>QXTE01000070.1:6998413-7093492 GCA_003942145.1 Platysternon megacephalum
GGGGGGAGGGATAGCTCAGTGGTTTGAGCATTGGCCTGCTAAACCCAGGGTTGTGAGTTCAATCCTTGAGGGGGCCACTTAGGGATCTGGGGCAAAATTGGTCCTGCTAGTGAAGGCAGGGGGCTGGACTCAATGACCCTTCAGGGTCCCTTCCAGCTCTATGAGATAGGTATATCTCCATATATTATATTATTACTACCCCAGACAGGCTTTTTCAGTTCACCTAAAAGTTCCAACCCATTTGAGATTCGATTCAACCTGAACCCTTTTTTTTTTTAATCTGCCACCAAACCGAAAGATCAGTTATTTGCCCAGCTATACACGTAACAGACACTGGCCAGGGTATCCCATCACAAACCCTACAAAATCCGAACAGCAGAATTTCACACCCACTTTGCCGGGTGTAAATAACTGTAGAAGGTGAAAAGTAGCAGAGAATCCAGTTCCTGATCTAGACAAAAGCAAAGTGAAAAAATCATCATCAAAATCATCATCATCTTCCCCATACACTGGCCTGGCAACTACGACATTCTAGATCCTTTCTTTCTAGCTAAAAAGAAAGGGAGGGGGGAAATTGCTTATCAAGATGATTAAATAAAACGTAAGCCATTCCAGCTACCCACCGGCTCCGGGTTTGACGTCAGTGCAGAATGCATTAACTATATTTGTCGCTCATGATCTAAAAATATCTGAGGCATTAAAAAAATAGGGCAGTGCTGCAAATACTGCAGGTCTTCAAGGGGCACAAAGCACCTCTGAGTCTTCTCTGCGTCCAACAGCTCACCAGAGAGTGGTCGTTTGTCCACACTGATGCACTGCATAAGACACAGCCCACAGCCCTGAGCTCTTAAAGAAAAAAATGATGATGAAGAAAGTCCAGTGGGAACGGGCATGGGGCTACCTTTTCGTTATGAATGTTTGGTGTCTGGCTAGATCACAGACCCATGGGGGTGACTGACGGGTTGGATCACAGAAACCCCCTTGGGAGCTGCCACCCGGTGTGCCAAGACTACTTCTATTCCTGTTTTCCCTGCCAGCTCAGGACTCCAGCACCCTGTCTTGCTGAGCCAGACACTCCCGTCTGCTCCAACAAAGACCCAAGGTCTGAATTACTTGCCCCAAAGCTGCAGGTTTACCTGAAAACAGCTCACAGAAGTGTGCTTGTCTTTAGCACTCGGATGCCCAACCCCCAATGGGGTCTAAACCCAAATAAATCCGTTTTACCCTGCATAAAGCTTATGCAGGGTAAACTCATAAATCATTCGCCCTCTATAACACTGATAGAGAGATATGCACAGTTGTTTGCTCCCCAGGTATTAATACATACTCTGAGTTAATTAATAAGGAAAAAGTGATTTTATTAAATACAGAAAGTAGGATTTAAGTGGTTCCAAGTAGTAACAGACAGAACAAAGTAAGTCACCAAGCAAAATAAAATAAAATGTGCAAATCTATGTCTAATCAAACACTGAAAACAGATAATCTCACCCTCAGAGATGCTTCAGTAAGTTTTTTCTCAGACTGGACACCTTCCAGGCCTGGGCACAATTCTTTCCCCTGGTACAGCTCTTGTTCCAGCTCAGGTGATAGCTAGGGGATTCTTCATGATGGCTCCTCTCCCCCCTCTGTGCTCTTCCACCCCTTTATATATCTTCTGCATAAGGCGGGAACCCTTTGTCCCTCTGGGTTTCCACCCGCCCTCACTGGAAAAGCACCAGGTTAAAGATGGATTCCAGTTCAGGTGACATGATCACATGTCACTGCAAGACTTCATTACCCACTTGCCAGCATACACATATACAGGAAGACTCACGGGTAAAGCACAGCCATTTGCAGACAATGGTCCTGGTTAATGGGAGTCATCAAGATTCCAAACCACCATTAATGGCCCACACTTTGCATAATTACAATAGGCCCTCAGTTATATTTTATATTTCTAGTTTTAGATACAAGAGTGGTACATTTATAGGTGGTACAAATAGGATGATCACACTCAGTAGATTATAAGCTTTGTAATGATACCTTACAAGAGACCTTTTGCATGAAGCATATTCCAGTTACATTATATTCACTTATTATCATGTTTTTATAAAACCATATAGACTGCACAACGTCACAGTGACTTTGATGGTGAATTTGTTCTACAGTCAAACAAACTATGGATCAGTCGCTGTGGCTTTCCCTTCACTTTCTGTTTGCTGCATCGCGGCCTGAGCCAGAAGGGAGGGTGAAACAACATATGACTGTACAGGGCAAACAATTCACAAGTGCTAAAAATTGACCCTACCAGGTAGAACTGTGAACTAAAAGCAGATTCACCCTGGAGTTTTAGATGAAACAGGGCCTGTACCTCAAGTCTGGAATTCAGCCTGGTTCTCCTTCTCTTTCTACCTGCCTCTCTCTTCCTTTCAAGCTAGCTGAATCTCATCTTCACAAAGGGTGGTCCAGACACTAAGGTGAAAATCAAAAGGAAAGTTGCCATCTCAAAACAAATGCTGGAGCAAAACCTAAAGGAGCTATTTATTTTTTGTCCTTGGCAAAGAGTATGCTTCGTAGGGCAACACCCCTCACCTCACCCCCTGCACAAATTTCCAAGACTCAAGCTACTTCTTTGCTTTAAAAAATTCCTACAGGGTATGTTGCATGGGGGGAAATATCTAAGCATGGAAAGCTGCTGCAGAAGGGAGACTGTCTCCTGGTCTCAGATGGTTGCAAGTTGCTTGAGGGTAGATTCAAGGGAACAAAGCAAAGAGTGCTAGAAACCTTTTTGTTTTGTAGCTAAAGAAGAGGCAATAAGTCTGGATTCACTGATTTCAGGGACTGGAAAACAATTTTCATGAATAGCTTTCAGTGTTATTGTTACTATTTGTTTAAGCCCTTGTCTTAAGCATTTGCTGAATTGATGGAGTTAAGCATGTGCTTCAAGTTAAGCACGCACTGAAGTGCTTTGCTGAATTGGGGTACTAGTGACTAATGGTTGGCTTGTCAGACCTAGAGGTGGGCAGATGGTGTATTTTTCAGTTCTCTGGCAAGTCTAAAAAAAAAAAAAAAGTTGTGTTTCAGGCCGAACCAAAAACATCTTTTGGAACTTTTTGGTGAACCAAAAAGTTATGAGTCTCCAAACTAAAGGTTTTGTTTCAATCTGAAAATTTTCCTTTCGATGTTCAGACATTTTGAAAAAAGTGAAACAAAAAGGTTCCCGCAATGGCTGGAGATGGAGTTAGTCTCACCTCCCCTTTCTAAGCTTCGGCCCAGTGGTTCGGGCACTCAGCTAGGAGACTTAGAAGCCATTGACTTTCCCCTGGCCTCGGTCTCCAAAAGAACTTGCTACCTACATTTTTCAAGATAGACCAAATCAAAACACTTGGAGGAAGGTGAGTTACTACTAATTAACAATCAGAGTGACAAACACAGCAGAGAAGTATTTGTCTTGAGAATAAAATGGGTAAGCTTGATTCACCAGTATTTTACAACCATTTTATTCCCTATTTTTGCCAGGATTTGGGCAAGAAAGGCAATGGGAGGAAGTGGAGACCAGTGAATTCAATTCATTCAATGGAAGTTCCATTAAGTAGTGCTGTTGTATACATTATGGGATAGTGAGAGGACAGTATTCAACACAGCAGTTCTGCAAACTCCCCTGGCCAGAGAGCTGGCAATCCATCAACAGCAGAGATAATAGGTGGCTGAACTGTTTGTCAATGCAATCGCCCAGTGGCTTTCAGCCTTTCCAGACTACGCTACCCCTAACAGGAGTCTGATTTGTCTTGCGTACCCCCAAGTTTCACCTCACTTAAAAACTACTTGCTTACAAAATCAGACATAAAAATACACAAGTGTCACAGCTCACTGTTACTGAAAAATTGCTGACTCTCTCATTTTTACCATATAGTTATAAAATAAATTGCTTGGAATATAAATATTGTACTTACATTTCAGTGTATAGTTTATACTGCTCTATATACAAGTAATTGTCTGTATAAAATTTTAGTTTGTACTGACTTTGCTAGTGCTTTTTCTGTAGCCTGTTGTAAAACTAGGCAAATATCTAGATGAGTTGATGTACCCCCTAGAAGATTTCTGAATACCCCCAGAGGTACACATACCCCTGGTTGAGAACCACTAACCTCTGTTAACCCAATGCAGGTGTTTGTCGCCCTCTAGTGGTGGATGATGTATAGAGGTTTATGAATCTATTGCTGCCTCCACATTACAAGCCGAGGTTCTTTAGTTCAAGCACTAGAAACTCATATTTTTAGATCCAGAGGTCCTGGGTTCAGTCCCCCCAGACAACCCAAGCCAGGATGTCATTAAACACATATCGGTGATTAGAGGTGATAGCATGCCATCACGTGGAGACTGGACAGTCTGGGTCAGTCATTTAGTTATATAACCATGTTGACTTTAGAGCGCTAAGAAGAGTTATGCTTTAAACAGAAAGCTGGACTTAACTATAGCAGACTTAGCAGTCTATTATAATAAAAGTGTACAGTTTATGGGATGGAGAACACAGAGCCAGTCCCAAACCCTCTATCCCGAACCCTGACAATGAGGCAGCTAGTCGGGAAAGACAAGTGGCTGCACCCTTGGCAAATGGCACTGCGTACATACATGCAAATGACATTGGATCTATGAAACAAAAGGAAATTACTAAATAAATGAATAAATCTGGCTTCTCTCTCTCACTCTATGAGAAAAGAGCCCAGATATTTTAAAAATCCAGGAATCACATGCCTAGCCATATCTATTATAATGCTTCTTATTATGCATAAGAAGGAAGGACAAGCTTTTAAAATGCTTTAATATTCCCCTGGCCTGCTCATCTTGGTCTCATTGAAGTGAACATACTCTGTCCCGCAGTAACGATTTCCTCTGGTTTACACATGAGAGGGTGTCCAATCAGGCGCCAGAAATAGCATCATGTGACTTAAGTGATTAATCATCCAGCATGAATAATGAACGCTGGCATGTAGCACTGAGAGAAAAAAATTTGGTCAATAGTAAATATGCTGAAAAATGTATTTGTCAGGACACCAAAACTCCCAAGTTCACAAATAATTTTGCTGAAAACAAAAAGGGATTTTTTTCCCCAGAAAAGTCAAAAATGGTTAATTTCAGCCATTTCAAAATAAGACATTTAGACTCGATTTTGAAATGGCATTTTGTTAGGAAATTCAGCTAATTTTCTTTTTAAATGGATGACCACCCAAAACCAACCTGAAACAAAACAAACAAAAATAATGTTGGGTCAACTAAAATGTTTTGCTGAACCCAAAAATGAATATGTTTTCCCCCTCATTTTGGTGAGAAACTGGGGGAAAAAATCAGTTCTGGTTCTAACCAAACCAATTTGTTTTTTTAAATTTGTATTTTTTGGTTCAGCCCGCAAACCAGGAAAAATCAATTATTGTATTCACTCAGATCTACTAGCATAAATGCTCATAACAAGCAGATGGTGAGCCATCCATAGGCTAAAATTTGTTTGCAAAAAAAAAAAAATCTGAATTTTTGCAGGCAGGGGTGTGTCTGTGAAGACTGAAGAATTTGCAAAAAAGGATAAAGACCTAGATTTACCTAGTAAATTATTCATTGGAAATTGTTTGCCCAGTTCTAGGAACAATGTTAGCCTCCCATTAAGTTTACCAAAAATTACTCCCTTGGTTGTAGAAAGAAAACTAAATGCTGTGTTCGCAAGTGCATTGAATGTGCTTATAGGACAACTCTCACTGTTGCTGTAAAGACCTGGAAATCAAGTAGTAATGTTTTAATGGGAAGGATGGATGTGTAGAGAAAATCTTGCTATAAGGAATATCTAACTTTATCAGCTAAAATCCTGTGAGCATGAATCTGCTCCCGATCCTCTGCTACCCCTGTCCATGGTCTTCTTCCCTGCCAGGAGCTTTAGCTTGCTCTCCTCCATTGTACTAGTTCTCCTATCATCTTCTATAAAGGTGGCATTTCTCCGATATAGCAGATTAACCAAGGACAGATTGGAAATCCGTTAGTCTAGGGGGTTTCACATCAGGGAGAGTTAACAGACAGAAAACTCCTGCAGTAACTACTCGCAGTGACAACATAACTACTGTGTGAAAACTTAATTGGATTTAGTACAACACAGTCACAAACCTGCAAAGGGATTGCTTAATCCATGCCTTTAGGTAATTGTTGGGTTGAGTGATTTGCAGCAGAAACCAGTTTCAACTATATACGGAAGAAGGTTACAATGAGTTCTGCACTAGTGTTAGCACAGACATAAAACAGCATGACCTTTGAAAGCGGAAAAAAACCCACCAGCTTACATTCGGAGTTGAAACAACCATGCAAACAAATGGCTCAATTCTAAGTAGTGCCGAGCCTCCACCGCTCCCACATAAATAGAGAAGGGTGTATGCTCAGCATCTCCTATTATAAGGTCCAAAGGAAGCAGAAACGCCATAGCTGAGGACCTGAGACTCCCAGGGGAAAGGGAGGTTCCCGAGGCAGGGCCCGTGGTTGAGGGAGCATCAAATGTCTCAGTTCTAGAGCAGCCAGGAAAACAAAGTTATTTTTGTGAACAAATTCAAGTCTTTTCAGTTCAATGGATTTGAAGTAGACCCGTTTTCTCAAAATTGTTCACGATGTTTTTCAAAAATGTTTTATATTGAAAATATTATCGAAATGGTTATAAAATGATGTTTACCAAAAGGCTGGTTTTTGATAAATAAAAAAATGTTGATAACCATTTCAATTTTTTTTTTAAACAAAAATTGAAAAAACAGACAATTTTGCACACACAAAAAATGCAAGGACAATGTTGACAATTGTTGGCAATGCGTGCGGTCTGCGTGCGGTCTCTTCGTGTGCTGCATCAGCTCGGTGCAGATAGCTGGCCTAGAGGACCTCAATAATGTTATCCAGAAGGACCACAAACTTGATTCGGTGGCGAAGGCGTTCGGCCAGGTTTATTGCCCTCAATGCATAGTACCACCCTCCCGGATCAATGTCTACAGGTGCTAACACATGAGTGCTCAGTGGTAAGGAATCAGCTCAGTCAGCGCCAGGACTTTCCACTGCCCCCTTGGCTGGGCAGCGATGCCCCTCCTATTCCTTCTCTTTTATACATTGATACAAACAAGTTCCATATTACACTCCTGACATAGGTAGTTACCAACCCTACACCTTGTACTTGCCAGTTCAAACAAAACATCTTCATCCATCATCCTGTCCTGTCCTCCCGTCGTTGTTTTACTTGGGGTCGCTATGCTCTTGTACCATCTCCCAGGACTGTGTTTATGCCATAACTCTATGTTGGGGTGTGCCTGTACTCGCTTTCTGGAATGTGCCTACGTGAATACCCTGTGCCTAGTACTTCTTAGGAGTGCCTGGTGTTTTAGCAATGTTAGCTGTGTTTTTGCCAAGTTCACGTACTGGATAATGAAGTTATAAACAAGCGTTTGCTTTATGACAGGGCCTGGCTTTGGTACAGAGCATGGCTCTTGCTAACTTTGGTTCAGGCAGCAGGCCTTGCAGCAGGCCCGATGCTCCAGGCTCTGTCTACTACAACAATTTTCCACAACATTTTGTTCTCAAAAATAAGAGGCAATTTGACATAAACAAACACTTTTTGTTCTAAAAATTTCAAGGAGCTCTACTAGGGTGACGAGATGTCCCAATTTTATAGGGACAGTCCGATTTTTGGGTCTCTCTCTTATATAGGGTGCTATTACCCCCACCCCCACCCCCTGTCCCAATTTTTCACACTTGCTGTCTGGTCACCCTAAGCGCTACTCAATTCCAAGTCATATTCGCTCTATGTCAATACAGACTATCAAACAGCTCATGGTAGAGAAACTTCTGGGACTGTCCACGGAAACTCCACCCCCAAATCCCACCCACAAGATATCATGTGACAATACTCAACCAATAAAATGCAATGTTAGAAACTTTACATTTTCAGAACAAACTCTCATTGGCTAATCAGGCCTTGAGGGCGGCGGAATGAATGTATGTGCGCTACGATAACGCACCAGGTTGCTCAATAAACCTATACTTCTGCATATATTCATTGCAACGTTTCTGGGGGAAATTCCTACAGCTCTGATTTGACATGAAATTGAGACAGACACCCTATGATCTCATCTTTACAGAATCATTTATCAGAGTAGAGCCTCACTTTAAAGTGTGAAGGAGAGGAAATTCTCATCAGTGTAGCTAATTACAACGCAGAGCAAATCACTACAGAAGATTTGAGCAGGTCTCAGTTGGAATAAGAATTAAAAAACAAACAGAAGCTGCCCTGTTGATAGTCAGATGATATACTGAGGCCAGTTTTGCCTTAGATAAATAGATCTGATTACCTCAGAATACCTATTAGGAATAGCTTGGTTCAATGTTAGACATCTCAGGCAACTGGCAGTTTTCGAGGATGACCAGCTAACGCTGGGAGAGGCCCGAGCGCCATTCACCGTTATGAGGTAACAAAGGAGCGGCATTTCTTGCCAGTCACTGTTCTGAAGGACAGAAGGTTAGGAATCGTGAGTCTCTATTGGAATAAGCTTGCAAAATACTTAGCATTTTTTGTGTTCTCTGGGCTAGACGTTGCTCTCAGATATACCTAAGTATAACCTGAGTAATTTGCCAAAGGCCTGTGCAAAACTTAAATCCTCAAAGGCTTTAAGTGGGACTAACATATGCCCCTCTGCGCAGGGTAAATTTCACACACACGCCCCCAAAAATAAGAAAAATGGATCTTGAAAGCTTGTCTCTCACACCAACCAAAGTTGGTCCACTATTACCTCACCCACCTTGTCTCACTCAATTCATTTAGCAGATACTGCGTGTGAATATGGGAGGGGAGAATTCAGCCCTTACACAGTAAATATTTAGTTGGCGGGGTAAGATATTCTAGCTACCAATCACTGCACTTTGTTCTAAGTCCAACTCTTTTAGGGAGAACAACATTCTTGAAACTTTTTATAAAGAAACCACCGGCATTCCTAGTGTAACAGGCCTCTGTTCTTGGCATAGCCCCGCACCTGGCCAGGTACCATCTATAGTCCAGCTGAAGGACATGTCTGATTTGTGCCATCTGCCTCCACTTTGAGAAGCCAGGCTGATGTCATCTGCAGCACTCAGACACTCTTGCTGGGTTCAGTGGCACAGAAAGCTGCCTCTAGGAATGCAAGTTACAGCCCGGCGTAACGACAGCCCACCTCACAGGGATCAATGAGTCACCGTCGGTCCTTACCTCACATCCCAGTCCTACCAACCTTGTCCCCGTTCGTAAATATAAACCCCGTTCCACGTGACCAGCAGCAGCCATTAGCAAGGTCCTGGCGCCCCAGTGCTAGTAATTCACTCCCAGAGATGTGAGACCGAGTTTAGATTAGGTCACAAGATGCATTAAATTTAGTAGCCTCCAGAACCCTCATGGTCTTCGGTGAGATAAGGCTTTATAATAGGGCTTGGATACCAGTGTCAAGTGGCACCTTAAAGACTAACAGATTTATTTGGGCACAAGCTTTCGTGGGTAAAAAACCTCACTTCTTCAGATGCATGGAGTGAAAGTTACAGATGCAGCATTATTATACCGACACGTGAAGAGAAGGGAGTTACCTTACAAGTGGAGGCCTAACATGGCACCTCACTTGAGCGTCGAGTGAGTGGGCAGATTGATCCTAGGTAGATGTTTCTGGTCAGGAAAGATTCAGGGCTGGGTAAGCAGAAAGTGCTGCAGCTCAGGACAAAGCTGCATTAGCAGAACGGTCTGTGGAGGCCCAGGACTGGAACAGCAGGGGGTTCTGCGGCTGAGGTGCATTAGCAGAACGGTCTGTGGAGGCCCAGGACTGGAACAGCAGGGGGTTCTGCGGCTGAGGTGCATTAGCAGAGCGGTCTGTGGAGGCCCAGGACTGGAACAGCAGGGGGTTCTGCGGCTGAGGTGCATTAGCAGAGCGGTCTGTGGAGGCCCAGGACTGGAACAGCAGGGGGTTCTGCGGCTGAGGTGCATTAGCAGAGCGGTCTGTGGAGGCCCAGGACTGGAACAGCAGGGGGTTCTGCGGCTGAGGTGCATTAGCAGAGCGGTCTGTGGAGGCCCAGGACTGGAACAGCAGGGGGTTCTGCGGCTGAGGTGCATTAGCAGAGCGGTCTGTGGAGGCCCAGGACTGGAACAGCAGGGGGTTCTGCGGCTGAGGTGCATTAGCAGAGCGGTCTGTGGAGGCCCAGGACTGGAACAGCAGGGGGTTCTGCGGCTGAGGTGCATTAGCAGAGCGGTCTGTGGAGGCCCAGGACTGGAACAGCAGGGGGTTCTGCGGCTGAGGTGCATTAGCAGAGCGGTCTGTGGAGGCCCAGGACTGGAACAGCAGGGGGTTCTGCGGCTGAGGTGCATTAGCAGAGCGGACGCTGTAATGGGAAGAACTGCACACCTGCCTGCAATACACCTGGCTCCAATCTTTCTCAGCCGCAGACTTTCATGAGCACTGTAAGTCTAGTTTCAGCTAACAAAGTTATATAGCAGCAAAATATTAACTATCCTTCACAATTTTAGCACACAAGAGCCCAAGGGGGTTGCCAGTGCTGTTACAGAAAGGGGACAGTCTTCCTCCCTGATGCATGTTTGAGGTGCATAAACATCGGGCTGAGGTAGGATCTAGGGTTGAACTAGATGGCACATCCTACCTTAGAACAGTAAAATGGTAGAGCTTGGCATAGGGCAGGGAGATGCTATGCAGTTCTCTTATACTCCCTGGCCAATGTGCTGTGTGCCTGACCCGCATACGATAATGAGCTAATTAGGGGTCACACCCCAGATTAGCAAGCAGGTCCTGTATTCTGCAACTGCTCACTCTCCCAGTCCTGTTCTAAGGTACGCCAGGTAAAGGGAATTGCAGTACTCTAGCCTGGCAGGAACATAGGCATGCATCCCTGTGGCAAGGTTTGCATCTGAGCAGAGAGGCCATGGTACCCTGTGGGATGGGGTGGCTGGGGGGTGCCAGCTGAGGAGCACAGGATTTAAGTGCCACCATTTTTACGTGAGAGAATATTGTTTTATTTCAGTTCAGTTCTTGATTTGTCTCAAATCACAAGTGAAAGCAATTCAACAGTCTTATGCGGCATCTCCTCATCCAAACCAGCTGCTGCTGCCTCCTCCCTGTGTCCCAGGGTCGGGGGGGGGGTGTGTATGGGCGAGGAGTGGGCCACGTTGCTTAATGCACGGCTGGAAGGTGCTCAGATCTGAGTGGTGTAAGAACTTACGTGGAACAGAACAGACGGGGGAAACACTAGCTGATGCGCTGTCTAGCTAGGACAGAAGTGATGTGGGTTGGTAAAGGCAGGAGCGCCGCCAGCTTTTCCGGCGCCCTAGGCGGGGGAAGGTCCCTCCCCCGAAATGCCGCCCCTGACAGCGGCGGCGGAAGGTCCCGCCCCCAAATTTCAACGGACAGCCGGGGCGCCAGCACCCCGGGTCGCCTAATGGGTTGCGCCGGCCCTGGGTAAAGGGGAAGCAATTGGGAGACATGGCCATAGCTCGGTCTGCAGCATCTGTTGGAGTCAGCATGGGGGCAGGTGCACAGGCTTTGGCTGCTGGTGGGAAGAGGCCCGGCTGAGCCACACCGCAACACGGAACGCTTGGGGTTGGACTGCCGTGCCCTGAGCTGGAGCCAGAGGGTGCAACAGAGACTAGCTGCGTTCAGAACCTTAGGAGAAGGATCTCGGAAACTCTCACGAGAGGTGGGTGGGGACAGGGAAGAAAAGGGTTGGTTCTCTAACCGAAAGCCAGGATGATGGGGAGCTTGGGAGACAGAGGAGCTGGCCTGATCATGCTGCTCTGGGTCTAAAGCCTTAGGCTGCCTGAAGGGAATGCAAGGACTGTTGTTTGTATTGGCTCTTTGGGTTGAACAGGAACCCTAAAAAATAAATCACGAGGGGATTTCGCTTGACCCGAGTCTCTCTACCTGCTCAGACGCTGACCCTGCCAACGGGGCAGATGCCAACCCTGTGACAGTCCGGCTGGCAGCTTGATGGGAGCATTGTTCCTTCTTGGCTTCTGGATTCCCAGGAGCGGCTCGTCGCATTAAGCAACAAGGCCCATCCCTGGCCCACACCACCGGCAGGCCCTGCGACACAGCTCCAGCAGCAGCTGGGTTGGGTGAGAAGATGCAGCGGAAATTGATTTCACTTGCGACTTGAGACAAATCACTAAGAACGGAAATAAACAGCAGCTGCTCTCATGCAAGGATGATGGCACTTGACCACCATGCCACGCTATCCCAAACATACCCCCGGCACCTACCTGCCACGTTTCCCCCACCCCCATACGCTCCTCCTGCACCTACCCACCACCTCTCCCTCCCGTACACACACCCTGGGCTACCCAGCCACCCCACCCCACTCTCACCGGCCTCCATGCCCTCTCTGTACACGTTTGAGTGCCCATCAGCTGAGCACATCTTTCATCCTCAAACACTCCTGCCTAATCTCTCTCTTTTTAATGGGCTGGCTGTCACGGGGCTTATCCCTAACCCCTCCCTCCCACTCCTCTGTCATGAGCCAACATCCTTCTCCCTCTTACATCTTTCATTCTGAATTATTCATTGGGTGTCAGGGCTGGTGCAAAAATACATTCAGGAAAAAAAGAAACTGGACCCAAAAGAGACTCCCTGATGCTGCTGCCCAGATGCCAACGGCCTGACCTCTTGCAATGTAAGGATCAGCACCCCTTTGCTCTAACAGGCTGCAAAGATCTCCGTAATATTCTGTCCCCTGCTCTAAGCCAAGTGACACTGGCCCCAGAAAGAGAAAACAGCCCAAGAACCCCGCCCCTCATGTTCCTGCACATACACAGCGATCAAAAGACTCTGCTGAATATAGAGAGGCACATATATACACTCATATAAAACATAAATGCCGTCATCCATCAATATTGATGTTTGCTTTCTCCCATAGACCCAGGCCAGGCATAATTACATGCAATTTTTATGCTGCCTCCAACATACTTCAGTCTGTGAACATCAAAGCGCTCGTAGGTAATGCTACAGTTGTCAGCACTAGTGTACATCAAAACGGAGCTCTTGGGGAGAGCGGTGGGTGGCTAGGCGAGTAATTGCACCAGCCTTTCAGCTCTGCGGATCTGGATGCAAATCTGCCTTCAGTTCTAAGTGGAATAAGCTTGGTGATCAGAGTCTGGTTCCCTGTTTGTATCGTGGACGCACCCCCATAGGCCCTGCTTATGACTAGAGCAGCGGGGCAGGCAGGACGTCGGGTCTGAGATGCATTCTGTGTGGGTACAGAACTAGAATAGCAGGGGGCTGAAAACCCATTTGGAGATGCATTGAGCAGTAGGAAGAGAAGCGGGAAGGGGCTTAGCCTGGAAGAGCAGGGGTTAGCCAAGCTCGTGGCAGTTTACATCACAGGGCCAGACTCTTCCCCCCCCCCCCGTGCACATCCCATGCAAGGGCCAGCCTTGATTGCTGTCCCTGTGCTTGGCACGTCAGATCACGGAGGAGCGCGCACAGGCAGCCCATTCGTCTGGGGTTAAGCTGGACAATCCTGTTTTTTCAAGGTTTGTCCCGTCTGATACGGACATAAAACCAGATGAGACGTGGTTGTGTCCGGTATCATGTTACATGGGATGGAAGATGCCATTTTGAAGAGCGTACCATGCCACCCCCACTGTGCATGTGAAGTCACGCTGGAGGGACAGGGTCATATAGGTGGGGGCAGTCCCATACGGCTCCCGGAAGTACTGGAATATCTGGTATTCTGGGGACACGCTCAGCGGCCACCCTAAGAGCGCATGCAGCAGCAGCACCTGCAAGGAGCTCTGAGAACCTCTCTCTTGCTGGACTGGCATGTCTCCATGTCACCTCAGTCGTGGGCTGAGAAGCACAATCTGGCACTTAGACTGTTAGCTGGTTTTCAGAGGTGCTAGACCAGGGGTGGCCAACCTCAGCCTGAGAAGGAGTCAGAATTTACCAATGTGCATTGCCAAAGAGCCACAGTAACATGTCAGCAGCCCCTCGTCAGCTCCACCCCCAGTGTCTCCCACCTGCCAGCAGCACCTAACCCTCCATCCCTGCACCTCCTGCCCACCGCGATCAGCTGTTTTGTGGTGTGCAGGAGGCTCGGGGGGGAGAGGAGAAGGAGCAAGAGCGCAGCAGACTCAGGGGAAGGGGGTGGGAGCCTTGGGGGAAGGAGTGGAGTGGGGCTGGGGCCTGTGGCAGAGCCAGGGGTGAGCAGTGAGCACCCTGTAACACATTGGAAAGTTGGTGCCTGTAGCTCCAGCCCCGGAGTCGGTGCCTGTACAAGGAGCCGCATATTGGCCGCATCTGAAGAGCCGCATTTGGCTCCGGAGCCACAGGTTGGCCACCCCTGCGCTAGATTCATAGATTCCAAGGCCAGAAGGCACCATTGTGATCTTCTAGTCTGACCTCCTGTATAACACAGGCCAGAGATCTTCTCCCAAAATAATTCCTAGAGCAGACCTGTTTTTCTAACAGATGCTGAGCACACACAGCTGCCTTTGAAGTCACCATGAGATGCTGGTGATCAGCACCTCTGAAAAGCTTGGCCTAAGCATCACAGGGCAGGGGCTGCATCTTCTTCTATGCCAATAATCATAACAGTGGGCAAGGCAGTGAAGTACCTGACTCAGTTATGCAGGGTCCGGGTCTGTGCAGTTAATTTCTACTCAGGATGTTCCACTACTGTCTTCTCGAGAGCTGTGGCAATCATGTACAAAACTTCCCCTACGTACCCTAGGCCTGGCTACAGCCAGTGCAATCAATCCCTCACTTCCAGTCAAGATCGGAGAGCTGCAATATTCAGGCATCAGAGACTCCCCATTACAAACACTGGAACAGTGATACAGGCTGCACCCACCATCACAGCAGGAGATAGAAATGAACATGCAATTTCTGTGGGAAATTTTGATTTTGAAAAAAGGCTATTTTCCCCCATCAGAAAATCCTTGATGGAAAAGTCCTAACTAGCTCTAGTGGAATCATCAATAATGAACAGATTTCATATTGCAAGTATAGGGGACATCATACCTAAGACCAAGTACCAAGATACACCAAATGGCAAGATTACGTATACACATACACAGAGTACATCACCAATTTGTTGCTATTTCTTTTTTATATCTTTGGCGCCACGGTCATTTCTTTGTACCCATTTATCACAATGGGGAGGGTGGTTTTGTAGCTAGAGCAGAGGATTGCAAGAGTTCTGCGTTCAATTCTTCACTTGCAGTCCTGTGTAGTAAGCCTCAAAACCATCCCTCCCCTCGTGATACATGGGACCAAATAGGTGAGCAGTACTGCTATTTAATATGCAAGGAAAAGTGCTCTCCCCCTTTTTAACATAAAAATGTAAACTGCAAAACACTTGCCATTTTTATGATGCTTCTTTTTAGTAGTTTGTTTCATTTCTAGATTGTGTTATTTATGAGTAGACTTGGAAGGATTAGATTTATCGGTCAACATCAATTTCACCACACACACACACAAATGAAAAGATATTTCATAGAATCACAGAATATCAGGGTTGGAAGGGACCTCAGGAGGTCATCTAGTCCAACCCCCTGCTCAAAGCAGGACCAACCCCAACTAAATCATCCCAGCCAGGGCTTTGTCAAGCCTGACCTTAAAAACTTCTAAAGAAGGAGATTCCACCACCTCCCTAGGTAACCCATTCCAGTGCTTCACCACCCTCCTAGTGAAAAAGATTTTCCTAGTATCCAACCTAAACCTCCCTCACTGCAACTTGAGACCATTACTCCTTGTTCTGTCATCTGCTACCACTGAGAACAGTCTAGATCCATCCTCTTTGGAACCCCCTTTCAGGTAGTTGAAAGCAGCTATCAAATCCCCCCTCATTCTTCTCTTCTGCAGACTGAACAATCCTAGTTCCCTCAGCTTCTCCTCATAAGTCATGTGCTCCAGCCCCCTAATCATTTTTGTTGCCCTTCGCTGGACTCTTTCCAATTTTTCCACATCCTTCTTGTAGTGTAATATTTCCAGTCATGATAATCAAAATTCATAGATAAGCAAAGTAAGAAAAATGTGGCTTGAGATCTTCTTAGAGTTTGATTTACTTTGTATATTTTGACATGTGATAGACAAGTTGTGTTTTAATGGTTATATGAATCTTAACATCTACCGTCATTAAATAATTGTCTGACCCCTCCACCCAATAATTTTGTGCAACCGTGAAAAAGTAAATCAATAAAAACTGAAAAAAGCTTAAAAAAAACAAACATTGATCAAAACTGAATTCTGCCACACCTTTTTATGAGGTTGGGTTTTTTATTAGTGCATATGAATAGTTTGCCCAGCATTGTAAGTGCTTTGGGAGATGCCTTTATAACTAAAGTTATTAAGGCTGAGATTGATTTTTTTTCTGCAATTAAGTTATTTCAAATTATAGTTCCCACAGCAACTGTTATTTGACCCTCTTGCATATGCAGGGCTTTAATATAACTGGATACGTTGTTAACTTCAGATCCTGCACTCCTGGCAGAGGAATCCACCTTAGATAGATATAGACAGACAGGACAGTTGTAGATTTTAAAAAGAGGTTTCTTGACTAATGTGTAATTCAAATTTTACTTTCAGAATTCCAAGACATTTTTCTTTTCCTTGTTTAGAGGCTTTTAAAAATGAAAACTAAGGTTGAACAGTGGGTTGGGCTATAGGACATTCCACAGAGAATAGGACGGATTCTCCCCCTCACGCCAGCAACACAGGGGGTCCATTAATGAGCTGCAGCTACCCTCACAAACTCTGTCATAGGGGACCCATCAGGGGCAAAGAGACAGCAGATTAAGGGGAAGCCTGTAGCACGTGGGGGCTGCTCTAAGTTACGCAGCCCAGAGGAAGTAAATGTGGTGTGAAGCCACCTTTGCCAGCTCTCCCCGTGGGCTGTTGCATTCTGGAAGCAAAGCACAGAATCAGAGCCCACGTGTTTTGAACTGTGGCTGGTGCCACTGTTTTGATGATACCCTTCCCAGAAATGCCGCCTCACCCTGGAAAGCCACGCTTCCTCAGCATGAGCCTGCAGCATGGGAGGAGCCTTTGTCACACTGAAAGATAAATAAATAAATAAATAAATGAGCTGATGACACAACAATACACCCATAAGAGCCTTTTGGGGATGTCACAGGTGGCTGGCTGGCTCATTCAGGGATGGCGGGGGGAGAAAGGAGCACTTTTTAAAGTAACTTTTTTTTTTAAAATGTCACATTTATATTTCATGTCTCATTTGAGGAGCTCAATGTTCTTTACCCTATTTTACAGATGGGACACCAACACCCAGAGAGGGAAAGCAACCTACCCAAGGTCACCATGCCAACCAGTGGGAGAGCAGGGATTAGAATCCAGGATGCCTGGCTCTGTCAGATGCTCTAACCCCTAGATAATGCTGCTTTCTTTATGCCCTGGCTACTTCACAGGGAAAGTACTTTTTGATCCCAGCTATTTTTTTAAACCAGTGGGAGAAGCTCCATTTTAAAATTTCAGAACAACCCCAAGGAATTGCTGTACATGATGTTGTGAAGGCCAAGACTCTAATGGGGTTCAAAAAAGAACTAGATAAATTCATGGAGGATAGGTCCATCAATGGTTTTAGCCAGGATGGGTAGGGATGGTGTCTCTAGCCTCTGTTTGTCAGAAGCTGGGAATGGGCGACAGAGGATGGATCACTCAATTACTTGTTCTGTTCATTCCCTCTGAAGCACTTGGCATTGGCCACTGTCAAAAGACAGGATACTGGACTAGATGGACCTTTGGTCTGACCTAATATGGATGTACTACATTTCTAGTTGCATCCGAAGAAGTGGGTATTCACCCACGAAAGCTCATGCTGCAAAACGTCTGTTAGTCTATAAGGTGCCACAGGATTCTTTGCTGCTTTTACAGATCCAGACTAACACGGCTACCCCTCTGATATTTCTATGGCTCTGAATAGACCAATGTCGGTATAGGAGGGAGCTCTTTGCTACCACACAGAAACCCTCCAGACAGGGACCCCATTCAGGGCAGACCACAGGAGGGAAGGGGTGGATGAGAGGGAGTCGTCATGGCCAGGGCAGCTCTGTGTCCAGTGATTTCCCTGTGGCAGGTCCCAAGGATGCCCTAACCTGGGTCAGGAGCCAAACCAGCCCCTGCAAGCCCAGAATCATGGAAGTTCCAACCACCTCCCTGCAGTGAATATGTCCCTATTTACAGATATTAATCACATAGGGAGAGAGAGTGTGACTAACAACATTCTTGTTGGGGCTGGTTGGAACTTCAAACATTTCAAGTTTGCAATGAAAATTTTCTATTAAAAAAGTGTCATGTCTTTCGACCAGCTACAGAGCTGACAAAATTACCAACAACCGAACATTTTCTTCAAAATTTCAAAATTAAAAAAAAGCAGCCAAAAAGATTTTGAAAAATTCCTGTAAAATTTGTTTCGGTTTTTCCGACCAGCTCCAATTTTTATTAAAGGACAAGGACTTCCCAAAAACCCCTCTTTCTTTGGTTACTTTTAACCCTTGATTTTCCCATCTCCTTCTCCTTCATCTTATGCTCAACTAATGCTGATCCAAACACCTGCTTCTTTAATAAATGATCACATGCAACTCCTGGCTTGATCTCTAGGTAGCAAGTGGCTGTGGTGGTCGTGTTAGGGATGCTTTGATTGGCATGAGTGCAATAAAAGAAGCATCATGGGTAAAGCAGAGTTACAATTAACCCATCTGGTTTTATGAACTTTTTTTTTTTTTAAATGTAACATTTAGGCTTGTCAGGATTAGATTTTTATCAGTAAATGCTGATAAAAATCAATGTCAGCATACACACACAAACCAGTGAAAAAATATTTCCATTGATAATCGAAATGTACAAGATAGGCAAAGTAAGAAAAACATTGCTTGGAGTTTGATTTAAGGCTATTTACTTTGTATACTTTGACATCTGATGTTGACCGTTTGTATTTTAACAGTCATAGAGCTTCAACTTTTTGATTCTCAACGTCTCCTGTCATTAAATAATTATTGCCTGACCCCCAGAATTTCCCACAACTGTGAAAATTTAAAAATTGAGAGAAATGCTTAAAAACCATAATTCTGCACAACTTAGAAAATTTAAATTGATAAAAAATTTAAAGAACATTAATATCCATCAACATTATAAAAATATTGAATTTGCCAAGCCTAATAATATGCTAAAACAAATCAAACAAAACACCGCACTCATAAGCTTATAGGGTGTGATTCTCTTCTGACTTCCTCATGGGTCAATCAGGAGTTACTCCTGACAGGGGTCAGTGA
This sequence comes from Platysternon megacephalum, assembly GCA_003942145.1. NCBI lineage: Eukaryota > Metazoa > Chordata > Testudines > Platysternidae > Platysternon > Platysternon megacephalum. Next base: position 7,017,702 of record QXTE01000070.1, read on the forward strand.
GGTTACATTGGCGTAAAACTGCTGTCAGGCCCACTAACACCAGATATAACTCTAACCCATGTCGGCAGTGTAGGGCTCCTTGTCATCTTCTAGTGGCTAGAGGTTTATGTGCTGCTGTCTGAGCTTTCAGACCTGGTCCTATTGCTCAGGCAGTATGTACTCATGCTTCAAGGCCAGGGTTGTCATTACACAATGTATATCACTTTATTTAACACACAAGACCCAATTCATGAGGTTTAGGTGAATGTTGATACCTTCTGTCACAGCAGTAAACCCCAGCATGGGGCTGGTCAAAAATCTTGTCGAACACATTCGTTGATGGAAAAAATCGGGCTTTTAACTAAAACATTTTCCACTCCAATTCTGTTTGGGGGAGATTTTCTACAGAAAAACAAACAATCCTTTTCTAATCAGCTGTGCCCCAGCACCAAGACATGGTGATGGACACTACAAGGGCCTGAGAGAGAAAGACACAAAGAGAATCGTTTCCCTTGCTACTTTGGACACAGCTACATGGAGTCACGCACTTGTCTTGGCCCCACCTCTCCTGGAATGGTGGTGAAGTGCCAGGAGTGTGTCATCATGCAGGCACAGCCTGTGCCCAAGAACAACCTGATGTGGGCCTGAGCCAAATGCCCCCGGAACTTGGGAAACTCAAGGTGTGGATCCAGACGGCACAGCCCAGGCCTATGTCTAGCGTCTCTATGGTTCACTGATCTGGAACAGAGATGAGGGAGGGAGGTAACTGTTCCTCCTTTCTCCACTTGTATTTAAATGAAACATCGGCGCAATCCCACTGGAGAACAGAGTCCCTGACAGGTTTAAGTAAGGCCTTTAATAGCAGCGTCTCAAGCTCACCAACCCTCACAGGCAAGGGCTCCTACATTTCCGTCCCCTTTGCTGGCCATCTCTCCTTGCACCACGTCATAGGAATAACCTAGTTCTACTCTAGCACTTTTCATTCACTGATCTCAAAGCTCTTTACACAAGTGGCCAGTGTTGTTATCACCATTTTACAGAAAGGGAAACTGAGGCACAAAAAGGGAAGTGACCTACCTCAAATTGCCCAGGAAAGCAGTGGTACAGCCAGGAACAGACCCAAGTCTCCTGAATCCTAGTCCAGAGCCCTACCCACTAAGCCACAGGGAAGCACTCTACACCTAGGTAATAAAAGACAACCCCTACCCCCGAGAGCTCGCAATCTCTATACACAGTGAGACAGCAACAGGCAGATGAACTGATTGTAGAGGGCAAGGGAATCCAAATGTCTGTGTCCTGGGAGACACGTGTCCTAGCCTCCCATGTGACAGTGACTGCACCATCATGCTGTCCTCTCCCTTGTCTTCCCCCCTCCCTCTGGTGCCATCTCCCCGTTTGTTCTCATTTTATCTTGTAAGTCATTTGTTGGCCTTTAGCTGAATCCTAAGGGCTATTCCTTGTACTGTACCTGCAGTAGCAGTAATAGCCACCCACGTAGAGCATGGTGGGAGTAGCAGAGCCAAAGGGCATCTGAACCTCCCACGGGGTGGGAAAGGCCGGAAATAAGACAAACATGAACTGGCAAAGTTCCCCTCTGGCTGCTCCAGTAGTTGCTCCCCAGCCTTCAAATCCTTCCCTCCCCCGCCCTTGGGAACAATGTGCAAATGAGTTGGGGTTAGCTGCTGGCACCTCAAATTCAGACAACCTGACTTTAGCTTATTGGGCCATGTTGCAGCGTAGGTAGCTTGGAGCCGTGCTGGCTTCGTTTTTCTGTGTCCTACGTCTTTAAATTTGTAAGCACTCTGCCTGCCATTTTGTTCTCAGAGTTGCTGCAGATTACTCGGGAGACACACATACTATGCTCTCGATCTCTCCTTCGCTCTTTGCATTCCTCTAAAGTTAAAGTCCTTTGAGAATGAAAACGGCAGTCTCGCTCCTTGTGTCCGGAAACATGAGTTACGCACTAAAGGAACACCACTCACCAGCACTCATGGGCTTCGATTACCGTAGCAGCAACAAGAGCAACCAAGAGTGAGGCCCCATTGGGGCACTGCACAAACACACCGCGAGACAGGCCCTGCCCCGAAGAGTTTACGGTGTAAACAGACTGGACGGACAAAGGGTTGAAGAATGGAAATACTATCGCCCTCCTTTCAAAGAGGGGTGAATCTGAGGCACAGAGAAATCAAGCAACTCATGCAACATCAGAGAGAAAAGCGGTGAGGGAGCCAGGACTTGAACTCAGAGCTCCTGAGCCCCAGGCAATGTCTTAATTACAAGGCCAACCACACGCTCCTCTGCATTGATTTCAAGGTGTTAACGACTTCAGTTACTTCTCTCTCAACATACTGGTCCAGGAGCGGCAACTTGTTATTGAATCTCCTGCCTTGCAAGAACGACTATAAATACAGCCAACGAAGATCCGCAAGGGACTGCAATACCCCTGGTAATTGACCTAGGAGGGCTGCCCTAGAATTCCAAATAAAACATCACCTGCAAAACTCAGAGGATTGTTTCATTTTTCATATTAACCCTGCCAATGCCCCCAAGCATTTAAATAACACAGTGGGTCCCCACCTGGGACCGCGGCAAAAAGGGACCAGACGCTGCGTTTAGGAAATACAATCCAGTGAGTTGCTTCCCCATTCAGAGATTGCCTGCCAGGCGGTGCATGAAGCTGCACTCAGAGGAATCTTGATATTAGAGCAATACAGGAGGGACCCGATTGTCAGCTGGAGTAAGTCACTAGCTCCAGTTGACACCAGTTGAGAATGTGACTTGTAAAGGTGCAGCAGGAGCAGCATAACTCGGTACAGGTGTAGGCTGGGTTCGGATCCCTTCTCTGCCACAGCTTCCTTAGGCAAGTCATCTCTGTGCCTCAGCGCCCCATCTGTGAAATGGGCCTAATAGAACTTCCTACCTCACAGAGGTGCTGTGAGGATACATACATTACCAGCATCTGCAGTACTCAGATACTACTGTAATGGGGCTAGATAATTACCCCCAGATAACACAGGGGGGTTATTAAGGAACTGGCCCTTTGAGGTGCTGAGGAGGCTCAGCACCTTGCAGGGTCCGGCTGAGTCCTGTGAGAAGAGAGAAGGAAGTAACCTTCCGAGAGAGGACATTAGCCGGCTGTGCTCCTCCCCGTGCGTTCTCTGCTCTTCTGCTGCTACAAGTTAGCGGTGGGTAATTTATCCTCATTCATGTCCCGTGCAGAATAAGCCTTTTTTCACGGGAGTTTGAAATCATCAGGATATTTGGTACTTATGAAGAATTGCAAGGTAGGGATACCAGACTCTCTGTTCCAACCAGTTGCTTACACACTTTGCCTATGTCAACATTTGGGAACCTGTGACCCCGTGGTTCAAGTCCTACAAATATTTCCTATGATTGGGAGTCAGGCAAACCGGGATCCTGTTCCTGACTCTGCTACTGGCTTGCTGGGGGGCCTTGGGCAAGTCACACACACCCCCCCCCATGCCTTCATTTCCCTATCAGAATAAATGGAAGACACCCATCTCCCAGGGGAGGGGAGCATGCAGGATGTTGTGGATGTGGAGAGTTGTGTGGCACTCTCACTCAACTGTGGAGTAAACATCAGGCACAGGGCTGGTTTGGAAAGGGGGAGATTGAAGGATGGTGTCAGCCGTTCACTTTCCACCATCGCTCAAGTTTTGTGGCATGACTCCCAGCTTGACGGTGTGTTTTATCCATGTGACCCCAGAAGCAGGTCAGTTCCAGAGCAATGACAGAGTTCCCAGCTCCCGTAGACATCTGATGCTTCTCTACCAAAACTGGCCCATTCCATGGAGTTCCGATTTGGATCTAAATCCAAAAGTCTCACAGGGTCTGTGGACATGGGGTACTTCAAACAGACTCACACCTCCCAAGTGCCAAGGGATGAGTCATTCAAGTTGCCAGAAGCTGGGAATGGGCGACAGGGGATGGATCACTTGATGATTACCTGTTCTGTTCATTCCCTCTGGGGCACCTCGCATTGGCCACTGTCGGAAGACAGGATACTGGGCTAGGTGGACCTTTGGTCTGACCCAGTATGGCCGTTCTTATGTTCTTAAAGTTGGGTCTGTGGCATAGACTTTGTCACATTGGATCAGATCATTGGTCTGGCAAGTCTGCCTGCATCTGTGCCCCATACCTATAAATCCAGAGGAAAGCACCAGGGCCACCCAGCCCTCCATAAAAAACTCCACAATGTATCCAGCCAGCCCTATAAATAGAAGAAAAACAATTCCTGCCTGATCCCTGCAAGCAATCATCTTACTTCCTGAAGCATGAGTTTTGATTATGCTTGTAGGCAATGTTTACTCAGAGCCCAAAGAGACAGACAAATCTCACACAGGAGCGATAAAAGGAAATGGAATTCAAGGCAAGACTTTTCGAGTCAACACCTGATCTACCTTAAAATCATGATATTGGGGAGGAGGGGAGAAGAGTCCTTCAGATTTTAAACTGTTTAGAGGGAGCAGAGAGCTTGGCTGAACCAAACAATAGGGAATAAAAATGCATATTAAAAAGAGAGAGAGAGAGAGAGAGAGAGAGAGAGAGAGAGACCTTGTCAAAGTCCTTTTAAAAAGTTATATGTTTTATATGGAGGTTTGCTGTTGCATTTTTTCCCTGTAGAGCAAATGTCCTTTCTTATTTCTCAAATGGTCTTTTCGTTGTTAATGCCTCATCTATTAATAATCCTTCACTGGAAGGGGAAAAGAAAAAAAAGCAGATTTCCGTCAGACGTTCAAGCTGTTAGTCTGTGATGGACAAAAATAAACTCAAGGAAGTAAAATTAGCTCCAGCGCAGGTCAGTCAGTAGGAGCTCAATGGTCATTACTAGAACTGCAATGAACTTCCTTAACACAACTCCAAACTGGGCAATGCTTACTCCGGTTCAGATTCACCCATGTACATGGGACTCAGGCTGGTTTGCCAGTAGGTTCACCTGGGTTCCTACAAGGTCTGAACAAAGCTGGGCCAAATGTATAGCTTAGGGTTGCCAATTTTGGTTGGACGAATTCCTGGAGGATTCATCTTTAATTAAAGATTAAATCTTTAATTCCTGGAGACTCCAGGACAATCCTGGATGGTTGGCAACCCTAGTATAGCTCTAGGTGGAAACCAGTTGAGAATTGAGCATTTGGCTGATGTATGCTTTGAGCAGAAGGCTGGTTCAGTGGGTTAGGCCTCAGTCTAGGACCTAGAAGAACCAGTGTTCAATTTCCTTCTCTGTCCAAGACTTAGGGCTGCCAACTTTCTAATCGCACAAAACTGAACACCCTAGCTCAGGGGTCGGCAACCTTTCAGACGTGGTGTGCCGAGTCTTCATTTATTCACTCTGATTTAAGGTCTCGCGTGCCGGTCATACATTTTAACCTTTTTAGAAGGTCTCTTTCTAGAAGTTTTTAATATATAACTAAACTACTGTTGTATGTAAAGTAAATAAGGTTTCAAAATGTTTAAGAAGCTTCATTTAAAATTAAATTAAAATGCAGAGCCCCCCGGACCAGGACCCAGGCAGTGTGAGTGCCACTGAAAATCAGCTTGTGACATAGGTTGCCTACCCCTGCCCTAGCCCCACCCCTCCCTGAGGCCCCGCCACTGACCCACCCCCTGCTCACTACATTCCCCCTCCCTTGGTGGCTCGCTCTCCGCCACCCTCACTCACTTTCACTGGGCTGGGGCAGGGGTGCAGGAGGGGGCTCTGGGGTGGGGCAGAGGGTTGGAGTGTGGAGGGGGTGCAGGGTTCGGGCTCCAGGAGGGATTTGGGTACAGTAGGGGGTGGGGCTGAGGGAGCTCTGGATTTGGGGGGCTCAGGACTGGGGCAGGGAGTTGAGGTTCGGGGTTGGGGAATGAGTTTACCTCGGGTGGCTCCCAGTCAGTGGTGCAGCGGGGCTAAGGCAGGTTCCCTGCCTGTTCTAGCACCGCGCTGCACCCCGGAAGTGGCCAGCAGGTCCGGCTCCTAGGCGGGGGGTGCAGGAGGCTCTGCACGCTGCTCTTGCCCGCAGGCACCGCCCTCCCAGCTCCCATTGGTCGCAGTCCCCAGCCAATGGGAGTGCAGAGCCAGTGCTCGGGGCAGGGGCAGAGCATGGAGCCTCCTGGCCTCCCCACCTAGGAGCATAGATACTATGGGATCATTTCACAGGCAGGACAGCAGGCCCTCAACTGAAAAGCATTGAATTGTGGGAGTCTGGAATGAGCCTGAGTTTTGCCACTTTTCAGGTGCGCTGCAAAACTCCTCTCTTCACACAAGCCTGTCCTAAATAACAGTAGCCATGGAACAGTGCTGCAGTCCTTCCCCTGGAGCGTAACACCTGAGAGCACCCCCAGGTAAGAAAGCAGCCGTAAGGACAGAAGGGTGGGGAATATTGTCAGAGTTCACGGCCAGAAGGGACCACCAGATCATCTAGTCTCGCCTCCTGTCTATCACAAGCCACCACCATCACCCACCACCCACACTCTAAACTCACACCCAGACAAGGTATTACAGCCCACAGGAGACTGGACAATCACGTACCATAGCAGACAGAACAAGGTGAACCCAGACCTGAGGTCTCTACAATGGCAGGGAATAGCTTACGTGAGCTATACCCAGATAATCCACACCCCATTCTGCAGAGTAAGGCAAAAAACCCACAAAAAAACACGGTCACTGCCAGTCTCACTTGGGGGAAAATTCCTTCCCGACCCCACATATGGCGATCCTTTAGACCCTGAGCATGTGAGCAAGAACCAGCCAGTCAACCCCGTGAGAGGGAATGCTTGGTGCTACCTCAGAGTCTCAGCCCACCCCGTCCAATGTCCAATCTCCAGATGGTCCTGGGTAGAATCTAGTCACTGTTTCTAGGTCTGGGACCTTGGATGCACTAGACTGAGACCTCTCCTCTGATGCCCTTCCTTGGCACGTGGGCCACTGCCCAGCCATCACAGACCCTAAAACCAGCATCTGAGACGTCCAAGCCTCACCCCACCCAGTCGCTTACACACACCCCTATGTGTTCCTATGGCTGTGGGCTCTCTAAGCTTCTAGTTTAATCCCTTAACCAACAACATGGCAGGGAAAACAGGCTTAGCAAAGGAATTTCTTGACCCCAGACACTTCGCCCTTCAAGCACTGGAGAGCTATAGAGAATTCAAAACGAGTCCTGAGACACCCTCCCCTCGAGTCTCCTCTCACTCCTCCTGAGAGTCCTTCCAGCTGAGCAGAGTCCCTTCTGCCCTCTCTCTCTGGCAAGTCCTTCCTCCATGTGGTGACGGTCTCTCTCTCTCTCTCACACACACACAGCTCAGAGCAGCACCCTGCTCATAGGTAGAGTTTGTCTCTTTGCCACGTGCTCCCCTGCCTCCTCCCCGAGTCATGCTTGCCCCAGCCATGTAGAAAAACAATTGTTCCCTGGGTGGACCAGTAGCTGAGAGACAGTCATGGATAGCCCTGATTTATTGTCTTGATAGCTTCTCCATGGTAGTCCTTCATGAAGGGTCAAGCCCCTTTCCCAGGTAGGGCACCTGTCTGGAACCTGCCCTACCTGGGAAAGGGGCTTGACCCCTCATGGGATGCCTTTGGACATGTCCAGACATGCATTTGACACTTCATACAAAATGGAGTTCAAAATCTGATACAGACATAGCCCACTTTGTCCCTCAGCAGACAGGCCCACTCACACGACAGACCAAGATGCTCTCAGCATCGCAGTGTGCTGGCCCCTGCACCCAAACCCTGCAAAGGGAGGCTGAACAAGAACGGGCCCTCATGCGAGCACATCCAGCCAAACCAGGTAATCGTGCCATTTCCATCCCTGGCCCCGGAGGGAACCGGGGAGTGATTAAAACAATAATGATCAGAACTTTTCAGAACCCTCAAGTTTGTTTGCCCTCCCGTGGGAGTGAATATAACATTGTGACTTGGGTTGCTAAGCATCAGTAAATGACTGCCAGTAAATAACCATCAAAATCTGTCAGTAAGCATCAGGGGGAGACTGCACATGTAATTGCAAATGGCAATTTAGATACTTATCTTCTTCTTACTTGCATGTGAGCTTCCAAACTACCGGATTGATCCTGCGAGGTGCGGAGCAATTTCTACTAGCCCCCTCAACCACCTCTTAAATCAGGGAGAGTTGATGACTCCCAGCACCTCGCAGAGAGTGTGGAAGCCCTGAGAGTAGAAGGAGTGTTTAAAAAAAATGACTGTTCTACTCCCAGCTCTGCAACAGACTTAGGTGAGTCATGTCACCTCTGCCTCAGTTTCCCCGATTGTAAAATTGCAGTAATACCCAACTAGCAGAGACTAAGTTAATGTTTGTGCAGCACTTTGAAATCCTCAGGTGGCGGCTGCTATTAAGTATTATTTTGCTTTTTTACCCTGAAGTCTGGATTCTTTTCTATGCAGCTAGAAAATTATACCTGTGCCAATTTTTCAGGTCGGGCAGCAGCCCTAATTGGCGGCTTCTGCTTGAAAAAAAGACCTCCCCCCTCTGCAATATTAGGGGATGGTACCAGGGTAAGGTGCAGTGTGGGCAGACTGCACCATCTCCTTCTCTCAGTGGGTGAAATTCATTCCCCCTCCCTGAATAATCAAGCTTCGTATGGGGAAACCCAGGAGGGGAGATGAGGTCCGCTCCCTAAAACCCATGTGCAGACCTTGGTGGGGGAGATGCACTGCAGCCATGCTGGACCCCTAGAAAGAGGTGGGGGTTACTGGATCCAAGTACAGGCAGATCCAATAATCCCCAGTAACCTCCTGCGTGGCTAGGTGGTGCCAAGACCCTCTGCCCCTAACCACAGAGGGGCAAGGCAGGTTTCCAGCAGCATTGTTAGGCCTTTGCATGCCCTGTCTACCCTTGTGTGAATTTCACCCCAGCGTCTTAGCTCAGGTCATTGCTGACAGGCCCCGGGCTTCCAACCACAAAGGCGGGCCGAAAGAAAAGGAGATTGCGTGTTTTCTGTGCATTTTCCAGCCTCCCGGCTTGGAGTGTCAAACAGCAGCAGTAAACAATCAAAATATTATTTTACGAGATAATGCAGGCTATTGCCAAAGCCAGCGTGAAATACATTCCACCTAGCGCCGTTTAATTTCCCTGCGACCAGCCCTCGGCTAGATGCCAAGCTACAGAGTCCAGGCTGCAGTATAATAGCATAGGCTGCCTTATCTGCAGGGAAATAAGCGGAGACCAGCTGAAAACAGCTGAGTGGAATATCACCATAGAAACCAGGCGAGGAGGAACAGGCGCTGTCTCTCTCCCCGGCTAATTTCAACATGACAGCAAGCAGAGAGGCTGAGCCTTTGGGCTGAGGGTGGGGCAGGGCGGGGCAGAGGAGCGAGCCTGGGGATGTGGTGGTGGGGAACCAAGCGAGCGCTGCAGAAGAGGGGCTGTTTTGTTTTTTCCTTTCATATGCAGAGATTTTATTTTTTTAACTGCAGCCAGGCTCCCTCCCCAGCCGCCCACCAGCCCTTCCGTGATGCAGAGCTACTGCACTGTGGCTCGCCCCACACACCACGGCTATTAATACACCACCCCCTCGGTCGCCCCTCTCTTGCGAGGCTCATGCAACAGGCAGAGCATTTCGAACCATTCCCCCAGGAGCAGCCCAAGGAGGGAACTGAGTTTGATTCCCTTAAACAGGCCTGAGGAGGCAAGAAAACAAAAATCAGATACTTCAGCTCGAGATGTATTTTCTTTTCCTTCCTCCTTCACCACACTAGCTGCTCAAGTTCCCAACGGACATCTAAGCCCAGCAATGTCCAAATCTATCCTGCCGGCTGCCGGGACAAGACAGCATGTACAGGGGGAACAATTACATTAAGTAATGCTGACTGAGTAATCTTTCAAAACGGTGCCGCTCTCCAAGCAGAGATGCTTCACGCTCTGCGAAGGAGCCCCAGAGCCCTGTCTATTTCTGGGGGAGCAACTCTTGGGGGGTCGAGGGAAGCATGCCACCCCTTTTCGTTGGCTCTGTAAAGCATTGTATAAATAAATAAGGGTGCTAGTCTGGAGCAGACCACGGGTCCATCGCATCTAGCAGCCTGTGTCCAGCCCCGACCCCGGAAAGCACATGCATAAATCCATCCCAGTTCAGGAAAGCACTTAAGCATGTGCTGAAATTGACAGAATTTAAGAATGTACTGAAGTGTTTTCCTGAAGGAAGGCTTCAAGGAATCAGGGTCTCGGACAGTGGCCAATACCAAATGCAGCCAAGGAAAGTACAAGAAACCCCAGAGGGACAGTTATGGAATAACCTGCCTAACCCTAACCCTTCAGCATGACGGTTTCTACCCCTCCTTTTAAAAATTCAATAATTCTATCTAGTGTAACTGTGGACATTTTTGTAATTACTCAGTTTTTGTAATTACTCGGTAATGTCAGTTTTTTGAATAAACTGCTAAGTTCCTGGCCTCAGTGGCACCTTGTGGCAATGAGCTCCCCACGTTAATTATGTGCTGCATAAAAATAAAGCATTACCATGTAACTGTTCTCCATTTGTTGCCTTTCAATTTCATGTAATGAGAGAGAGCGCGTGAACACGAGTGACTGATTTACCTTCTCTGGATCATTCTTCATTGTGTATACCCCTCATCTCCCCATTTATACATCTCTGCTCTAAATTAAACACCGCCAGCCTTTTCCATATCTACAGGCCAATAATTTTCATCTGGACACCTCTATGTGATTTTTTAATATATATATTTTCAGATGCCGTGATCAGACCAGAACATGGTATTGCAGGTGAGGGCATCCCATTGACATGCCTCCAGGATTATTGTCTAGCCCATTCTAATCCTAAAAAGTTGGTTGGTTAGAGGTGGGTGAGGTTCTGTTCCCCGAAATGTGCAAGAGGTCAGACTAGATCAGCAGCTCTCAACCTTTCTAGACTAAGGTCCCCCTTTCAGGAGTCTGATTTGTCTTGCGTACGCCCAAGTTTCATCTCACTTAAAAACTACTTGCTTACAAAATCAGACAGAAAAATATAAAAAAGTGTCTCAGCCACACTATTACTGAAAAATTGCTGACTTTCACCATATAATTATAAAATAAATTAGTTGGAATATAAATATTGTACTCACATTTCAGTGTATAGTACATAGAGCAGTATAAACAAGTCATTGTCTGTATGAAATTTTAGTTAGCACTGACTTCACTGGTGCTTTTTATGCAGCCTGATGTAAAACTAGGCAAATCTCTAGATGAGTTGATGTACCCCCTGAAGACCTGCGTACTCCTGGTTGAGAACCACTGGATTAGATGATCACAATGGTCTATGAGTTGGCTTTTTTAGGATTGCTGCTGTGCATCGAGCAGAGGTTTTCATCAAGCCATCCACAGTGACACCCAGATCTTTCTCTTAAGTGTTTACTGTTCATTTAGAATCCAGCCAGTTGTATGAGACATTCAAATTATTCCTTCCAAAGCATAAAACCTTTTTTGTTGTTGTCTGCAGAGCAGATAGACTTGATTTTTTGTTTGTTTGTTTGGGTGGCCAAACAGAGGGAGAGGGCAGAAAACCCCCCAATTTTTTTCTTCATTTTGGGTCAAACCAAAATGAAAATTCTTTTGATTTTCCTCCCCAAAATGAAAAACGGCGTGGGGGGGGGAGTGGGGAGGGGGAGAGAGACAGATTCAGGTCAAACGTGTTTTGTTTTAACCCTTGTAAAAATTAAATCTAGTTAAATTTAGAAACAAAGTCAAAACATTTCATTGACATTTTTTCTGCTTTTTTTTCCCTTTTTACTGAAACTATTTGACCCAAGTTTGTAAATGTCAGTCGACCCAAAACTTTATTTATCAGATAAGTTATTTGTCAAAAAAAAAAAAAAGGCACCCAGCTCTGTCAGCATTGAAATCCATGTATAATTATGCTGCACATCCCCCTAGCTTGGTTAGGTCCCTCTGGAATTCTTTAGTCTTGACTAACCTAATTATTGTCACCTGAAAATGTCAACCCTTCTCTCTTCAATCCCTGTTCTGGACTATTAATGAGTATATTCAACGCCAGCCCTAGCATGGACCCCACAAATGTTTGCAAGTATGGAAATGCCCAGTGATAATCACCTGCATAGGCGCCGACTCCGTGGGTGCTCCGGGGCTGGAGCACCCACAGGGAAAAATTGGTGGGTACTGAGCACCCACCGGCAGCTCCCCGCCCTGCCCCCCCCCCCCAAGCTCACCTCCACATTCACTCCACCTCCGCATCCTCCCCTGAGCGCACCGCGTGCCCGCTTTTCCCCCCTCCCTCCCAGCGCTTGCGCCGCGAAACAGCTGTTTCACGCAGCAAGCGCTGGGAGGGAGGGGGGAGGAGGGGGGACGCGGCGCGCTCGGGGAAGAGGCGGGACCGGGGCGGGGATTTGGGGAAGGGGTCCAATAAGGGCAGGGAGGGGGCAGAGTTGGGGCGGGGACTTGGGGAAGGGGTTGGAATGGAAGCGTGGCAGGGAAAGGGTGGAGTCGGGGCGGGGCCAGGGGGCGCGAGCACCCACCGGCGCCAGGGAAAGTTGGCACCTACGATCACCCGAAAAGTCTTTACCCCTCCACAGTCCCCCTTTTACTCTCCATCCAGAACAGAGAGGCCTATTATACTCTAGTAGGCACCTGATACTGCCCATTATTATTAAGACCACAGATCAGACTCCATGATAGCAGGGAGGGGTCTAATTATGTGCTTGCACAGTGTCCCTAACTGGCTGAGGCCCCAGGGCCTGGACAATCTTTTTGTTCTGCATTTATGCAGCACCTAGCAAAATGGGCTCCTGGTTAGGGTTACCAACTTTCTAATCACACAAAACCGAACACCCTTGCCCCACCCCCTACCCCACCCCTTCCGCCCCTGCTCACTCCATCCCCCCTCCCTCCATTGCTCACTCTCCCCCACCCTCACTCACTTTCACCGGGGTTGGGGTGCAGGCTCTGGGGTGGATCTGGGGCAGGGCCGGCGCTCCCATTAGGCGACCTAGGCGGTTGCCTAGGGTGCTACTATTTTGGGGGCGCCTGCGCCCCCGCCGCCCGTAGAAATTTGGGGGGGGGACCTTCCGCCGCCGCTGTTGGGGGCGGGATTTCGGGGGCGGGACCTTCCGCTGCCTAGGGCGCCGGCAAAGCTGGCGCCGCTACTGATCTGGGGATGAGGGGTTTGGAGTGCAGGAGGGGGCTATGGGCTGGGGCAGGGGGTTCGGAGTGCAGGAAGGGGTGCAGGCTCTGGCTGGCAAGGTGGGCTCTGGGGTGGGGCCGGGGATGAGGGGTTTGGGGTGCAGGAGGGGGGTCAGGGCTGGGGCAGAGGGTTGGGGTGCAAGAGGGGGTGCAGAGTACGGGAGGGGGATCAGGGCTGGGAGTGCGGGGGATGAGGTGAGGGGTGCAGGCTCCAGGAGGGAGTTTGGGTATGGGATGGGGACCAGGGCTGGGGCAGGGGGTTGGGGTACAGGCTCTGGGAGGGAGTTAGGGTGCGGGGGGGGGTTCCAACCTGAGGGAGGATGTTGGGGTGTGGGAGGGGGTTCGGGATGCGGGCTCCAGCCGGGCGGCGCTTACTTCAGGTGGCTCCCGGAAGCAGCCGGCATGTCTGGCTCCTATGCAGAGGGGCCAGGGGGCTCTGTGCACTGCCTGCGCCCACAGGAACTGCCCCGCAGCCTCCCTGGCCGCCCCTGTGCCTAGGAGCCGGTCTTGCCGGCCACTTCCGGAGCCATGCGGAGCCAGGGCAGGCAGGGAGCCTGCCTTAGTCCCACTGCACCCCTGACCGGACTTTAGCGGCCCGGTCAGCACCGCCAGGGTTCCTTTTACACCGGGCGTCCCGGTCGAAAACTGGACACTTGGCAACACTATTCCTGGTCCATGACTGCTGCTCTAGTGAAATACAAATAAACAAGCCTTTAACATGCTTAAAATATTTTGGTTTGGAGCGAATTTGCCGTGCTTGGTCTCTGTGTGAAGGTGGTGATTTATTGATTGATTTATTAAGTTTAAGCTAAATGCTTTCAGCATTTATGTTAGGAGTGCTGGATGAAAAAGTGCACTTCGCCCAATGTTTTTTAAATTGACATACATATTTGTTTTCCACCTCAATAGCTCAAAAATGACTCAGCTTTGAAAGATCAAAGTTGGCATGTATGGAGCCCTTTGTCTCAGTGGGGAGTGCAGCTTTCTAAACTCTGGAAAAAAAATAATGAGTTGGAAAGCAAAGTTGCTGGTAAGATTTTAAAGTCTCACATGGCCCCGCTGCTCTTTGTGACATCACAATGCACATGTTCATTGCTTGACCTGATATGCCCAGTGGCTGCAGCTGCAGGGACAATTTCCCTGAGAGAACTAAAAGCGTGTCAGTGAAATGCAGAAGGTAAAAGCTACTGCTTCTCCCCAAAATAAGAGCCTGTTTTGGAAGAGATGTCAGAGGTGTAGAAAATATGATGGTTGCCCTGATCTAGCATCTTCCTCGGCAAATTTCTCTGCTGCAAATGGAAGGTGTCATAAGAAGAATTTAAAGCCAAGATTTTGAAAAGTGTCTATTGGTTTTGAGAGCTCCCCAACAGCCTGCAGAAAGTGCTGAGCGGCTGCCCTCTGAAAATCAGGTACATGTCTGAGATGTCTCAGTGGGACACCTCAAATTCACTAGTCACTTTTCAAAATCTTGACCCAAGGTTCCGGGGAAGATTTTCAAAGGCATCCAGTGGCAGGCAGGCACATAATTGTTTGTGTCTCTGACAATCTTCCCCCTTCCCCAATCTCTTCCACTGGAAATATACAACCATGGCAACACAGAGCACTGTAGAAGGTGATTTGTAAGGGGGAAAAAATAGGGCTATTATGTATTATCATTTATACAACAGGAGGGACTAGAGTCCCCACCGAGATCAAAGGTACATTGGGCTAGGGCTGTACAAACAAGCAGTAAAAATCTCAGCACTAAGGAGTTTACAGTCTAAAAACACGAGTCACAGGGAGAAAGGGATACAGACAGAGCACTCCGGGTGATGACTGGCAAATGTCATGCCAGTTCTATGAGGGGTTTTTTCAATTGTTATGATTGGGTTTTTTTTAACTGGGGAGGGAGACAGTGGTTTGGTTTTGCTTTATTTCATCTTTGTGTCCTTTTAACCTTCTGTATCAGGTAGAGAGAAGGCCTGAAAGTTTGATCATTTCTCACCTTGCAGTTTCTTTCATGGATCCTTGTCTTATAAGCAAGCAACTTATTTGCTGAGAATGGCATCAGGTATTTAACACACTCCATGCAAAACAAAACACAGACCCTAGGGGCCGGGGATAGGCACCTAGAGCAGTGGTTCTCGGCCTGCGGGCCACTTGCAGCCCATTCAGCACAAGCTGCGGCCCATGTGACATCCTCAGGGCCATACAAGTAGTATTGGATGCAGCCCACAATGGTAAATAGGTTGAGAACCACTGACCTAGAGTAAGCAGAGAGGAAGATCCTCCCTCTGCATCCCCACTCCCTCCATGCAGCCTCACTGTGGATGAGAGGAAAGCGGTGGATGTGTTATTCCTTGACTTTAGCAAAGCTTTTGATACGGTCTCCCACAGTATTCTTTCCATCAAGTTAAGGTACTATGGGCTAGATGAATGGACTATAAGGTGGATAGAAAGCTGGCTAGATCATCGGGCTCAACAGGTAGTGATCAATGGCTCCATGTCTAGTTGGCAGCCGGTATCAAGCGGAGTGCCCCAAGGGTCGATCCTGGAGCCGGTTTTGTTCAATATCTTTATTAATGATCTGGAGGATGGCGTGGATTGCACCCTCAGCAAGTTCGCAGATGACACTAAACTGGGAGGAGTGGTAGATACACTGGAGGGTAGGGATAGGATACAGAGGGACCTAGACAAATTAGAGAATTGGGCCAAAAGAAATCTGATGAGGTTCAACAAGGACAAGTGCAGAGTCCTACACTTAGGACGGAAGAATCCCATGCACTGCTACAGACTAGGGACCGAGGGGCTAGGCAGCAGTTCTGCAGAAAAGGACCTAAGGGTTACAGTAGATGAGAAGCTGGATACGAGTCAACAGTGTGCCCTTGTTGCCAAGAAGGCTAACGGCATTTTGGGCTGTATAAGTTGGGGCATTGCCAGCAGATCGAGGGACGTGATCGTTCCCCTCTATTCGGCATCGGTGAGGCCTCATCTGGAGTACTGTGTCCAGTTTTGGGCCCCACACTACAAGAAGGATGTGGAAAAATTTGAAAGAGTCCAGCGGAGGGTAACAAAAATGATTAGGGGGCTGGAGTACATGACTTATGAGGAGAGGCTGAGGGAACTGGGATTATTTAGTCTGTGGAAGAGAAGAATGAGGGGGGATTTGATAGCTGCTTTCAACTACCTGAAAGGGGGTTCCAAAGAGGATGGATCTAGACTGTTCTCAGTGGTAGCAGATGACAGAACAAGGAGTAATGGTCTCAAGTTACAGTGGGTGAGGTTTAGGTTGGATATTAGGAAAAACTTTTTCACTAGGGGGGTGGTGAAGCACTGGAATGGGTTACCTAGGGAGGTGATGGAATGTCCTTCCTTAGAGGTTTTTAAGGTCAGGCTTGACAAAGCCCTGGCTGGGATGATTTAGTTGGGGATTGGTCCTGCTTTGAGCAGGGGGTTGGACTAGATGACCTCCTGAGGTCCCTTCCAACCCTGATATTCTATGATTCTAAAGAGGAAGAAGGAAAAACTTCAACATGCACTCCTCCTGAAGGCATCTTTCCTACAAGATCAGAGGCCTGATGGTAGAAGTGGCCTTCTTCTAAGCCTCCCAATTTGATGCTTACTTGAAATAATGAGTTCAGCATTTGAACACATTCCCAGTGAAAACACTGACAAATAATAAAAAGCTCAGCCTCTATGGTGCAAATCCAGCCTCACTTCTACATCCTGGAAACGCTGTACAAAGATTTATCGTTCCAACCCTCGTCTTGATTAGATTCATCTTCTGTTTAACTACACCCCATTGGACTGCAACTCTGTGAGGACCTTCTGACATTTCACTCATAAAAGCTCCCACAATACCCCCCTCATCTGTTTTTCAAAGGCATTCACGAAGACGCCAATTGTTGATTCTTAACCTTTCTGGGTTTCTTTTTTGTTTGCTTGTTTGTTTGTTGACTGAATCATTTTTGTAAATCCGTTAGAGGTTCTAAACTGGATTTTAATAGCTGGGCCTGAGGCCAGCAATAACCAAATGTCATGTGACTGAAGTGTTTGCTCAGATGTAATTTGTCCTCATTACAGACCTCAGAAAGCCCATAACACACTTCACCTTTCTGACAGTATCTGCAACACTCGCACAGTTAGTGATTCAGCAACATATTTCCCCTGCAGCTCCTTCAATTATCCACATAGAATAAAAACGCCCTGCTTTTCAGGTGATGCTAGAATACTGTTTTCCACAAAACCACCCTGTGAAGGCTTGGTGCAAGGAAGAACTTTGAAGTTTTGAGGCTGATCCAAATTCCCGGAACCTCTTTGGTCTCCTCTCCCTGTCTAGGTCAAGCGTTTCCCAACCTGGAATGCACATTCCAAACTAGCTCAAGAAAGAGGAGCATGAGGCAGAGCAATGGAGGTTGCATGATCCCACATCTGGTCATCTTGGGAGGAAATAAGATGTCCTAATGTGGAGAAGGATGGATCTGGGGGGTGTAACAGTTTGTTTCACACTATTTATATGCCCCTCCCCATAGCCACACACTTCTACTACACTCTGGATCAGCTCTTTAGCAGAGGGATGGGGGCATTGCAAACAGATTCACATACATTTCAAGACCAGAAGGGACCATTGTGATCATCTAGTCTAACCCTCCTGTGTAACACAGGCCAGAGAACTGCCCCAAAATAATTCCTGGAGCAGATCTTTTAGAAAAACATCCATCTTGATTTTAAAAATTGCTAGTGATGGAGAATTTCCCAGGATCCTTGGTAAATTGTTCCAGTGTTCCACTGTTAAAAATTTACACCTAGAAATAAGGCGTAAATTTGTTTAGCTTAAGCTTCCAGACATTTGATTGTGGTATGCCCTTTGTCTGATGGATTGAAGAGTGCACTATAAAATATTTGTTCCCCATATAGTTACTTACAAATTAATCTTCTCTTTATTAAGCTAAATAGATTGAGCTCCTTGAGTATCACTATAAGGCTTGTTTGCTAATCTTTAATCATTCTCATGGCTCTTCTCTGAACCCCAGAATATGTCAGTGTTCCAGTAATGGTCTCAACAGTGCTAAATACAGAGGTAAAATAACCTCTCTACTCCTATTCCAGAGTCCCCTGTTTATGCGTGCAAGGATTGAATTAGTCCTGGTGGCCACATCACCATCCTGGGAGCTCACGTTCAGATGACTGTCCCCCCACGACTCCCAAATCTTTATTCAGTCAACATGCTTTGATCATGGTCAAAGCAGCACCTCTACAGGACCCTGTGCTACCTTGCTTACAGACAAGCGTGCCTGGCCCAGGACATTACGACAATCTGTTATGTGCCACAATCGGTGCCCTGGCCCCTAGGACACAATACATGCAACAACAACAGCTGTTTTCCCTATTGCACCTTCCTGAGGTTGGACGAGAAAGTAACTTATTTCTCCATCCAACCCTGAAATCACAAGATGTTCCTAGCTGAAAAAGAACTGGGTAGATCTTTGCCCACTCTACTCCCATCCAGCGATGCTAACAAGGGAAGGGATGGCAGAAGCATCTATGAATAGGCAGAGGCTTGGAAGCTCCACTTTTACTTTTCAGTCATGCCATCTGAGCCCAACACATCCTCATATGCCCAATGCTTCTAGCAACATGATTAGCCGACTGTCTCCTGTCCCATTCCCCCAGCTAGGCTGGCAGAGAGATTGAAAGCCCATTTCTCCCTGTAAGAGAGTAATTCTCTTGAATGGAAATAGAACAGGTGATCCCAGCGACATTCAGTCCCTCAGACACAGCTGTGAGGGTTCTAATATGTCCCTCCCTCTCGACCCCAACAAGAAATAGCCCCTTCTCATGATTTCTTCCATGAGAGCTCCATAATCCACAGTTATCGTGCAGCCTCTCTTGCGTCAACCCTCAGTCCTATGCTTTCCCCCTTCACCTTGCCAGGTCCCCTGTCAAGATTTGTTGAACTGTCTCCTCCAGACAGAAGAGGCAGCCTCCTCTGGGCATGGCATGTCTGGCCAGGAAATGCCTGATATACCATGAGAAAACTGCTTCTGTAGTAAGATTTCCAAACCAAAGAAGTCTGGATGAAGGGATGGCTCAGAATCCTGGTACATAAAAACTCTCACGCACCACGAAGAAGTGTTCCAACTACTGGCTGGAATAAGTATATGAGAAGCAAATCAGGCCCCCTGAGAACCTCATTAGTAACCCTCGATTGATCCAGTTGAGTGAAACAACTTAGGCATATGGAGATAAAGGCTCTGCATTTTTACATAGGCCCATACACACTGCAGCACATGGGCCTCAGACCTCACAGGTGCATAAAGTGCTGGTCAGCACGTCTCATTGAGTCCAGCATTTTCAGCAATATGAAGAGTTGTTCTTAGAATGGGCTTAAACGAACTCCCGAACTAAAGTACCCAGGTCTGGTTCTGATCTCCCTTTCTGGAGCCATTCTCTTGGCTTCACTGATAGACACCAAGGTGTGAGATCAGAATCGGGCCCCTTTGAGCGTGGGAAATATGTATTTCAAAGAAAGAGTCAAGAAAATGAAATCCAGTAAGAGGAACAAACGAATCAGCCAATTACGTCAGATACAGCCACGTCCTAGGAAGATGAGGTAAGATTTGGTTCTCCTACTTTGACACAAAAGAGCAATACCAGGGTCTTTTGCATTGTTAACTTTTTTTTAAAATGCACATTTTTCTCCTAAGCTGGGAGATGTTCAAAGGCAGTAGAGAATTATCAGAACTGCTTCTGCTTGTGTTTCTGTAACACACAGATAGTGCCATTCTTCAAGTGTGCAATGATTGTACATTACATTTCCATCAGAAACCACACTGGCCCTTCTTTACTTAGGATGTCAAGCTCAGATAACTGGGGCTGCCAGCCACAACTTTGGAACTTTTCTTGCTGAAGAACCAGGGATTCCTTCTTCCCCCACCCCCAACTTTTCCCCCCATCCTGCAATTTTTCCTCAACATTGTTCAGACGCTAATTGGTTTTATGCACACTTGAACGATGTGGGTAAGGCTCCCCACACTTAAATAATAACCATCCTACATTTACACTGTACCTCTCATCCCAAATGACCCTAAAGTGCTTTACAAGGAACAGGAGTCGCTTCACTTACTGTACAGAAGTAGCCGCCTCTCGGGTAAAAGGAAGCAGCTATTTAACAGTACTGCCATGGAGCGGTCCTCTGACTCTTTTCCAGCCTCGAGAACTGACACCACCACCACTCCAGGTGTTATTCACCACCGCCATGCTTCATCATACCCCTTCAGCAGGCTGCAGCCTGGAGTGTTATTTACATACTATTGACAGTCAGTAGCCAGCTTCCCCCACTTGCTTCTGGGGAAGGATACGGTATTAGCAGCAGCAGCCATTTCTGCCTATCCCTGCCTTCCTTCTCTCCTCCCTACAACTTCCTTCCTGTCTGCCTACATAGGCCCAGCTGCTGGGGTTTCTTCCACCCAATTAGCACCTCAGCTGTATCTCTACTACACTAATTGGCACCCTCTGCCAACTGCCTGTCTTTCAGTCAGGCCCCAATTAATGTATCCGGGGAGGGGGGGGGGGATTGAGTGACAGGGTGCTGAGCCAGCTGCTGACTCTGCACACCCTGTTACAAAGGCATAATGACAGTTTAGGACAGGAAGTGGAGAAGATACTACATGCAGTTTGCACTGAAGAGCAAACTTAGGAAGATAGCGTCTCGAGTCGGACACTTGGATTAACACCCCCACACTGCTGAAAAGTATAAAAGTGGTAGTGACCCCAACGGGCCAGGACCAGGGTTTCAGGTCTTCATGAAAAAGACCCCAGAGATTTAAGGCTAACTTCACACGGAGCTCTAGCTAAACAGGAATTTCATGCTCCCCGCCATAGTTCACCACCATATCTTGTTTTTTGGGAAAAGATGGAGTTGTTGGATGATCAGTAGTCAAGACCCCTGGGGTTTGTTCCAGACAGTTCTGCCACTAAATCACTATGGGACTTTATGCCACCATTTCCTAACTCCCATCTGTAAAATGGGGATAACTATACTCAACTATATTAACCTGGGAGGCTTAATTAATGAGCCTTTGCAGGTTACTCTGAACTCCTCCGATGAAAGGTGAACATATGAACAGTCATACTGGGTCAGATCAAAGGTCCATCTAGCCCAATATCCTGTCTTCCGACAGTGGCCCATGCCAGGTGCCCCAGAGGGAATGAACAGAACAGGGAATCATCAATTGGTCCATCCCCTGTCACCCATTCCCAGCTTCTGGCTGCTGTAGAATTGCTAAGTATCATCATCTTCATTATGAAACACAATGAAGACTGTGCTCATCATTGGTTAGCTTCTGCTCAGTAAATGCTCAGCACAACTGTCATGGCACCTATTGGGCCTGGTGTTTGACACTCCAGCAATGGATTTCACACTAGGAAAAGCGTGCCTTGCCTCCTTACCCCTGCCCCGTGAAAGGTCTCACGTAATAACAACGTCAGGGTTATACTTTGTATTGTGGTAGCACCTAGGAGTCCCAATCATGAACTGAGACTCCACTGCGTTAGGTTCTGTACAAAACAGACAAAAAGATGGATATTTGAGATATTTAAAGTTGTATTGCTAGCAAGGACAGCTGAAAGAATGGAATCAATTGTCTGCATCAAGTTCCTTGACCCTCACTTTGAAAAGCTCCCTCGCACAGGAGGAAAAAATAGAAGTGTGCTAAATGGTCCTTACAAAGATAAAATGGACAAACGGCAGCATGCTCATTTATTCAGCGCGTCAGGGCCATCTTGTCTGCAATATGGAGGAGAGAGAAGGTCAGTAAAATCCTGAGCACATTTCAAAAACTTCCCTTAATAAACCCAGAGCAGATCTGCAGCCTCCATTCAAAACGCCAACCCAGGTGATAACATTTTAAGTTTCATACATGTCATAGTCCATTGGATTGATCCATTCTTCAACCCCTCAAATTGACCAAATCATTCCATTTTTTACCCTAGTGCTGCTGATAGGGGCCGCAGTGGGCCACTTTGTTTACCCACAGATCAGTTCAGGTCTTTCCCATATTACCCGCCCTCTCTGCCACTCCTCTAGAGGGTCCAGAGGAGACTGGAGTTTAGTTTCTATGGCTCATTCAATCCTTGGTCCTTCTGCTTTGACTGACAACAAAGGGAAGTTTATGCCAATGGTGGTGGGGGGATTCAAAGAATTTAAAATACCTAGCGATAAAGTTAAAGAGAGGCTGAAAGAATGTAGTTTTTTAAAAAAAGAGAGAAAGAGAGAGAGAGAGAGAGTGAGAGAGAGCAGATCCTGCAATGAAAAACACAACAGACGACTCCAAGAGGTGGAACAAACTGAGTTTTAGCCTACAAAGCAGAATAAGTGTTATAAAAATTGTCTTCTGCTCCAGAATTTAACTCTGTGTTGCAAATGCCCCCTTTAGATATTGTGGATAATTGTTTCACCAAAGAAAGAGCAATTTCACAATTCAGCTGGACCAGTGACAAAGCAAAACCAAAATGGAAGAAATACCTTCATGGGAAGATGGCAGTTTGAAACTTCCAAACTTTAACTGGTACCAGAAAGCCGTTAACTGATCACACATTAAGATTTTGGGCCAGATTCTTATCCATTGATTTTGATGAAGCTATACCAATTATTTGGTCTTTGTGAATACCAGACCCTAACCCAATACCATGGGAGGATATTGCGTTCAATAAAAGGATGCTTAACTACAATCATACTTCTGGTGTTGGAGCTTATCTACTTTCATCATCAAAAATCCCATCATAAGGCTTGCCTGGAAATAACACACACAAGCAGGGGAAGAACAGATTTGCAGCTAGACACGTACGTCTGCAGTGATTCCTTATTTATCCTGCATGGGTCAAGAACAAACAAACACTGGCATGCTGTTTTGAAGACCTATATGGTAACGGCACATTTGCAACTTACACTGAGCTCCAGGGAGGGTTTGTTCAAATCAGAATTCTGGCAGTGCCTCCATCACAAACCATTCTACAAAGCCAACCATGATGTTACAAGATCATCAGGCCCATAAACGTGTCAGTATTTTTGGTTCAGAACAACTCTAAACTGCCTCTCCAAAAGACTTTGATGTGGGAGGATGGAAAGGCTTATTCAGAGGTACCAAGGACTCATTGATGGGGTAATAATTACTCTGCAGTAATGGACAGTAATTTGAAGTTACAAGGGTGCAAGATGCTCCATTATTTATGTGGCATTTACAGTGACATTTCAAAATGATGGATTCAAATTTACGCCATCAATGTTGGAACAACACGGGGAATACACTTTATATGCTTTATGAGAGCAAAGAGATCTATAAATTCTAAGAAAAAGTCATTACAAATATTTTAGCTGTCAATCTGGCTCTGTTATATGCAGGAAACAATATTGCAGGGTCCGGCAGCTTTCCAGATCCAACGAGCTTTGCACGGTGCCCTGCACGTAATCCCTAATGAACTGGCGAAGTGACACAGCCAGCAGAAGTAGAATGGGTATCATGTCTTCCTGTCTCCCCATTATATGAAGGAGTGATGTTCAGATTGCAAGGCAGAGCCGCAGGTTTTTGGAAGACATTTGGCTTCCTTGACCTGTTTGCACGGATCTTACACCAAGGCCCAGAATTTGATACCCTTCCTCCCCATTCCAGGAGTGCGGCGATTCATTTCGGTGAATTATGGTACTACTGAACCTCAAAAAAGTCATCTCACTCTGTCCCTGGATCCTCCAACAAAACAAATACAAACCTGCTATACAAAATATACCTGTTTTGATAGAGTTGAGGCTGTTTTAGCTAGTTAAAGGTGGTGGAAGTGCAAAGGTATAAAGGGGTTTTTGACGACACATATTTGACATTTGTTTAAGGGGAAGTGGAGTGAGGTGGGATAGGGAGACATCGCTAAGACTTCTCCATTTGATACTGTACGCAGGCCCCAATGCTCCACCACTGAAGCCAGCTGGAGTTTTGCCACTGACACCAGTGGTGCAGGATCGGGCCCATGCAGAGCACATGGCGGTGTGGTCAAGAGATTTGGGGCCTGTTCCAAGGCCCCCTGAAGTCAATAGGAAGAACAGCTGCAGGTCCCATTGACATCAGTTAGGTTGGTGGATTTACACCACCTCTGAAAAACAACTCAGCCCTACTTGCTTTGCCAAGGCTGTCCAGGGAGGGTATGGCAGAGCGGGGAACAGAACCTAGAACCATAGTCCTTTTCAGCAGGTGCCTATTGCCCATCAGAATTTAAAGGGCTTTGCAGCATGTTGGAGCGAGCTAGCAATAGGTATATAATCAGCAAGTTTGCCAGTTAGGGTGCACACACAAGTTGGATAAAGAGCACCAGTGGGTGTATATATGCACGAGAGGGACATATAGGTGTATAAGCGTGTAATAGGGATTCACATATGAGCTGGGAGAATTGAGAGTGATTAGTAGTGAATTTTTTCTCACTCTTTAAGCAGAACCTGTGGCAACGTAGCATGAACTGTTTGCACTAGCAACACACAAACACCCATGCGCAGTGGCAGGAATCAGAGGCAGTGGCCTGGAGTCGGACGGCAGAGAGTAGCATGTGTGGGACATATTTATTAATGCAACATAAGGGAAGGGAGAAATAAACCCCTCTTGCCTGCACCTGCAGTCGGAGCCGAGTTAGTCCATCAATCATACAAGCTGCGGATTGAGTCAGCTGCACCTTGCGTCTCCCCTTTGTAACAAGCAGCAGCCAAGCACTAACATGAGACTCACTAAATCTTACAATATTGCACGGTTAATATCATGCTGTTATGGGTCTTAAAAGAAAAATGCTCAACACGGGACTGAGTAGCCTACTGAGAAATGTGGAGCACCTAATTCCACCTTGACAAGAAAAGGGAAATCAGTATTAACTCCACATGATTTAATTCAGAGAAATCTAGTTTCAGTGTATACCTAAGGTCTGGATCAGCTTGTTTCATGCATTTTAAACACCACTGCATGATAACAGAGTCATCGTGCCTTATTTTACATACGTCCGCGTCATTTGGATCTACAAATTAATAGAGCAATAGTCCAAGTTCTTTTTCTTTAATTAATCTGAACATAAATTAATCTGAAATAAAAACTAGACTGATACTGTTAACTATGAATATTTGTCCATTTGTTTTCATTTCTCCACCTGTGTAGCTAGCTATCCAATGCCACATTCTGAAATAAATACAGGGACTTTTTCCCCTGTCTCCAATATAAATAATAGTCGCTTAACAGAGAATGCTTTTGTTATGATAGCCTTAGTGATGAGCCAATGAAAATGGGGTTACGTTTCTGTCAGGGATATTTTTAGTAAAAAAGTCATGGACAGGTCATGGGAAATAAACAAAAATTCACGGCAGCCCGTGACCTGTCCCTGACTGTCACTAAAAAATATCCCTGACAAAAGGGATAGGTGGGTTTAGCACCCACTGCTGCTGGGGCTCCTGGGTCCCCCACCGATGTGGTGCATGGGAGCTCCAGCCCAGGGCAGAAAATGTCACGGCGGTCAATGGAAGTCACAGATTCCATGACCTCCGTGACATAATTGTAGCCTTACTCATCACTTGTTGAGATATTCTCCTTTTGGGTGGAAATTTCCCATGCTTGGTCTCAGCTGAAAGGAAATATTCTCCCTGCCCGCCTGTTCTTTTGTTCCTTTTCTTTTGTTTCTTCTTAAATGCCCATCCACTAGCTTTGGTTTTAAAGAGATATATACACATTTCCCAGTGGGAAAAATTATTGCACATTTCTTTCCTTTAAAGAAATAAAGTAGGAACACAGAGATCTCTCATTGGCATGTAAATCTGGCTTATTTGGGAGCATGTCCATAACCCATTTTGAAAAATTTAGTTGAACTATTTGGGGCAGTAACTGCCTCTGATGGTGTCTGTACAGGGCCTAGCCCAAGGGGGCCCTGATCTCAGCTGAAGCCTCTTAGCTTCCATAATACTAATCCAAGTACAGGGGCCTAATCTTGCAACTCTAGCTCAAACAAGCAGGAGGAAACCTGATCTGTTTTCAAAAAGACCCCACTGTAAAGAAAGGTTTCTTCCCCTTTACCAAATATGCATTAGCTAAAAACAGGGTGTCATTCTCCTGCAATGGAATACAAGCATCTCCCCTTTGAAGTCACTTCTATCCTCTACTGGAAGAGCAGGTCCCAGAGGCTGAAAAGAACACTTGCTATATTCATTGCTGGACCAGGATTCATTGCTGTTTTAAGGTCTGCTATCTGGCAAACCAGCAGGACTAGAAACAGAGACGCAGATACTGTGCCCTGCCCAGCCTGAATACCTCCCTACAGCAACACATAAGAGTGAGAACTGTACTGCAAGGGGCCAGGGCAAATTCCTCCTGCCCAGGCATAGTGCATTGGCCCCCTTGCAAATCCTGACACCGGGTACATGCTGGAGGCAAGACTAGGGGTCAGAGGGGAGTGTTGGGGCAGGGGGTAGAACTCCACCACACACCGCAATGGGGGTTCTGGGCTGTTCCAGGCTATAGAGCAAACCTCGGCATGCTGCCATAAATTAGAGCACCCCCAGGACTGCTCTAATATACCAGAGCCATTTTGGCTCCTGGGGCAGCCCATGCTCCTGAGGTTTACAGTGACCTTTGCTTCCTTCCCCCAGGCTGTGTCTCTTGGAGGTGCAGCAGCAGATCTCAGCTAGAGGCTTTCAGCATTTGTACAGCTGAGATTCCAGCCTTTCTACTGATGAACAGCATTTGTTTCAAGCCTTGGTGCTTCACATGATCTCAGGTCTTAAGCCTGCTAGGCCTGAGTGGGTAGAAAAATTAGTCTCAATCATTCGGAGATATGTGCATCCCAAAGCGCATGGGTGCAGGATAAAGAATAGTACCACTAAAATAAAGAAAGAAAGAAAGCTAGGAGGACTAACGAGATAGCTAAGAATCCTCTTTCGCTCAAGTGTGGCGCACCCGGAATACATGACGGGGTGGAGTGGGGTAAAGTTTTCACATGAGCAATCACTTGGGATGATCCGCATACTCTGCGTCTGCAGCTCACTTGTGTTTTCAGACTCATGCCAACAAACGGCTGATGCTATTATAGAAATGGTTTGTGTCCCTGGGCCCTGAGGGAACAGAATGTGCTATCCTGCAGGTTACTTCTGCCATTGTTTGCCAGCGCTGAGAATTCAGCAGCCGGCATTGTGCACACATCTCACGCAGGTGGCTCTGATTAAGCCAGCGCGTCCCCATGTGAGCAACAGCGTTCCTTAGGCCTGGGCTTCACCGTGCCCACCTAGATGGCACATTCCGATTGCCCTGCTGAGCACAACAGGTGCAACGGCTTTCCTTTAGGGCCAGCCCCTAGGGAGATGGTGAAATGCAAATCAATAGATCAAAATGACTTCAAGGAACACTTGGCTGGTATACAGGCCTAAAATTAGCCATACCAGTTTGGTTCCAGTTCCCATGTGCCAGTCTATCCCTCTGCTCCTACTGCTCCGTGCTAGTAAGCACAGAGGACTGGGATGAATTGTGACTGGGAGAAGACAGAATTCACCAAGGTGGAGGAGGCTGTTGGACCCACCACAGGAAGCTGTGCAGTTTCATTGGGTATGTCTACACTGCAAGAAGACACCAGCTGACTCGGGCTCACAGGGTTTGGGGTGTGGGGCTGTAAATTGCAGTAGAGACTTTCAGCTGTGTGGACGATATGGGTACATCTACACTGCAATTGTATAGCCTCCTCTTTCCCCCCAGAGCGAGCCCGAGTCAGCTGACATGGGCCAGCCATGGGTGTTTTACCGCAGTGTAGACGTACCCATATCGTCCACACAGCCATACTCTCTCTTCATTGATTGATCGTCCACATTGCATCTAAAGTGGAACAGGAATGGCCCGGTGAGCTGATGTGAAAAGGCGCAGCCCTTGAGTGCACGTCAGACATGATACTCGGGGGGAGAGGGGGGTTAACCCAGAGTTACAATGCAGTGTGGCTGCTCAAGCACAGGCTTGGAAACACTTGAGTCCACTAGGCTGGATCTCACAGACCCAGGTTTACAATGTGGTGTAGACAGAACCTCAGCACTCTCGCTAACACCAGGCTGTTTTCTCCTGCTTAGTCTCTCTCTAGCTCATTGCATTTCACCTTGTGCTTACGGGACAGCTGCCACACCAGGGATTGCACTGGGACCTCCATAGCTAAAAGCTCGGGCTGCTACTGCCTGCGCTAAAGAATCAGGGTCTCGGACTGGGGCTGTAACAGACTCATACCTTGAGCGCGGCAAAAAAAATTCAGCAAATAGTAAAATCCACCCCCAAAAAAATGCACTTTTCAGGGCAACAAAACTATTGGTGAATTTAGGTTGAATAATAGTTTTGGCCGGGGGAGAACGGGGGGGGGGGGGGGGGGAATTGNGGTAAGCGCCAAAACATTTTGTTGGATCTGAGTGAAGTTTTTTTGGTTTCTCATTTCAGTGACAACCACCAAAAAAAAAATTCTGTTTTGTTCAAAACGAGCCGATGTTTCCAGTCAGCCACTGAGCCGAAAGATCAACAATCTTTAGCTCTACTCAGATCCTCTGTGGAGCGGCACACAACTCACCAGTGGGTTACACGTGCCCATGCACCTCTCCACACATGCTCCATCCATGTTCCATGTGTTCGGGCTAGATGGTCACACCAGATGCATTTATTTAGCTGTCAAGGGCTAAACTAAACTACCCAAGTATGGGGGGTTTGGCAGGGTGCAGCAAAGGGAGGCAGTGGCTGTTCCTCACAATGGAAAAAGGAAGCACCCTCCAGGCACAGTTTCATGGAACGGAACCCTTCTGTGGACCACCAAGGGCACACACCTTAGGCTTGTAGCTCCTGGCTGTCACCTCTCTTGGGCAGAAACCTGCATCTCACTCGGGATTTTAAGACTGCACGGCTCCCTGCCTTACACTGCGACATCCCCAGCAAGCCAGACTGCCCCAAAGGCCTGCGCTTTGCCTTTTCTCCAAAGGCTACGACTAGAGTATCGCCCTCAGTTAGAAGTTACCAAACAGCTCCTCCTAAGCAAGCACATTTATTCTTAAGGTAGGAGCATTAAAGAGACAAGGTCTTAGAATATAAAAGAATCTACATACATACTAAAAAGCTGATCAGAGGTCACTCTCCACCTCCAACCTGGCACTCTGGAGGTTTCTGTCCTTCAAACCCCGCAATTAGGTTTCACCGTGGTTACAGATTCATGTGTCTTAGATCCAGAACCAAGGCTCGGCAGATCAGCCCCACACACGGGCCTTTGATCTTGGGCTGCTGTAACAGGTAATCAGCAGAAAAGGCCCTCTCCTCAGGGCATAGCTACAAAAGGCTGGGGTTTTGTATAACTGCAGGTGTGGAATTTGCATTAGCCACTCCCCAGGGTTTCCCCAGGAAATCCACTTAACATTTATTGTCCCAAGATGTCCATATTTATCCAGCACAATTCAATATGGTCTTTGAATTCCTTTACACTTCAAAAGTCTCACACCTGTCACATCTCCCCCTAGGAAACTCCCGGCCCACCTTAATACAATAAGGTCTTCCAAGGACATTGCAGGAAATTGCCATGTCTGCCAGACCTCCCTCCATCATACAGGAGCAAAATCAGAATTTCACTCACCTACCGAGTGCTGCAGTAGGAGAAACCGCAGGAATATTTTGGTGCTTTTTAAAAAGCTGCATTTGTGCAGCTAACACAAATGATTTTTTATTTAGAGGCTTCAGTTGGGTGGCTTCTTTTCTTCAGTTTCAAAGGGCTCTCGCCAAAGAGGCTCTAATGATCTTGGAATGACAGCACCAATGCAAGGGAGGAAATGAACGGCCATGGTCAGGCGGAGGAAGTATCAGACTCCTGGCCTTTATCAACAAAGTTCCTCTCCTAGTATCCCATCCTCTCAGTCCACATGAGGAGAGCTAATTCCAACCAGGGTCTTTCCCACTGGGGAACTTTGCTTTCGGGTTCAATTCATTTTTGCTGATGTGTCCTTGGCACCCCTCAGACCTCTGGAGGTCTCTGCCTATCTCTCTTTTACAGACACACACATACAAACACACACACACGTTTTTCTGTTCAAAGCACAAGTTCTAAAGGTTCTGCATCTGGCTCACTCTGCAGCTTAACTCCACGCTGCTGCAGACTCCAGCTGCTTAGGCACAGTTTAGCAGCCACCTGGTTGTGTTCCCTGCAAGATACACTGCCTGTGAATGCCGAGGCCTGGCCTTGAATTGCACCTGACAGAAAAGAAAAGCCTGGAGATTTCAATCTAATCTACCCTGAGCACTGCTTAATCAGCAGACTGCAGGTGAGACGAAGCAGTTGGCATTGCTGGGGAAAGCCAGCCCTGCCTGGAAAAACCTCACCCGCCTTCCTGGATTCCAGGTGTGAAACATTAAGGGCAACAAGCCATTAAAGGCGGCCCTTGTACTTGATATGGAAGACGACAACTCCACTGAAAGGCACTAGATCCGCCATTTTCTAGATGTCCCCCTGCCTCGAAGCATCACAACTGATGTGTACCTAATAGGCATCTTTTTCAGCGGCACCGCCGCAGGCCCAGTGGTAAGGGCAGGGGACTGGAAGCCAACAGGTTCCATCGGGTGATCTGGGAGCATGTCACTTCACTCCTGCCTGCTGTAGGAAGAGTTCCCTCCAGTCCTGGCAGGGGCGGTGCAACTAGAGAAAACAGACTTCTCAAGAGAAAAACTGGGACCATGTTGTGACAAGGGGGGGTGGAAGAGGAGTAGATGGCCAATCTTTCCCTCCCCCCCCCCCCCCCCCCCCCCCCCCCCCCCCCCCCCCCCCCCCNCTCTTTAAATGGCTGTGGAAGGATTCTAGTGGAAACAGAAAGTGAGAACTTGTCTTTTTTTATCCTAGTTGAAACACTGTCTCTGTCCCTCCTCTCCCCATTCAAACACCTGGCCAGGACTAATCTAGACAGCCTTCTCCCTTCCAGCCCCTGCCTGGATTGGTCTGTCCCTACAGTAAACAGGCAGAAGTGTGTTACTCCTCAGTCGCTCCATCACACAGAGAGATGGGCACTCTGAATACAATGGGCAAAAGTTTCCCTAAGAACCACCATTGCAGCCCCAGTCTCTTGTCTCTGCCACCCCAGGCATGACTTAAGCCCAGTTGCCCTGACACTCCCAAAACCCCTGGGTAAACAGAGAGGATGCCAGTCACTGTCAGCACACAAGCTCCCTGGGAAGGCATCCACCTTCTCCTCCCTGTTCAGTACAGCATTGAGCACACTGTCAGAGCTCAGTTAATCATGATGCATTAGGGCACCAGACTCTTCAGTTCCCTCCATGACTCAAAGCCCTGACTGATCAGCCTCACCTCACCGCCCTCACATTCTCCCTTTTTCCTCATGCAAGGAGCCCTGTGTACACTACGATTCCAGAGACATGAAACCCAGCCCGCTCTGCAGAATTGGGCTCCAGAATCTAAGCTTCAGCTCTTTCACATTATGTTTCTACCCCCCAAATTATAAAGATAACCTTTAAAAACACCGAAACAGATGCAGCATTCTCTTTCTCAGTCTGCACACAGCTCCAAGAGGTGCCAACTGCCCTAATCATCTCAGTCATGCTGTTAACCCTGAAACCTAAAGATGACCTAAATTCCACTAGAGAAAACATCCTATTCATGTGTTTATCTCACAATCCCAAGATAATTTCCACACCTGGCCAGCTACTGTCCACTCACCTGCCAAAATGTCCAGCTTCCCCTTCCATTGTCTATGTGACAGAGTGCTAGGTATGAAAGCGTGAGTCAGCACTCTGTTCACAGCAGCTCCAATCAGGCAAAGCAAATTGGAGCAGAGTAAGCAGAGCTGTGTCTAATTTGTGGGTGGAGCAGGGCAGAAAGGCTAATTAAGCCATTAGCCAGAGCCCACAAATAGGCACAGGAAGGAAGTTAAAAAAAAGGGGAAGCAGGGAGAGAGAGATTGCTCTCCGCGGCTTGTTAGAGACGCTATGTATGCTGTGAAGGTGGTGGGACTCCCTTATAAATAAACTGCACAAGGGGTTGGACCAGCACAAGGGTCTCTGCGTAGTTTGTAGACCGAGACGGAAGCGGGACTGAGGTGGCCTTGTTACAGTCTATGATGAGGTTATGCGTTGCCAGTGCAAACGTCCATGGTCCACTGGACAGCATAAAACAAACTGAATTTAGAATAAAACCACCCCGGAGGTTTCTATGCCCCTTGTATTAGCCATTTCCATAGCTCACTTAGCTCAAAGCCCCCACTTACTAATTGAAATTAAACTGCCAACCAGAGTTTCCAATCCACTACAGAGCCCAGTGGGCATTGCCACGGATTATAGGCCATAGACTATCCAGGACTTTGCCTATGAGAACATCACTTGGCTGCAAGCCAGTCATAGAATATTAGGGTTGGAAGGGACGTCAGGACAACACCAACTAAATCATCCCAGCCAGGGCCTTGTCAAGCCGGGCCTTAAAAACCTCTAAGGATGGAGATTACACCACCTCCCTAGGGAACCCATTCCAGTGCTTCACCACCCTCCTAGTGAAATAGTGTTTCCTAATATCCAATCTAAACCTCCCCCACTGCAACTTGAGACCATTGCTCCTTGTTCTGTCATCTGCCCCCACTGAGAACAGTCTAGATCCATCCTCTTTGGAACCCCCCTTCAGGTAGTTGAGAGCAGCTATCAAATCCCCCCTCACTCTTCTCTTCTGCAGACTAAACAATCCCAGTTCCCTCAGCCGCTCCTTGTAAGTCATGTGCTCCAGCCCCCTAATCATTTTCGCTGCCCTCCGCTGGATTCTCTCCAATTTGTCCACATCCTTTCTGTAGTGGGAGGACCCAAAACTGGATGCAATACTCCAGGTGTGGCCTCACCAGTGCCGAATAGAGGGGAATAATCACTTCCCTTGATCTGCTGGCAATGCTCCTACTAATACAGCCCAATGTGCCGTTGGCCTTCTTGGCAACAAGGGCACACTGCGGACTCCTATCCAGCTTCTCATCCACTAATCCCAGCGCTTCCTCTGCTGGGGGTCACTACAACTTGCAGGCTTTGAGTAGCGTGGGCCAGAATCTGGGCTCTTGTTAGCGAGTTTTGCTTCCACTCCACGGTCAGTGCAGGGGGTGGAAGTGCACCTCATGAAAGGCCCCATCTCCTTGTATCCGCCCTGGGGATGCTGCAAGGACACATGCTCCAGTAACTACATTACTTCCCTTTGCTGAATAGATGCCTTAAAAATCAATTGTTACCTTAGATCTTTAGGTTACAGGAGTGAATTTAAATAATATTTCACCCGCTCGTAAGCGTCTCTGAGATACGTATCCTCTGAACAGCAAATCAAGGCACAGCGGGGAATTGAACGTGAGTTTCCTGTGGTCCGGGCTACCCACCAGACAACCCTTCCTCCATCCATTACATGCACGTAAGATTACAGCAGAGGTGGAAACATACAGCATTCGCCATACCAGATCAGACCACGGGGTTACTGAATCCAGTAGCCTGATTCCAACAACAATTAGCACCGCATGTCTTTGAAGAACAGAACTCAGACATCACAGTGATAAGCACCTCAGAAATACCTAGGGGGCAGGCCGATAGGAAGGCAAAGAATGCGACTTCAGTGCGACTACACAGGGTAGTAAGTATTTGCTCTGGGGTAAATTTGCAAGCTCAGGCTCCAGGCTGCAAGCTTAATAGGGATGTTGTCTTCTTTCCTGTCTGCAAAGACACTTGTGGTACAATGTAAATAATTAATAAAGGAGAGAAGAAGATTCCCTCCTGACCCAAAAAGTGATGGGCTTATGGCCTGGAGCATGAGATTTACAGCTTGCCCTTGAGCCGCTATGTTGCCTTCTGCAGAGCTGACACGAGCCAAAACTTTGTCAGTAAAATGCACAGCTATGACCGGGAAGATCTCTATAAGGAGCAAATATCTGCAATACCAAGGGGCCAATATTGCAAAGTCACTTTTCTGGCCATAACCACATTTTAGAAAATCTCCAACTGAGCCCCATTAATGTAATTGATTTTTAATGGCATTCTCAAAGAGATTAGGTTAACGTATTAACAGGGATATAAGAAATTGAAATTAAGCCTCACCCAGCCTTCCTCCCCATAACAACAACAACAAGGGTCTCTGAGGAGCCGGGAGGTTAGAACAATTATTACAAACAGGAACACGGAGCTGCTGGGGCCGGGGGCAGTGGAGGAAGAAGAGGAGGGTCTGGATAAAGATTTTTAAACATTTATTTGGGACATTTCAAGTGCCCTTAAAAATAACCATTGCTAGCTCTGATCAGTACATCTCAAAGCACTTAACAAAGAAAGTCAGTATCATTATCCTCATTTTACACATGGGGAAACTGAGGCACAGAGCGGTGATGTGCTCTATCTACCATCACCCAGCAGGCCAGAGTCAGGTATAGCACCCAGGTCTCCGAAGTCCCATTCCAGTGCTCTATGCACTAGGCCGCACTACCTATGGGTATGCCTACGTTACCCGAGCTGGAAAGAACACTGCCAGCTGCAGACAGACATGCGCTGGCCCTGCTTGAGCTAGCATGCTAAAAATAGCAGCGTAGCCAGGGGGAGCATGGGCTAGCCACCTGAGTATGTACCCATGGAGTCCAGGTAGGTTTGTACTGTCCTGCATCTCTCGTTGTGAATACACAGCCTCTATAGTCTTTTTACAATGTAGTCCACTTAAAGCAGGGAAATCGGATCATACCCAGCTTCTTTCATCCCTTTCGCCTCTTGTGCTAATCCAAGGTTACCCTAATTTTATATCAGGTATAATTAGCATTAACTTTGTAACCGCGGGGAGGGGAAAGGAGAGAGAAATGCTTTTTTTTTTTTTTGTAATGGATTTAATGGATCAAGGAGTGGTTTTATCTTTTCTACAATTGGCAGCCAAGTTTAGTATTCCCAAATCCTCTTACACTGTACATATCCAATTTAAAACACGTTATCCATTACTACACAAAAGGATTTTAGACAGTGTGAAGAGCACAGGATTCACCCAACCCAACTTTTTAGCTATGCATCCCGGGGGGGAATTCCTCATCTCGGGACTTTATAAAATCTTCAGCACCAAAATCTCTCCCTGTCTGGGAAGTGGTTAAATGAAGTTTGACACCAGGAAAGGAAAACTGGAAAAATGTGTTTGTTTCTATTAAATCTTTTTCAATGTCAGATTAGGGATACTCACTACACATTAGTAAATAGGATAAAAATGTCACCTGCTAAAATGTTTCAGAAATGGTATTTTGGGACCTGATTCAGTAAAGCACTAAGCCACATGCTTAACTTTGAGCACATTGCTTTGAAAATCAATGGGCTTTCATGCTTTGCTGAATTGGGGCCTTGAACGCTAATGTGATCTCTGTGAAGACACAGGATTTATATCCACTGCATTTGGAAATGCAGAGGCTTTAGGTGCTGTTGACCATCTATATGTACTTATCTAGTCAAGTCTTAGGACTGTGAAATTGTTCCTTCTCTGGAATTTTGCCTGCCGAATGCCAGAAGCAGTATTACCTGCATATCTAGGGAATGCGCATGGCCAGTGTGACGGGTTAGATCACAGAAACCCCCTTGGGAGCTGCCGCCCGATGTGCAAAGACTACTTCTATTCCTGTTTTCCCTGCCAGCTCAAGACTCCAGCACCCTGTCTTGCTGAAGCCAGACACACCCATCTGCTCCAGGATACAGACCCAGGGTCTGAATTACCTGTCCCAAAGCTGCAGGTTTACCTGAAAACAGCTCACAGAAGTGTGCTTGTCTTTAGCACTTAGATGCCCAACTCCCAATGGGGTCTAAACCCAGATAAATCCGTTTTACCCTGTATAAAGCTTATACAGGGTAAACTCAAATTGTTCGCCCTCTATAACACTGATAGAGAGAGATGCACAGCTGTTTGCTCCCCCAGGTATTAATACATACTCTGAGTTAATTAATAAGTAAAAAGTGATTTATTTAAATACAGAAAGTAGGATTTAAGTGATTCCAAGTAGTAACAGACAGAACAAAGTAAGTCACCAAGCAAAATAAAATAAAATGCGCAAATCTATGTCTAATCAAACACTGAAAACAGATAATCTCACCCTCAGAGATGCTTCAGTACGTTTTTTCTCAGACTGGACACCTTCCAGGCCTGGGCACAATTCTTTCCCCTGGTACAGCTCAGGTGATAGCTAGGGGATTCTTCATGATGGCTCCTCTCCCCTCTCTCTTCTCTTCCACCCGTTTATATATCTTTTGCATAAGGCGGGAATCCTTTGTCCCTCTAGGTTTCCACGCCCCCCCCCCCTCACTGGAAAAGCACCAGGTTAAAGATGGATTCCAGTTCAGATCACATGTCACTGTAAGACTTCATTGCCCACTTGCCAGCACACACATATACAGGAAGACTCACAGGTAAGTACAGCCATCTGCAGACCATGGTCCTAGTTAATGGGAGTCATCAAGATTCCAAACCACCATTAATGGCCCACCCTTTGCATAATTACAATAGGCCCTCAGAGTTATATTTCATATTTCCAGTTTTAGATACAAGAGTGGTACATTTATACAAATAGGATAATCACACTCAGTAGATTATAAGCTTTGTAATGATACCTTACAAGAGACCTTTTGCATGAAGCATATTCCAGTTACATTATATTCACTTATTATCATGTTTTTACAAAACCATATAGACTGCACAACGTCACAGCCAGCATCTGCCGTTATACAGTTAGGCTTACAGGCAGCCAGAGCCTCAGGTGATCGTACCCCCTGCTGCAGGATCCAGGCCTCCTTCAGGATTTATCCCCCCTGCCAGATGCCCAGTGGCAGAGTGCTGCTATCACATCAAAGGCATGGAGAGAGCTATGAAATGGAGCAGAAGGGAGCTAGTGGCCCAGTATATGCACCTCCTTACCTCTCTAGAGCATCCCTTCGCGACTGGATGCAGCATTGCAGGGGACTTTGCCTCGCACTCCCTCTGGGGGCCACTCCCTCAGCCGCAGGGGTCCGTCCCAGGGGGTCTCATCTCTGGACTGCCTCACTGGGGCTTTTGTGGCTCAGCCCCCTGGCCAAGCCCCACAATAGTTGAATCCCCTTCCGGGGTTCAGCTCTAAGCAATAAGGCCCTTTACCCTTCCTGGGCTTGACTCTAGACAAAGGACTTCAACTCCTCCCCTAGGCTTTTCCCTGCTGGAAGTCCACATACCACTGAAACGAGCTTTCCACCTCTCATGGGCTTCCATCTTATTCTCTGGTCCTCCTGGGCCCTTGCTCAGGACTCCTCTCCCTTTAGGGTTACCAACTGTCTAATCACACAAACCGCCCCGCCCCCTGCTCCACCCCTTCCCCAATGCCCCACCCCATCTCCGAGGCCCCGCCCCACTCACTCCATCCCCCCTCCCTCCATCCCCCCCTCTCCCCCACCTTCACTCACTTTCACCAGGCTGGGGCAGGGGGTTGCGGTGTGGGAGGGGGCACAGGCTCTGGGCTGGGGGGTTCGGAGTGTGGGAGGGGTTCCAGGCTGAGCTTGGGACAGGGGGTTGGGGTGCAGGGTGCAAGTTCTGGGAGGGGGTTCAGGGCTGGGGCAAGGGATAGGGGTGTAGGAGAGGGTGTAGGTCCTGGGAGGGAATTTGTACGCAGGAGCGGGCTCAGGGCTGGGGGTTGGGATGCAGGCTCTGGTCAGGTGGTGTTTACCTCAGGCGGCTCCTAGGCGGCGGTGCAGCAGGGCTAAGGTGGGCTCTCTGCCTGCCCTGGCCCTGCACTGCTCCTGGAAGTGGCCAACACATCCCTGCGGCCCCTGTGGGGGCAGGGGTCTCCGCGTGCTGCCCGCACTCCAAGCACCGACTCCGCAGCGCCCGCCTTAGCCCTGATACACCACCGAACTTTTAGCAGCTAAAAATCTCCCGGTTTGGCTTCAGTAGCCTCCGAGAGATCGAGCCTGATTCCAGGAGACTCCCGACAAAACCAGGAGGGATTGGCAACCCTGTCTCCCCTCTAGGGCCTTACCACAAGAGCTAACCCTGTTTGTGCAGCTCTGCTTTCTGCCCACAGCCCATCCCAGCTACTGGTCCTTCTCTCCAGGCCCTGCCCAGGAACAGGGACCTTTCCTGATCTCCTCTCTCCTGGGTCTCCCACTTTCTACCTGAGCTCCCGCTGCTCCTTATACAGCTTTGCTCCTCCTCCTCTGGCCAGGAGGCAATCACCCCCCAGGTGAGGAGCATAACCAATTAGGTTCTCTCCCTTGCCTTACAGGTGGTGGGGATTAAGTCCAACACTCTCCTCTGGGAAGAGAAGGAACTAGAAGCTGCATTATTCTTCTCCAGGCATGGGAAGTTTGTATTTAACAGCTACGTTTTCATTGCAACGTAACACAACATGGCAACAAGAGCCTGCCACAAGCTGCGGCCAGCCGCTGTCCGTTCTGAACCCTGCCTTCCCATCATGGAGGATGGCTTCGGTGTAGCAAGAAGCGGGGTGTGGCCGCAGAGACCAACAACAGCTATTCTGCACAGAAGCCGTTTCTATATTATTGGAAAAACAGCCCCATGTTCATCATTACAATTCATTTTAATGACGCACAATTTTAGAGCCAAAAATCTGCTCTCCAATATCCACCCAGATACATAGTTTTTAAGCCCTGAAGGGACTGTTACGATCACCTCATCTGACCTCCTGCATCACACAGGCCAGAGAATCCACCCGGTAATTTCGGCACAAAGCCCATAATTTCCTTGAGCTGCAGCATGTCTTTTAGCACCTTAGCCAGTCTTGATCTAAAGATGTCAAGTATTGGGGCCTGCATCTCACTGCAACTCACACTGCCATCACCGATGACTTTCCTCGTGTACCTGATGGCAACATTTGGCCTTTCATATGCATAAATAAGCTTATTAGGAGTTGCTGTACGAGACCAGACCAGTGCTCCAGTATCATGGCTCTGACAGTGGCCAGTAGCAGCTGTTTCAGAGGAAAGGTAAAGACACCCCATAGAGAACAGTTATGGAGTAATTACCCTAGTTTTTTCCTAACCCCCATCATTAACAGCCCTGAAGCAGGACAGTTTATATCCTTTCTAAAAAAAAAAATGTTTCCTCTCTAACATAACTGTGGATGTTTTCTTGGTTCATGTAAGTGTCCAGTCCTTTTTTGGATCCATGTGGGCCCCGGTTATTTCTTGTGGCAATGAGTTCCACAGGTTAATTATGTATCACATGAGTTTACACTGCAAATGAGCAAGTGTCTTCGCACATTCCCTATTCTTGCATTATGAAAGGAGAAGTTGGAACACACAATTTACCTTCTGTATGAATCCTTATTTTCTATACCTCCACCATGTCCCATGCTAAATGGGCCCGGTCTTTTCAGGCTCTCTTCATAT
Organism: Platysternon megacephalum; assembly: GCA_003942145.1. Classification (NCBI taxonomy): domain Eukaryota; kingdom Metazoa; phylum Chordata; order Testudines; family Platysternidae; genus Platysternon; species Platysternon megacephalum. The sequence continues at coordinate 7,057,204 of QXTE01000070.1, forward strand.
GGAAGTTTCTCTGGCCCTCTCATTTGCATTGCCTACCTCCTAAACCCACAGTTTAAGGGTGCTTGGTTCTGGAATTTTGGTTTCAGCCCAGCAATAATAGCATGCTCAAAGCCTTTCCCAGTCCACTTTGATCAGCAATGGGTTTTTAATCAGAACCTCCTTCCTGCCCCAACACTAGCCAGCTGTTGAAACCAAGGTGGCCTAACCAGACTGGCAGGATAAGTGTATCCACTTAAAATCAACAGGTGTCTTCAATATTCCTCCATAGAAATACCAGAGCAAATTAGATCCTTCCATTCAATTATTGAAAGCCAACAGGCGGTGCTTTGCCTGACTGGCTGGTTGCAAGAGAATGGAGAGAAAGCCTTCTGTTCATTGCCTGCTACTGATTTAAATAATGCTGAAACACCAGGGAGGAAGGAGATTTTTTTAAAATAAGGGATTAAACCAGCCAGCTCATTTGCAGGAATCACAAAGGGCTTTTCAAATATCCCAGCTCTTTATATGCCTGGCATGTCACCTGGGGGGAACAGGAGCTATTTCGGCTTGGGCTCGACTAGGATTCCTGTTGATCCATTGTTTTCACACTGCAGAAGTGGAGTTTCCAAGACTTCACATTTGGCCCAGCCCAGAATTAGCTTAAGGGAACCGTGCACTGCCCCATTCATTCTACTGTCCACGATATTGAAGACATTTTGCCTTTATGCAGTGGCCTTTCTACCAGAGATCTCAAACATCAAGGGGTAAAAAAAAACACACCTTTCTGTGTAAGCAGACAGACACAGGAGGACCAGAGTTAATACCACCAAGCCCTTATATGACACTTTTCATTCGGAGCTCTCAAAAGGCGTTACAAAGTAGGCCGGTGTCATTATTCCCATTTTATAGATGGGGAAACTGAGGCACGGAGAGGGGACGTGACTTGCCCAAGGTCAGTCAGCAGGCCACTGGCAGAGTCAGGAATAGAACCAAGGTCTTCTGAGTCCCAATCCAGTGTGCTGTCTAATAGATTGCACTAACAATGTTGCCATGACATTGCAGATTAACAGTTTAATCATCTGAGAGCCAGGGGAATATCTCCTGGCTCTTGGGATACGTACATGATGGCCCAATGGCACTCTACCACTCCCCTGTCTCCCAGAAGCCCTGGGCTGCTTAGCCCAGCCTGGATCAACCCCTCTTCCCACTCTCAAGTTGCAGTTATTGACACTTTGGCTACGTCCACACTACCCGCCCGGATCGGCGGGTAGCCATCGATATATCGGGGTTCGATCTATCGCGTCTCGTCTGGACGCGATAGATCGATCCCCGAATGCGCTCCCTTCGACTCCGGAACTCCAGCAGGGCGAGCGGAGTTGCGGAGTCGACGTGGGAGCCGCGGCCGTCGATCCCGCGCTGCGAGGACGCGAGGTAAGTCGCGGTACTTCGAAGTAAGATACTTCGACTTCAGCTACGCTATTCTTGTAGCTGAAGTCGTGTATCTTACTTCGACATCCCCCCCTAGTGTGGACCAGGCCTTTGGAATGAATGAAGTGGAAGTCACTTTCCCCCACATCCTGATCCTCCTTGGCACATCATAGAACCACAGGGTCAGAAGAGGCCACAAGGGTCATCTAGTTTAACCCCCTGCCAAGCTGCAGGATTTGTTGTCTAAACCATCCAAGGCAGGTGGCTATCCAGCCTCTTTTTGAAAACCTTCAGTGAAGGAGCTTCCATGACTTCCCGAGGCAGTCTGTGCCGTTGTCCTACTCAGGGCCAGCTCCAGGCACCAGCCCAGCAAGCAGGTGCTTGGGGCGGCCAACGGAGNGGCCCAGCCTGGATCAACCCCTCTTCCCACTCTCAAGTTGCAGTTATTGACACTTTGGAATGAATGAAGTGGAAGTCACTTTCCCCCACATCCTGATCCTCCTTGGCACATCATAGAACCACAGGGTCAGAAGAGGCCACAAGGGTCATCTAGTTTAACCCCCTGCCAAGCTGCAGGATTTGTTGTCTAAACCATCCAAGGCAGGTGGCTATCCAGCCTCTTTTTGAAAACCTTCAGTGAAGGAGCTTCCATGACTTCCCGAGGCAGTTTGTTCCATTGTCCTACTGTTCTTACAGTTAGGAAGTTTTTCCTGAGATTTAATCTAGATCTGCTGTGGTGTAGTGTGAACCCACTGCTGCTTGTCCTGCCCTCTGTGGCAAGAGAGAACAATTTTTCTCCATCTTTTTTATGGCAGCCCTTCAAGTATTTGAAGACCGCTATCATGTCTCCCCTTAATCTCCTCTTTTCCAAACTAAACATACCCAGCTCCTTCGGCCTTTGCGCATGTGGTGTGCATTCCATCCCTAGATCATCTGTCACTTGCCTCCAGATCCTTTCCAGTTTCTCTACATTCTTTCTATACAGCGGTGACCAAAATTGGACACAATCCTCCAGCGGAGGCCTAACCAGCACCAAGTAGAGCAGTACTGTCACCTCCCGTAACTTCCATGCTGTGCCTCTGTTAATTTGCTTTTCTTGCAACAGCATCGTATTGCTGATTCATATTGAGGTCGTGATCCACCACAACTCCCAGATCTTTCTCAGCAGTGCTGCTGCCAAGCCATCATCTTCCTTCAGAAAACCTTGAGGAACTCAAGGTTCCCAAAGCACCAAAAACCCTTTAGGATCAGCCCTGGTCCTAAATATTAAAACCCCATGTTCTCAAAAGTGGCCTCTAATTCTAAAGCTGCCTGGCTTTAGATACCTGGGAGGCTGATTTTCTGAGGGGCTGATTACCCACCGCTCCCATCCACTTCAACGGGAGCTGTAGGCGCATTCTCAGCACCACTAGTGGTCAGGCCCTTAGATGCCTAAAGCTGGGTATTCTGAAATGGAGGGACCCAAAATCAGAGGTTGCTTTTGAAAACTTAGGCCTAAGTGTGTCATGGCCAAAGAGTGTGTCAGTGTCTGAAGAGAACACAGGAGTCCTCAGTCCCACACTTCAGCGCTAATCATTAGACAACACCCTGTAGTAATTTTTACTCTAGAGCAGTGTTTCCCAAACTTGGGACGCCACTTGTGCAGGGAAAGCCCCTGGCAGGCCGGGCCGGTTTGTTTACCGGCCGCGTCTGCAGGTTTGGCCGATTGCGGCTCCCACTGGCCGCGGTTCGCTGCTCCAGGCCAATGGGAGCTCCTGGAAGCGGCGCGGGCCGAGGGACGTACTGGCCGCCACTTCCAGCAGCTCCCATTGGCCTGGAGCAGCGAACCGTGGCCAGTGGGAGCCATGATCGGCCGAACCTGCAGACGCAGCAGGTACACAAACCGGCCCGGCCCACCGGGGGCTTTCCCTACACAAGTGGTGTCCCAAGTTTGGGAAACACTGTTCTAGAGCATTGAAGATCATGCAAGTTAGCATGTTTTAGAGCTGCCCTTTTATTCTTCTTTGCTCTCTGAATCACTAGCACTGCTTACACAGCAATGCTAGTAGATTCATTCATGGATTCAGACATCCCAAGGCCTGAAGGGACCGTTGTGATTAGCTAGTCCAACCTCCTGTGTAACACAGGCCAGAGAACTTCCCAAAAATAATTCTTGCAGCAGATCTTTTAGAAAAACATCCAGTCTTGATTTAAAAGTTGGCAGTGATGGAGAATCCACCATGACACTTGGTAAATTGTTCTAATGGTTTGTTGCCCTTGATGTTAAAAATTGATGCTTTATTTCCAGTCTGAATTTGTCTAGCTTCAACTTCGAGCCATTGGGTCATGTTATGCCTTTTTCTGCTGGCCTGAAGAGTGAATTATCAAATATTTGTTCCCCATGTAGGCAGAGGTGAAAGTAAGCCGGTACGATACTGGCAAGAGCCGGTTTGCCGTACCGGGGCGGCCCGGCTTCCCCAGGGGGCAATTTAAAGGGCCTGGGGCTCCCAGCAGGGGCTGGAGCCCCAGGCCCTTTAAATTGCCACCAGAGCCCCACTGCTGGAGCCCTGGGGTAGGGCTGCGGGGCTCTGGGGGCTATTTAAAAAGTCCGGGGCTCCCGCTGCTTCTACCGCCCCGGCCCTTTAAATAGCCCCTGGAGCCCCGCCGCTTCCCCAGGGCTCCCGCGGCTATTTAAAGGGCCAGGGCGGTAGAAGCAGGGGAGCCCCGGGCCCTTTAAATAGCCCCCAGAGCCCCAGGCTGCTGCTACCCTGATGGGGGAGGGGGGGCACTTACCTTACAGGGTGGGCTGGGGCTGGCTCTGACTCCCTCAGCCACGCCCCTTCCACCCTAGGCCCCGCCCCTTCCGGGGGCCAGAGCTGGCCCCAGCATACCAGTAAGTCACTGGACTTACTGCATGTAGGTACTTATAAACAGTAATCAAACCCCTTAACCTCCCCTTTATTAAGTTAAATTGACTGAGCTCCTATCACTCTGAGGCTTCTTTTCGAATCCTATAATCATTCTCATGGCTCTTCTCTGAACCCTCTCCAAATGTATCAACATCCTTCTAGAATGATGGAAACCAGAAGTGGACACGGTATTCCAGCAACAGTTATGCCAGTGCCCAGTACAGAGGTGAAATAACCTCTCTAATCTTACTCCACTTTCCCCTGTTTATGCATCAAAGGATTACACTACCCATATGGTCATGCTGGGAACCACAACCCACAAATCTTTTTCCCCAGAATAGAGTCCCTCATCCAATAAGTATGGCCTACATTCTTTGTTCCTAGATGTATATATTTACATTTAAACATATTAACACACATTCGTTTGCTTGGGCCCAGTTTAACCAGTGATTCAGATGGCTCTGTATTAGTGACCTGTCCTCTTCATTATTTACCACTTCTACAATTTGTGTGTCATCTGCAAACTTCAGCGATCATTTTATGTTTTCTTCCAGGCCACTAATAAAAATGCTAAATAGTATATGGCCAAGAACTAGTGCCTGCAGGACCCCACTAGAAATACACCCATTCAATGATGATTCCCCATTTACAATTACATGTTGAGACCTATCAGTTAGCCAGCATTTAATATGTGCCATGTTCATTTTATAACTTTCTAGTTTTTAATCAAAATGTCATGTGATACCAAGTCAAACTCTAATATATTACATCGACATTATTACCTTTATCAACCAAACTTGTGATCTCATCAACAAAAAGTATCCAGTTAGTTTGACAGGATCTATTTTCCATAAACCCATCTTGATTGGTATTACTGTACAGTACTCTCCTTTAATTCTTTATTAATCAAGTCCCATATCAAACTTTTCATTATTTGGCCCAGGCTCGATGTCAGACTAACTGGACTGTAATTACCCGCATTATCCCATTTACCCTTTTTAAATATTGGCACAACATTAGCTTAGTTCCAGGCTTCTGGAACTTCTCTGGTGTTCCAAGACTTATTGAAAATCAACAGTAATGGTCCGCAAGTTATCCAGACCTGTTTATTTAAAAGCATCTCACTTTAGTAGCTGCTGTTTTACATTCTGCTGAGATACCAGTGGAATGGAAAGCATGTTATCATATGATATGACATCCTTTGCTTTTTTCCTCAAATACAGAACAGAAATATTTCTTGAACACTTCTGCCTTTTCTGCATATTTATTGCTGATAATTCTAATGGACCAATACTGTCGTCAGGATTCTTTTTGTCCCTAATATACTTAAACTCCTTCTTATTGTCCTTAACTCTGCTGGTCGAGCCGCCCAGACTCTCCTCCCCCCTTGCCCCAATCCCTCACCGGGAGGTGGCAACGGGAGTCCCAGCTGTCAGCTCCCCCCCTCCCCCCGCCCCCACAGGGGGCTCAATTTCACAGCAGGGAGCCTACCAGCAGTGAAACTGACATTTTTGTCAGGTTCACGGCTGCTATTATTTCACATTTGGGCTTCGGCTCTGGCTGTCAGCCCCAGAGCCAGGGGGCTCCAGCTGTGAGCCCTTCGCGGCTGTCAGCGCCCTACATTCTGGCTCTCAGTGCCCCACAATGCCCCTCTTCAGTCAGTGCAAGTGCTCCTGGTGAGGACACGCACTACCAGCAGAAAGAGGGGCATGTGGACACCAACAGCCGATTGAATTACTGCTGTGGCTGTAGGTCGACCTAAGTTACGTTGACCTAATTTTGTAATGTAGACAAGCCCTAAGTTACCATTAATTTTTCATTTGGTGATCAGCTCCTCTTTATCTGTGAAGACGAGGCCTAATATAGAATTCCCTCCATGTTGGATGCAACACACTGAGTTAGTTACCTATGTAGCACATTCTGCCCCAGAGAGTAGCAACTGTCAGCTGACCAGATTCTTCCACCAGGGCAGGCAATAGCTCCCTTGCCTCCCTAGGGGACAGACACCTGCATCACCCGGCATTTATGGAACCATCACAGCTTAGGAACAGACCACAGCAAACCTCCCCACCACACTGAGCCCCCATTGTCTTGACATTCTTTGGCTAATTGACTCGGTAGAGTTGACGTTCTGTTGTTACCAGCCTCCCTTTTAATGCCATGAAATGTGTAACACTGCTGCCTAGATTAATGATCCCGGCCTGCGTTACCAGCTCAGATGACGACCCTATTGCAATGGGGAAACTGCCTTCCATTCAACTGCACGTGGATTATTTCTTTTCCCCTCTTCTGCAGGCAGCCCACTGCAGGGTCTGTGGGCGAAGGAGGAGGAAGCTCTCCAGTAATGTCACAGCAATAATCACGGGGGATTGTGTTTCTTTTTTGCTAACAGAAAAAGCTGCAGAGAAGTTGTTAACAGGCACAAAACATGGAAATCGGCAGGAGATGGAAATCTGAAAAATGCTGCTGTCATGTTTCCTCACTCTTTTTGGAGAAAAGTCATTTGTCACAGACCTCCTCCTTCTTGCTCGTTGTTGCATAAGGCCCATCATTAATCTACTCACAGCCCAGGTAGTCAGCTCCTCTAGTATTTGCTGCTAACAAAACAAAACAAAAGCACCTTAAATTCATTAGCTAATTCCCTTCAGAGACTTTCACCTGAAACTCACACCTTGCCGCAGTAGGGGGAAGGAGGAGGAGCTGGCAGAGACTCCAGGCTTGGAACGTCTGACAAAAGAAAGGCTTAAAAACTTCTTGTGTCATGACATGGGTGAGTTCAAACTAAGGCCCCAAATACGCCATTGATCTGCATGGCCAGAGCCCTGCACCCGCATGGCACCCCACTGACTTCAATGGAGTCTAATGCACAGATTAGACTACAGGATTGGTGCCTAGGATGTCCCAGGTCAGGCATGTTCTGTGTTCCCCAAGAAGCACTTTGGAGTTCACATTTCCTTCCCCTTCTCAAGGCAGACAGATCCACAACTGGTATAAATTGGTGTCACGCCACTGAAGTCAATGGAGCTATTCTACGGCTCTGTCTACACCTGGAGCGGGGGAGGGCGTGAATCCCGGCTTGTGTAGACATGCTAGTGCTGGCTCTTGTTGAGTTCGTGCGCTAAAAATAGCAGCGTAGCCACAGTAGCGCAGGCAGCTGCAGCACAGGCTAAGTACATACCCATGGGTCTGGGTGGATGTGCACTGTGGGGACTAGGCCATGCTGCCGTTCACCACTGCCCATGCTACTGTGACCACACCACTATTGTGAGTGTGCACACCCAATGAGATTGTCTCTCTATGAACTGGGAATCACAGCACCAGCTCCAAGCGTAGAGGTAGCCTATGTGCACCCAGCACAGGGGGCCACGACCGTAATAGAAATGTTAAGCCCTACACCGGTTTGCACCAGCAGAGGTCCTGGCCTGGCCCACAAGATGGGGCATCAGGTCTGGAGGCTAAAGGAAACTTGGTCACCCAGCACAGATTCTCTCTGTGGCTTTATTCCTGAGCCTCGCTGTGCACAGGGTTCAGGAAAGGCTCACCTTGACTCACAGTGCAGCCATCTGGTACAACCCACCTCTCCATCTGCCTTCTCGAGTCCCTAACAAAATCCCAGATTCCACACAATAACATCTGTGCAGAGCAGGGGGCAGGAAATCTAGAAAGACATCAGTATGATTTGCATTATGGTAGTGCCAAGAGATGCCAGCAGAGACTTGGCCGTCATTGAGCTGGGCACTGGCTGCTCCTAGGAACTTCCAATCAAAATACACAAGACAGAGAAAGGGTGGGAGGGGAAATCGAAGCACAGAGATGTGACGTAATTGGCCCAGCTGGGATCGGAACACAGGTGGCCTGACTCCTAGTCTAATGCCCTCTCACTGAACCACACCGCCTCTCAAGTCTTCTTGGAAGGGGCTCAGATACCATGGTGATGGGCACAATCCAAGCCCCTTAGAGCTAGGGTGACCAGAGAGCAAGTGTAAAAAATCGGGACGGGGGTGGGGGGGTAATAGGAACCTATATAAGAAAAAGCCCCCAAAATCGGGACATCTGGTCACTCTACTTAGAGCTAGCTCCTGAAGGTGGAGTTCTGCCTCCACAGAGGCCCTTCTTGCCAATTACACCTCTACCCCGATAGAACGCGACCCGATAGAACACGAATTCGGATAGAACACAGTAAAGCAGCGCTCCGGGGGGGCGGGGCTGCGCACTCCGGTGGATCAAAGCAAGTTCGANAATAGAACACGAATTCGGATAGAACGCAGTAAAGCAGCGTTCTGGGGGGGGGCGGGGCTGCGCACTCCGGTGGATCAAAGCAAGTTCGATATAATGCGGTTTCACCTATAACGTGATAAGATTTTTTGGCTCCCAAGGACAACGTTATACCGAGGTAGAGGTGTACCAAGCAGCTCGTTCTTGCTGGGTTCTCTCTGATTTATTTATTTATTATTGGGGCCTTTGGTCTCTCGCCCTGCTTCATTATTCCCTTCCAGACACCAGTGAGAGATCTGAGCAGGGAGTTAACGCTGCATCCGCTGGAAATCACATAGACCCTCTTCACCCTGTCACATTTCTTATCTGATTTCATTTCGCAAGGTACCACTAGCTCTTCTGCATCAGCAAGTCACCATCCATCATGAAAGCACAAAAGAAATTGAAAAGAGGGATCAAATCGACTAATTCTATATAGGCTTTGCTCTTAGTGTGACTCATGCACAACATTAATAGCAATCAGCCATAGCCCATCGCCACCCATACAATGCAGTGATACAAAGAGGCTTACTTCTTTCCTTCAACAAATTATCAAGATTAAAGCCTGCTCCTGTGAAAGTATCCATTTCCACTGATGCTTGTGCTCAGCTTTGCCTTCTGCTGAAGATATGGAAAGGGTTAAATACATACAAAGCACAGACAAATCTACATTTCCCCTCTTCTGGTCCCTTTGGCCCTAAAGCACTTCAGATATGAAGTTCATTAGACAAATCCAGGGAGCATATTTTCAAAAGCAGCCTCTGACATTGCACCAACAGTTTCTTTCAATTTACTTCTTTGTGCACACACAAACGCCGATTGCCTGGGCACCTGCATTCAGACACGCAAGTCCAAGCTTTTCGCATTAGGCACATTATAAGAGCCAGGTTGATGCCCCATTAAAGGCATGACACCATGAGCTCCGTGCCATGAGAATAATCCACAAAAATACACCCTAAGTATAGCAGGACTCTAGGAAAATGTGGGTAAAAGATATTAAAGATGTAAAAGTCTCCTATGTGAATGATCTTTTTCATACCTATCTCCATTGCTATGTATATTACATACCAAAACTAGATGAATAAAAACATTAAGGTTGAAAAGTCAAGCACTCATAATTTAGAAAGCATCAGACTTAACATTGCCTGTGCTACTTTAATTTGCCCCGTCCTGTATGTATGCATTCGGATCATCTTTAGTTACATGACCACATCCTATTCTTTCTGCAGGACAGACCCCGCTCTGGAATTCAATCAAGCTTGTGTAGTGAAAAAGGCTGTTGTCTGTAGGACCCTGGCCTCATTTGCTGCAGAAGTTGGAAGGTGTGTCGTGAATGAGGCAGAGAACTGCAGGAAGAGAAAAGATGATTTAATGCCTAAGGCGGGTGAATGCTACCTTGGAGAACTGAATTCTATCCCCGCTTCTGCCACAGAATTCCTATATGATGCTAGGTAAGTTATTTAAACCAAACTTTTCACAAGTGGTCACTAATTGTGTGTTCCTCATTTTCTAGGTGCTTAACCTATTAATAGGAATTGAGCATCTAAAATCTAGCAGGCAGTTTTGAAAATCCCAACCTACACGTCTGCATCAAGAAATTCACTTTTCATTCTTTTACCAACCACCTTGCAAGTACTCTTCACCCCCATGTCAAACAAACATTCGTGAAACCAGGGCAAGGTATTTCCCTCTCTGGCTGTGTGATCAGAGCTCCACCAGACACTGCTGTGCATTTCCCTTTTGATAATTCGTGTACCTTCCTCCTAATAACTGTCAGACTTGGTAACTCTTAAGAGAATTGGGTTTTGGACCCTAAATCAAGCTAGGAAGCTATGTATTTAGCCTCCTCTTGCTTTCTGCTGCTTATTTGATACTTGCTGCTTGCCCTGCACTTAGACAAAGCAAGTACAGTGTTCTGGGACTTGATACCACTGAGGTACAGAAGCCGCTGCTTTTCACACCCTGCTACAAAAGTAGTATATCAAATTGGTGACATAATTAAGACAATCCTGGTAACTAGCCAGGTCCACATCGAGGACAATCAGGCTGTTACTATGTGCAGAAAGAATTACTTCCCAACTACTGTTGGGTTTACTAGTGCCACTAGAGCGATGCTTCCTTGGAAGCAGAGACAAACAGCTCCGCCAGAACATACCGCACGACATTTGTCAGTCTGTCTTCCCACACTGTGTGAGAGTACCGCTCCTTCTGCTGCATGGAATGCTCAACCAGACACAATCAAGTTTCCCTTCATTGGCTATAGACTATTATGCAAAATTGCTCTGCTGACATTTTACAGTGAATGCAACAATGTTTCCCTTTAGTATTTGCAGCTTAAAGTGGGAGAAAGCGCCGATGCTAGTGCACAAGTGTGACTGTATGGCAGGCTACAGCTAGTGCTTAATTGCAAGGAACAGCAACAGGTTCACACGGCATGTTCCTTCTATAGCAGGGGTGGGCAACCTCTGGCACACGTGCCGAAGGCGGCACGCGAGCTGATTTTCAGTGGCACTCACACTGCCCGGGTCCTGGTCACCGGTTCGGGGGGCTCTGCATTTTAATTTAATTTTAAATAAAGCTTCTTAAACATTTTAAAAACCTTTACTTTACACACAACAATAGTTTAGTTATATATTATAGACTTATAGAAAGAGACCTTCTAAAACGTTAAAATGTATGACTGGCACGCGAAACCTTAAATTAGAGTGAATAAATGAAGATTCGGCACACCACTTCTGAAAGGTTGCCGACCCCTGTTCTATAGAGTAGAGGGAGTTTACCATGTCTACCTCATTAAGGACCTGTTTCAGAGCCTACTAATGTCAATTGGAATCTTTCCACTGACTTCAGTTGTCTCTGGATCAGGCCCTAATCCAAAGGAACATTACACCAAGCCTCTGGGAATGACGCTGCTGCATCACACAAGGTGATTAAGCTCCAGTCCCCAAAACATTGGGAATTGCCATTACAGGGCACATTGCAGGTGTAGAGGTGGATCTAATTGTGTGCAGGGCCTATTCTCTGGTGCTAATGAGTTAACAAGCTCATCTGGTTCTGGTCCACTTGCTCAGGTGCGTTTTGTTTTGGGTTTTTTGTTAACAGTTACTACTGGAAAGAAACGTCACTGGAGTTAAAACACACCAATAAAAATATGCAAGTCAAATAGCAGCTATTAAATACTTGTGGCTCCTTCTAATATAGCAACAGACATCACAACAATGCAACTTTCCTTGGTACTTGTCTGCAACCGGAGGAGTTTAAAACAAACAAACAAAAAAATCCAGGGGAAAGAAAATCTTCTGAAGACCAGAAATCTATTTGTTTCCCTTGCCTTTATTAACAGCAAATCGGCAGGCTTTCCTGAAAGTAAATGAGAAAGAGACACCACAGCACTTTTGCGGTAAGACACTGACTGAGTGCTTTCTGGAATGATAAAACAAGCCATTTTAGGCCACAATCTATTAGCCTCCAGTTTAGTTCAATAGGATATTGATCCTGGCTGCAGATACCAGAAATGTGATTTATTTTCTAATTAACAAGTTCTAATGTCTAATTTTGACAGACAAAACGTCTATCATTGCTGGCAGCCACAACAACATCATCAAAAATGTTCCAGGATTTGGGCTCTGGTGTGGGGGAGAAGAGGCCGAGAAAGGGGTATGGCAGTTTGCAGAATATCTGTTGAGACAGGTGATCGGCTCATGTTCAAATTCACACAAAGGACGGGTTTGATAAAAGCACAGCACAAACTAGCCCTCTCCCTATGGAAACAGCTAATGAGAGCAAATCTGCTTTTTGCTTTTCTGGGTTTAAGCTGAAAATGAGATCAGGTTTTCCGGTGTTCATCATTTATCTTTACAAAGAATACAGGATTAACAGAGGCGCTCTGTGTGTGTGTGTAATTTTCTGTATCACATCATATGTTTTCACAATCTCACAAACCTGAGAAATCAAAATCCATATATATTTAAAATTCATTTGAAGGAGAGTTTTGTTCTGTGCTTGCGCTCTGAACGGAGTCTACTTTTTTATCTTTGCAATGAGAGGGGTTTGGAATGACCTAGGGGTTGTCTGGTTTGACAGTTGTGCACTTTCCATATAAGAGATTAATCCATCTCACAAAGTATCAGTACGTATGGGAAGAAGAAAATAACTTGGCAACGACAGAGTTTGCCATATTAGTGTAGCAAGAGTAATACGTAGCACACATTCTATAAATATGTGAAATGCTGCATCAGCAGCAGATTTACTACTGTAGGTCATTTTTATTATTTTCTGACACACACACACACACACACTCCCCACCGCACTAGCATTTTTAAATAAACTGATCTGCTATCACCTTTCATAGAAAAGAAAATTTCAAGCTGGATTCGTGTCACCAACGAGCAAAATCTTCCCTGAAGAAATAATCAGGTTTGTTATTGGTAAACATTCTTCCTCAGTGACCTTTCTTTAAAGTCCTCTTGCGGGGATGTCATAATGATCTCTCTCTCTCTCTAACAAAATGGCTTTGCTTAAAGCTTCTTATGTATACGGGTTATTGGAGAAAAAATGAGTGGGTAAATAAAGATATCTGAGCTAGCCAGGGATGCCCAAACAACGATAAATTCTTGCCTTTTAGTCTAGAAAATGTGTAGCAAGAACAGTAAGCTAAGAACCACCTGTTAATCTAGGAAATTGACTAGAGTACAAGAGTCTTCACAGAAAAATTAATTTAATATCCTGTGTGATGTTGCAGATCTTTCAACACCACTTCTGTCCCATAGGTTCCTTCTTTTCATTACTGGCCTTTCAAACTCAGGCCCCAATTCAGGAAGGTATGGACACTACATACCTAACTTTAAACACATGAGCAATCCCATTGATTGCTTGAAGTTAAGCATGCATGTAAGTACCGTGCCAAAGAATCAGGGCCATAAATTGTAATATTTACAGGTGATGTGAATTTCTTCAATGGCGATGGCTGCTATACTTGATTTCACTCCGTTTACACTAAGTCTTCCCTGCACTGCTTGCCTGCTGGGAAGTCCATGTACAAGACAACTTCAATACAACCCAGCTAGTGCCACCACTGGAAACCAGAAGCCTTGACATTAACAGGATTGTACTTCAAAGCATTATACATGTTTGCAGATGACAACAGGATTCCTTATTACAGCTGTCTAATCAAACTGGTAATCCACAATTATATTCAGAGATCAAACAGCTCTGCAAGTACTTGCAATAGAAATTATAGCAATAAAATGCCCGTGTTTCACCTACAGCATTACACATTCATTTACGCCAGGAGTATTCCACACCCTGGAGCTAAATCCTGAGCAACTCAGTCACAATCAGGAAGCATTTAACACGGTGTGTTCTGATTTTGTGTTCAGGTCTTTAAAAAAAAGTAAATCAAAAAACCTGCCCGTATAATCCGAAATATGGCCCCTATTCAGAAAAGCATCTGGATTCAAGAAAGCCCTTGTACTCTTAACTTTAAGCACATGCATAAGTACTTTTGGAGTCAATCAGACTTAAGCATATGCTTAAATGCTTTGTGGAATAAGGGTGAATTTAAACATGTGGTTAAGGGCTTTCCAAAATCGAGGTCTGTTTCTCCTTTCTTTACAAGGGTACAATGAGAAATAGGATGTGAAACATCCTATCATCATCAATGACTGTAGCAACTGCATTAATTCAGGTTTCATCCTGACAAATTCCTAGAATATGAGCCTGATTCTCCTTTTGGGCTCCAGTGAAGATGCTCTTGATTTACACCAGCGTCAGGAGAATCATAGCGTACACATTTATTTTCTTCTTAATGCATAAAAAATTCCCTTCAACATCTTGACAGTCACATCACATGGTACATTGAATAACAAATAGAATTACAGTCAGAATGCATCTAATGGTTTTATATTATATATATATGTGCATGCACTTTCCTAACAGCACTCCATTTCACATCACATGCCAGGATACAGACATCAGAGAATGTATATTCCCCATGAGAATATACTCATGGTGCCAGAGAGAGGTATGTAAAACAAGTAGATATTAACACTAATGGGCTGATTCCACAGTCTTCTATAGGCAAAACTCCCACTGAAATCAATCAGGTGTTTGCCTGTATAAAGGCTGTATGATCAGGTCCTCAATTAGGTCTTCAAAACCTTAACATCTATTTTGGACTTTAAGGGTACAGGTCATAAATCACTATGGATTCACAAGAACTCTTTAAACAAAGTTATTTTTCTAATCTCTCACTGGCTAAACACACTATGGCAAAGTACGTAACTGTAAACTGTTATAACATACAGCATAGGAACAACACATGTTCAGCGTAGGTGCAACATACCAAGCCCAACAGACGTTTTCCAGCTAGACATGCGCATTACACATTTCAGGAAGCACAAACAGAATTTTTAACTGTACAGCTTTTGAGAACACTCAGCCTCTTTCCATTATTCCTTTTAAAGCCACTTTTTTGTAATGGGTCAGCTTCATCTGTGGTGAAACTCCATGAAGTCTGATGGAGTTGCAGCTGTTTCAACAAAGACAAACTTTCACCCATCACCTTTGTCAGTGTTTCCTTTTGAAATCATTCCACCATTTCAGAGGAGGGTTTATTGTAACTAGAGTTTGAGTGCCTATTGGTAATTAGAACCTGGAAAAATGGGTATCTCAGAGCATCTGGGCAAGTTATAACAGTATGGATTTTAACTAGTCTTCAAAACTTCTTTTTAGTTCAGTTCAAACAATACTTCAAAACCAGCTCATTCAGCACAACAGCTATTATTTAAAGACAGTAAGTTCAGCAATGCACAACTTTACTACAGTACATATTTCAAATTCTTCACGGATCCAAAGTTAAAAAAACAATATGAAACAAAGCAGCCTTAGTAAACTTGAAGCAATGGTAACAGTCACCTACCCTGTGAGGACAACGACAAAATCCATCACGTTCCAGCCGTTTCGTAGATAAGAGCCTTTGTGAAAAACAAACCCCAGAGCGATGATTTTTATACCAGCTTCAAAACAAAATATTCCAATAAAGTACGGCTCAGTATCATCCTGAAAGGAAGGAGAAAAAATTAGAGATGTCAGAGAGAGAGACACATTTCTGTGTTTGCCTCAACTTCTGTACAACTAAAAATAATGTATTCAGTGTTCAAGTTTCTTGCTTAAGTGGAAACCCATATATATTTATGTTACCAGACCTAAGGACATAGTAAACAAAAAAACAAAAAAACTGTTCCATGAATATTTTTTTACATTCAAAAATAAATTGTGATTCAACATGTTTGCGAGTCTCATTTTCTTTTGCCATGAATATCTGAGCATTCAAGCTTCAGACGCCCAAGTAGTCATGAAAAGGGAATTTTAAGATCAAATATTCACCAAGCGCAAAATTTCAAATTTGAGGTTTAATTGTACACTGCAAAGTTCTTCCCACGTTGGTGACTTACAAACACCATGCAGTCGGGGACCAGAAACAAAAGCACCTGACACATAGACAATCAGACCAGCATGGACTGCAAATATTGGGAACATATTATTTGCAAATGATCTGCAAACTGAAAATTAGTTGATGGGGAAATAAGTTGAATCGTGGAATATTTGAGAATGTTATGACCTGATTGTGGACAATTCATTTTAATAAATGTAAGGCAAAATTCAACCAAGATTACTCTTTGTGAATGAATTGTTTAGCTTCATTTGATTTATAAATGCCTTCCCACTTCTTGTAATACTGCGTACAGATGTGGTCTCCTCATCTCAAAAAAGATATACTAGCACTAGAAAAGGTTCAGAGAAGGGCAACTAAAATGATTAGGGGTTTGGAACGGGTCCCATATGAGGAGAGATTAAAGACGCTAGGACTTTTCAGCTTGGAAAAGAGGAGATTAAGGGGGGATATGATAGAGGTATATAAAATCATGAGTGATGTGGAGAAAATAGATAAGGAAAAGTTATTTACTTATTCCCATAATACAAGAACTAGGGGCCACCAAATGAAATTAATGGGCAGGTTTAAAACAAATAAAAGGAAGTTCTTCTTCACACAGCACACAGTCAACTTGTGGAACTCCTTGCCTGAGGAGGTTGTGAAGGCTAGGACTATAACAGCGTTTAAAAGAGAACTGGATAAATTAATGGAGGTTAAGTCCATTAATGGCTATTAGCCAGGATGGGTAAGGAATCGTGTCCCTAGCCTCTGTTTGTCAGAGGGTAGAGATGGGTGGCAGGAGAGAGATCCCTTGATCATTGCCTGTTAGGTTCACTCCCTCTGGGGCACCTGGCATTAGCCACTGTTGGTAGACAGGATACTGGGCTAGATGGACCTTTGGTCTGACCCAGTACAGCCGTTCTTATAATGATCCACCCCTCCCTCATCCTCCTCCAAAATCATTTCTTCCATCAATTCTTCTTTGAGTAACTTTCTCCTCCATGGTGTCTCCACAGCTTCCCTTATCTGAATTATTGCCCTATATTTATTTTTGTTTAACTTTGTGATTAACTTGATCACAATTCAGGCAAAATTCCCATTCACTTCCCTTGGAGTTTTGCCCAATTAAGGACAATGGGACTGGGTTTGTCGGCCCCCCCCCAACACTGCAATGAGCTTTCCGGGGCTCACGAGGAGTTCACTGAACAATCAGAACTTTATTTGGTCAGCTGACTGGGAGTAGGGGCCATGTTTTGTTCAGCACCATAGACATTTGCGGCATTGTAATATTAGGTTCTTTAAAGTAAAAATTAAGTATCAGAAAATTATCTTCGGTGCCAAAGAGGAATGGCTGTGGCTGGCATTAACGTATAAGCTGGAGATAACAAAGGCAAAGACATTAGGTACAATTTTCAAAAGCACCTAAGGATATGTCTATACTGCAAACAAAATCCCCCACAGAAGCTAGTCTCAGAGCCTGAGTCTACAGACTCGGGATCCTACTACGGCACTAAAAAGAGCCGTATAGACCTTCCTGCTCAGGCTGAAGCTCGGGCTGTGAAGCCTGGCAAGGAGGCTGGTCTGAAAGAAAAGCTCCAGCCCAAGTGGGAACATCTACACTGATATATTTAGTCCTGTAGCATGAGCCCCCATCTGTAGACCTGGGCTCTGAAACTTGCTGCTGTAAGGTTGTTGTTTTTTCCAATGTACACACCTTCAGTGACTTAGCAGCCTATGTCCAGTTTTCAAAAAGGACAGATATTTGGGACCCTAAGTCCCATTGACTCTGAGTGGGCTGTAGGCGTGCTTCATCCCTGGTGTCTTGCCATTTAAATCAATACAATTCCAGTGGGGATAAAATTTGGCCCAGTATTTTTGGGCAGGAACAGCAGCAGTTTTGAGGTTAAGAGGTAAGGAAGTGAGTTTGCTACAAGAATTTGTTTTGCAAGCATAAAANTTTTTCAGCCAACTAACAGGGCACTTATCCCCCTTCTCCCAAACTCCTAGGATGGAATTTTGCAACACATCAAAGAGATCTAGAGGCTCAGACCCTATTAAAATTAACAGGAATTAAGCATCCAAATCCCCTAGATCGGCATGAAGACACGATATTTGGGCTTTTTACTTTGCCTTCTTCCCTTCCTTAACTGCTTTCATAACTTGAGAAAGGGCAGACTGGATGGAGAGTGTATCCCCCACCCATCTCTTCCCCAGAGTCTTTACCCTCTTCCATCCCTCACTATCCACACCCCAAAAATCTATCCCTTCTATGGGGCAGGAAGCCTGTAGCTGGTTTCCTGTAATTCACATGTTTTTTCCTTCTTTAAGTTGGTGATTCTTAGCTTTTTTCATACCAGGACCTCCACTAAAGCTCCCAGACCCCGCTCCTAGTTAGCAACAAGGGAAAGGTGAGGTGGTCACCGCCGGACTCTGATTTATGAGGGCTACCGCTTGCAGCTCACACCTCCAGACGGAGACCCTATGATTTGGGAAAAAAACAAAACAAACACTTTCTTCTTCTTCTCTGTAGCAGGAGCTGCATTTGTTTGGAGAAGAGACTCCCACATGGAGGACAGCTCACGTAGTGGAGCATTCAGCAGCATGTCTAATAAACCAGACCTCAAAAGAGGGATGTTCCTTGAACCATGGAGGTGGGGGGGCACACAGTCATCTTGGAGCCAAGAAAGGGAAATCAAGGCACAGCTGCTGCCTCAAGCTCCCCAATGAACACACATACCCCACACGATTCAGAGACCATTCCTTTTTCAGGGCCTGGTTTCCTAGACCCACACAGGGCCGGCGCTTCCATTAGGCGACCTAGGTGGTCGCCTAGGGTGCTGCTATTTTGGGGGNTTCTCAGCTCCCCAATGAACACACATACCCCACACAATTCAGAGACCATTCCTTTTTCAGGGCCTGGTTTCCTAGACCCACACAATAAGTATAAGCATTACTTCCCCCCCCCCCCCCCCCCCCCCCCCCCCCCCCCNGGACCCACACAATAAGTATAAGCATTGCTTCCCCCCCCCAAAGTAGGGCTTCACAAATAGTCAGTCCCCTCTGGGCTTAGCCCACCCTCAGTCTCAGGATCCTCTACAACCCAAAAGACAAACAGTTCCCTGTCTCCCCCACCCCCCTACCAGCAGGGTCTGTCCCCTCAAGGCTTTCTAACCCATCAACCAGTTACCTGGCTACTCTGGAGAGCCCCACCCTCAGGCTCCTCTAGTACCTGGCTGCTCCCCTAGTCCATCTGCTCAGCTCCTGTAAGGAGCCCTTCCCCTACTCTGAGACTCTCCTCTCTGCTGCCTCTGCTTCAGCAGCAGAAAGCCTTATATCTGGGGTCCTGTAGGTCACATGCTTATTCTGAGTCATGTGGCTTGTGACCTCCAGCTCCCAGCTTTAAAGGGCCATCACCCATAAGACACGCTATGGTGCCTACATGCACCCAAGGACCAGTACTCTACTAGAGGGCCTTATAAGAGATGTCCCTCCCAAAGCTAGGGGCAAGGGGAAGGAAGGTCCTTGGCAGCTCCGAGGGGGCTGGGGGAAAAGAGGGTCCGAGCTGGGTTCATGTCTTTGCTGAAAAGAAAAAACAAACACACACCGCTGGGGTGGGGGCTGGAAGGGGAGGTCTCTTCTGATGTGTGGGGCCTCTCTTCTTCAGACCCCCTTTCACCAATTGCCATGGTTTCAGCCCAATGAGACATGTCTCTTCCCTCTGGCTGACAACTCAGCAATGCTGCTGTCAGTCAGGGAGATGCCTTCAGATCATCATCTATCCCAGTGGTGCCCAAACTGTGGGATGTGCCCCCCTAGGGGAGCATGTAGGAATGTGTGGTGGGGCCCAGGCCAGCCCCCATGGGGGGCGGAGAGGGAGCACCACCCAGCCCCACTCTGCTCCAGCCCCACCCCAGCCATGGCCCTGCCTCCCAGCCACTGCTCAGCTCCCAGCCACGGGCCTCAGCCCCTGGCTCCCAGCTCAGCTATGGCTCTGCTCCCAGTCCCAGCCAGGGCCCATCCACAGCTCTGCTCCTGGCCCCAGCCCTTTCCCCAGCCTCAGCCCCCAACCACGGCCTGGCACGTGGCGCCGCTCCCAGCCCCACCCCCAGCTTTGTCCCTTGGCCACGACCCCTCCTCCGGCCCCAGACCCACCCCCATCTGCGGCCCCAGCCTCAGCCCCTGGCTCCCGGCCTGGCTGTGACTCTGGCCCCAGCCTCGGCCCCCTTACGTCTGTCCGCATCCCCCCCACACCTGGGAGCTGTAGTCTCAGCTCCCCATCGCAGCTCCGGGCGGTGGGTGTGGAGAGGGATAAAGGGGGGGGCATGATGTAAAAAGTTTGGGGACCACTGATGTAGCCCCATTCAGCCTTTCCCTGGAGGGTGGGGGGAATCCACAACCCTGGTGGGACATTGGGGTGGCATTTTATGTGCTCAGAGGGGACCCTTGACAACATTCCCTACCAGGGCAGAATTCTGGTGGAGAAGTTGGCCATAAGCTGTGCCAGCAGGCTGCTGATTGTGGATGCAGCCGTGACTGGGCCAGACACACAGATTAATAAATAAGCTTCAGATCGGAAACCAGCTCTGATTCTGGAACGTTATCGCTATTCCCGGTTCATTTCCTAATGTTGCTCCTTAGGCTCTGGATGATAAATCGAGTAGGTTTGGGTGTGCTGGTAAATAGAGGCTTTGTACAAACAGAGGTTAATCTGAGCAGCTTGCGTATGCCTGCACTGAATGCCTGTGGCTGGGATAAAGAATGAAATCCATTAGCCAAGTTAAAAATCTGTCATGTTGAATAACAGAGCAGCCAGCTTTGCCCCGCCTTCCCATCAAAAACATCCCGAAAACCCAAGCGTGCGGCGGCGTCCAGAGCATCGCCAGGTAGAAACCTCCTGTGTCTTACAAGCAAGCGTGGACATTGTGTACACGGAGGTCCATATGCCCCACAAAGCAGGGAGCAAAGCAGTGTGTTATAGCCAGAGGAGGCTAGAGAGGCCATGGAAAGGGAAAGTGTGACCAGGAGGAATCATAGCACGGCATCACATAACTGCCACTAGTTCTGTGCCGCTTACCTGACAGCCACAAATTGCACACAGCCACCCCGAAGAGGAATCAAGGAAGATCTTTTGTGTCTAGGCAAGTCTAGCCAAGAAAACCAGCCTTGGATATGCTGAAACATTGCAGACATTAAAGCTGACCTGGGCGGCATTAGCTCCTCCCACAGGCCATATGAAAACCCAGCTGAAGGAGCCCATGGATGCAGGGGAAGGGAATAGGGCAACCCGTGATAGCACAGCAGTAGAGCTATTTAGCTGGACTGCCATTGCTAGGGAAGCCCGGAGCCCTGTGAAAGCAGGGAAACAACTAGAGCTGGACAGAAAACTTTACACCAACAACATTTGAACAAAACTAAATGAAACTTTGTGGACATTTTCGCAGTTCTTCCCTTCCTCCACCCCCCTTCTGACACACTCTACAAACTACACATGTATGCTCCAAGAGTCCATCGGGCTCGGGTTCTTTGTACTGTAGGAGTATTTACCTGGCCAGCCCTCTATCCCTTCTGCAGTGCTGCTTGAGTCCCATTCCCAAGGCGTGATCTGATCATTGTTTCAGCTAATAGCTCCCATTCCACCGTACTAGTGACTGTGGTTTAATAAACGTAGGAGGGGGAAGATGTGGCCCTAAGTCCTTACACCAGAAGGGCCAATTCTTAGTCCCATTGAAGTCAATGGTAAAACTGCCACAGGTTTCAATGGGATCAGGATTTGGCCCCAGGTATCAAAAATGAGAGGGCAGTTCTTCCCACTCTGTGTTTTATTGTGCATCTAACATTAGTTGTTTAGCATTTTCGACTGCAACAGCTTATGCTCTGCAGGAGAAACAGGAAGCACATTCAAGATGCATCACAACTAGAGCTGGCTGGGAAATTTTCACCGTAAAATGCCATTTCTTCCAAACTGAAACTGTTCACAAAAACAGCGTCAGGTTCAATGACACACCCAGCTTGAAACAGTTTTGGTAAAAAGATTCTCAAACTGGGAAGCTTCAGTTTTTTGAGTCAAAAGGACTCCTCATTGCAAAATGTTAGTACATTTTCACTAAAGAAAAAAAAAAGTAAAAGAAGGGGGAAAGGTTGAAATGAAAATGAAACACTTCAGAATTATTGAAATAAAATATTTTTATTGACCTGAACAAAACAAAACAAAAACAAAAAAAAGAGTTGCAGTCGCCCACGTTGGGACGGGGAAAATTTGTTGAAAATTGTTGTGGAAATAGGAATACCATTTCCTGCCCAGCCCTGGTTGTGACCCACTGCAGAAAAATTGGAAAACCAACAAAAACTATTTCTCATTAGCAATACTTATTTTTTTGCAACACACTTTGAGGATGAAAGAGCTAATCTAACCTCAAAACATCATCAACGTGACTCTTCGGTAAGGCCTTTAGAATGGAAATTGGCAACCTTAACTATAGCTATCAAAACACTAATTAAAATGGTCCCATGGCACGTCTACACCGCACACTACGGGTATCCCCACACAGGCCCAAAACCCTGTGGCAGGCCCATGGCAGCTGACTTGGGCTCGCAGAGCTCAGACTCTGGGACTGAAAAATTGCTGTCTAGATGTTCAAGCTCAGGGTGGAGTCCAAGCTCTGGGACCTGTGAGGGTGGAGGGTCCCAGAGCTCAGGCTCCAGCCTGAGTCCAAATGTCTACACAGAGATTTTTAGCCCCACAGCCAGAGTCTTGCAAGACCAAGTCAGCTGACCCAGGCCAGCCATGGCCATGCAGTGGGTCTTTTATCCATGTGTAGACATACTCTAAGCCTGGGATTTGACTCAGGTTTGAGCCCAAGCCCCACTTCCACGCACCCACAAATCAGTCTGACTTGGGTCATTAAGCACTCAGGACCTGGGTCCTAGAACCCTGCTAGGCAGGTGGGTCCAAGCCCTGTCTTTTTTCCAGTGTGGACACAGCTCAAGCCACAAACCAGAGTCAAAAGGTCCGCGTAGTGCAACATGAATGCATTAGCATGGCTGTGAGACCTCAGTCCAGCAATTGTAAACCCAGGGTTACAATGCAGTGTGGATGCTCAAGCATGGGCTTGGAAACACCAACTCCACAAGCCCAGGTCCCACAGACACAGGCTTAGTATGCAGTGTAGACACACCCATAATAAAGGCTGGCTCAGGGTATGTCTACATTGCGCTAAAAGACCTGCAGCTCCGAGTCTCAGAGTCTGGGTCAGCTGACTTGGTCTTGCAGGGCTTGGGCTGCGGGGCTATAAAATGGCAGTGTAGACGCTGAAGCCCCTCCCCTTTACAAAGCCTCGAAGGCCAGGCTCCAGCCCGAGCCCAAACCTCTACAATGCAACTTGATAGCCCCAGAGCCCAAGCCCCACGAGCCTGTCAGCTGACCTGGGCCAGCCACTCACGCTGCAGGTCTTTTATCACAATGTAGACTCACCCTTCGAGACATTGCTGTTCACTATCAGTGGGTCAAAAACCTAGGGATCAACTCGTACTCCACCAGTCAGTACGAGCTGGCAGTGCTGGGACTGGGTGAGTTTTATGGAACTGGGTGAGTTTTATGCCACACACTGGTGAACCTCTGGCTCACTAAGGAGTAACACTCACAGCAACTGGCAGAAATCCCAGAAGGACAACACCGGCAATGAAGAACCTTGAGGAAAGGTGTTAAAATGATGGGGGGGAAAGACCAATAAAATGCTCCTCTCAGCTTCAGACATGGCATCGAACCCTATCCTCTCTCCCCCCTCCCTTACCCCCAATCTAGAGAAATGTAGGGACAGAAATAAGATTTGCTAATTGTGCCCTTTGTCGCTTGGAATAATCCATCACTGAAGAATTACTGGGTGAGCTTAGGCTAGGAAATCATTTTGTCCCTTTGCTGGTTCATATTTTTAGGAACTCCAAGGGAAAATCCAGCATTTATCCAGCCCTTAATCTTTACACAGGCAAAACTTCCTCTGAAGTCAGATGGGTCCCAGCCAGTGCATTCATCACAAAACCATCCTTCCCCAATTAATAAATCCCAAGACTGATAACAATACACTCTCATAGAATGGTAAAAAGGTTGGGCATGTATACATGAGTTCTTCTTTTTCCTTCGCTCTTTTCAACTAGACGGGGGGGCGGAGAATCAATACAGATACAATTAAGGAAGTTCATAGGTTTGTGGAGTGCCTAGCACAATGGGATCCTGGTCCATGAATGGGGCTGCTAAGCACTCTGATAATATAAATAAATAGGCACTCCCAGGTCAACTTGCACAAGAAAAGGTGGGTTCAATAGGTGATAGAACTGGAAAGGTATCCAGGGTCATTTATGATTGTATTCCTCTGACTAAAGAATTATTCAGCTCATCAACACTGCTCATCGCAATGTGCTATTCTAGAGATCATGTCCTGCAAAGTCTAGGAAACTAACAACATAGATCAGAATCTCCTTCATTTCCTAGCTTTTGGCCTTAAGCCTAATATTACTTTAGTTTGCATCATTTCATTTATACATGTAAAACACAGATGGATTCAGATTTAGTCCCCCACCGAACAGGCACCAATATCCATTCATTACAGCTTGGAAGTCACTCCAGTTTGCATAGAGTAAGAAAAAATGAAACCAAACACTGCCCATTTTGTCATCAGGTGATAAGAAATGAAAGGACCGTTTTGAAGCTATTCTTATTTTCCATTTGAAATAATGTAATTGACTCATTGCCATAAAGCCTGCTGGTAAATTACTTTTCTTTGTAAGCTGGTTTCTTTTTGGCAAGATCGCAACATTTTCTAAATCCAAAGAGTTTAGCATCGAGAGGTCCCCCACAACGCATCTTCAGTAGGACGATATCTGAAGAGTAAAGAAAACCCTCTGTATTCTATACAGAATACTGGGGGAAATGACCCAAGAGAGTCATTCAGTTCTACAGATACACCTCTACCCCGATATAATGCTGTCCTTGGGAGCCAAAAAAATCTTACTGCGTTATATATCAAACTTGCTGTGATCCGCCGGAGTGCGCAGCCCCGCCCCCCTGGAGCGCTGCTTTAGCGCGTTATACGTGAATTCATGTTATATTGGGCCGCATTATATCGGGGTAGAGGTGTAGTACTGAAGCTTTTGGAATTTTCTTCCCACCTTGGTCTGTAACAACCTGAGTTTGTTGTTCTTTAGGGGTCCAACTTTTCTCCCTGGACTTTAAGAAGATGGGCAGGGCTGGCTAGCAGTGGTGCGCAACTCTGGTGGGGGTCATATAGATAGCGTCATTTATTTTTTGTTAAATTCATGTTGTGGCTGGGTTATTCGTTTTGGCCTTAGGGTAACTGATGGGTCTGTTTATTTATACATGTACAGTAAAAACTCTCTTATCCGGCATGTTGGTGGAATGGGAGGTGCTGGTAAGTCAAAAATTCTGGTTAACTAAGAGGGAGGGAGTTTGGGTGCGGGAGAGGACTCGGGGCAGGGGGTTGGGATGCGGGAGGGGATGTGGGTTGCAGGCTCTGGGAGGGAGTTTGGGTGCAGGAGGGGGCTTGGGGCAGGGGGTTGGGGCACGGGAGGGGATGCGGGTTGTGGGCTCTGGGTGCGGGAGGGGATGCAGGTATCGGGCTCTGGGAGGGAGTTTGGGTGCGGGAGGGGGCTCGGGGCAGGGGGTTGGGGCACGGGAGGGGATGTGGGTTGCAGGCTCTGGGAGGGAGTTTGGGTGCAGGAGAGGGCTCAGGGCAGGGACTTGAGGCACAGGATGGGTTTCAGGGTGCCGGATCCAGGCAGTACTCACCTTGAGTGGCCCCCCGCAAGCGGGGACACATCCCTGCTGCTCCTAGGCAGAGGTGCTGCCAGGCAGCTCTGCATGCTGCCTCCACCCACAGGTGCCACCCCTGCAGCTCCCATTGGCCACAGTTCCTCAGAGCAGGACAGGGACACCGCACGGAGCCCCTGTGGCCATTCCTCTGCCTAGGAGCAGCAGAGACATGTCACTGCTCCCAGGAAGCCACGCAAAGCCAGGTAGGGAGCCTGCTGACCCCGCACCAACTGGACTTTTAATGGACATCAGAAATGCCTGGTTTCTAGAGCTTTCCGGTTGGTAAAGTGCTGGATAACACAGCTTTTACTGTATCTTTAAAAGATTGCTATGGGCATCCAGCACTGGGTGGGTAGGTTCTCTTATCACAGAATAGTAAAAACCTAAATAAATAAATGCAACTCACCAATCTCTCTGACATGGGTGTCTTGTCATCCTCTGGCAGATGCTGCTCCAAAGCCAGAACAATGCAATTGGCTATGATTGTCGCTAAAATCATGTATTCAAATGGAGTAGGGCCAATAGTTAAAGAAGAAACTAGCTGACACAAGGAGAATTTCAGCAAGAAGAAGAATCCCATGTATTCTTATTACACGTCTACAGATGTTGATCATTCAAGTGGCATTGGTCTCTCCTGGAAACCCTCAGCCAGGCTCTCTCTGAATCAGACCTCAGTCCCTTCTAGGGGTGTCTTTGGGAGGTTTTTAAGAAATCAATTCCCTTCTTTGGGAACCAGTGATTTAGATTTTGTCACACAAAATCCCTCTATAAATTCTGGGTTTCTCGTCTTCTTTTTCCAAAAGCAAATAGGAAGTTTTGATTTTAAAAGAGACTGACAATATAAAGTGCCCCCCAAGAGACAGTAAAATTGGATGTCCCCCGCTGAATTATGGGTTAGTAATTCTATGGAATTTAAATCTAAGCATGTTATGTAAATAAGTGACAGGTTAGGGAACTTAGATTTCAAGCCTTCTACCTAGGTCTGAAATATGAATTACTGACGGATTGCCATGCCAGATCAAAGTGTAGAGAAAGATATTCAATGCCTGATAGGTGTAGAAGGCTGCTGAAGGGAAACCAGCTTCACAAGATAGTAAAGCCAGCTGGAAATACTGTACCTCTGCCTCTCTCTCTCTCTCTCTTCTGACCTGCACATGAGCTGACTCCCGCACAGAAGAGTAGCTCAGAGTGGTGGGTGACACTTCTCCAGCACCGTGGAGAGCTCCTCTGGGCAAGGACAGCGCCTGGTCTACCCCTCGCAGTTTCACCACAAGACAGTCCTTTCATGGAGCAGGTTACTTGATTCACCCCAGAGAGCATCCTTGGCAAGTACCATATATTGAACTCGTCTCTGGCCTGAGCTGGAACTTCCCCAAGGAAAGTGGGGGTTGCGGACATTTTGTAGCTCTGCTTTTCCTGCTGACTCTGGGGGTTTTTATAGTTTGTACGTTTCCTTTCCTTGGTGGTAAAGGAGAAGGAGGGGGAGGTGGCGAGACTGCCCCTGGGGCTTTTGCTGCTTGTTTATTCCAGGGTGGATTGCAGCTGCCATCCCTGTGTTTCCTAAGATTAACCGAGAGATCACGGTGGGGAACGTATAGCCACCAAACCAGTGCATTCCCCTCCCACCAGCCACCCTCGGAGTTCAAGCTGGGGAGGTCTGAATGGGAGCTAGGCTCCTGGCAAGTGCAAGGGTTGCTAGGAGGCAGAGAGGAGGCCTTGCTGCTGCTAGCCAAGGATTAATAGGTGTGTGATTTCAGATTAAATGAAAACAACAGGCTCCCCTGAGATTCCCCAGTGCAATGCATTCCTGCTGGTACCTAAACCTCAAAGGAAGAGTCGGGCTCCCTTTGCCAAGGATTTTAGCTCCCCACCGCATGCATCATAACAGAAGCAGAGTCCCCCTTCCCAGCGAGGTCTCTGCAGATCACTTGGTCAGGGAGCTGGTTCTGGGATGAAAAGCATCTGCCCCTTTCTCAATACAGCCACGGACCTGCCTCACTCTGCCACCCAGCATTTAAAAAACAAAAACAAAACAAACCCCAAACAAGCCTAGGCTCTCCTGATTCCGGGTATTTGTGGGACCCCATTCCAAGTGAGAGGGCTAACGTCAGTTCTCATTGAAACAGCCTGGCCAAGGTGGGGGTGCTAAAAACAGGCTGCAACAATTGTGTATTGGTGAGATGTTAGTCTTGATTATTGCTGTCCCTAGCACTAGCTTAAATGCCAAGGTGTCACCATTTTACCTCACATTGGCCCTCCTGCAGAGAGAGAGAGAGAGAGAGAGAGACTAAAATATTAAAACAACCATAATTTACCCTCAGATGTCCTCCAGATCCCTTTGCACGGCTCTAAATAGCATGAAATGTGCATGCATAATACACACACACAAAGAAAGAAAAATACATGTATTTCACACCTCTATTACACACCCATTTATTATATTCAAACACCATCACCCCTGATATTATAAACAAGTTCTATTACAGATACACACACCCCCATACACACAGCTCTAGACTGGGCACACAGCACAGTTATATGCTCCCTAGATCACACACCTCTATATTATGCACAGACACACTCACACATCCAGACTCACCCCGCCCTTGTTTGATCCCTTCCCCCCCCCCAAAAGGATATGGCCATTCTGTGATCCTCTTGGCGTATTTCCGAATAACGTTGTCCTCGCTGAAGATGAAGAGGGATCTGTTGACGGTGAAGCAGTTCTGTTTGACGGGGATGGGGTTGTAGAGAGCCATCGTCCTGGCTCTCTGGGCCATCGACTGCTTGTACATCCTTTGGCCGGGCGGGGGGCCACCTTGCCGGCTGCTCCCTCTTCCAGCCCCGGCCGGACCTCCGCCTCCATAGCGGGTGGGCAGATCATCTCCGAACCGAGCCATTCTCGCAACGCGCAGAGCCGGGCGCTACAATCCACACTGGCAGCCGAGGCAGGGGGAAGACGCATCCCAGCACCCAGGACTCTCCCTCCTGGGGCCTCGCTGCCGGGAGGGCAGGAACGGGGGGTGCGTCTCTGCTTCTCCGGCCGCAGCTGGGGAGGGGAAGCAGCGGAGGGAACGGTCGGAACCGGCCGGTCCAGCCAGCCACGCCGCGCTCCCCAGCCGGCGGAAGGGAGTGGAGAGGGCTGCGCTCAACTTCCCACCCAGCTGCCTTCCCTCCAGCCCAGCCTCATGCTTCTCCCGGGGCCAGGCGGCTCTCCGGGCTGCGGGGCAGGACTCCGAGCTCGCTTCCTCCTGCCCCTGCCTCTCCTCCGGCCTTCTCGCTCCTCCTCCCGCCCCGGGCGGCTGGGGCTTTCCTCCCCTCCGGCGGTGGCCAGGGCAGGCAGCCAGAGCGCGGCGCAGGAGAGACTCCCTGAGTCACCGGCGGCTCGAATGGAAACGTTCAGAGTAACCAGTTTGTGGAACCTCAGCCCCCTATAAGAGCCCGGCCCGGTGACTCCCCTCAGCCAATCAGCTGCGGCAGCTCCACCCAGGCCAAGACAACCCCTGGAAAGAGAGAGAACCAAGATCTTCTCTCCCCCCCCCCCCCAGCTTCATTGCCAAGCCCTGGCAGACTCCTGAATGCATGGCACGGGGTGGGAAGGGCCATTCGCCCCCCCACACACACACACACACCCTGCCCATCGGGGGGGGGGGTACAAAGCGGGGGGGGGGGACTTGGATCCATGCCATAGAGATGCCCCAATACATGGTTCAGTTCCCCCTCCCCACCCTGACATGATGCCACACTACGGTGGGCGAGGAGTTAGCAGCCCTGCCGGGAGGGGGGGGGGCGAGAGGCGGTGCTGGGGCTGCAGCGGGGCTAGCTAGAAGTTGGGGGGGGGGGGGCAGAACTGAGAAGCAGGTGGCCCCACGCGCGTGCGCGCCCCGGCCAGCTGTGAGCTGTCCAGCTGCTGCAAGCCCCCCCCTCCCCCCCAGCGGGGGGAGCCGCCCCGCCTGGTTCACACGCGCCTGGCTTCAGCTGGGGGAGTCCCTGCCGGGATCGCCCCGTGCCCGCCTGGCATCGGCCCCTGCCCGCCGGCACCCAGGACGCGCTGCGAACTTTCCGAGCCCAGCCGGGCTGAAGGGCCGCGGGGTTTGGCCACACACAGGGGCAAACGCCAGATTGGAGAAATCGGAGTCATCGCACACAAGGGCTGGACTGATCCTGTTGGACTAGTAGAGAGCCTAGGAACCCTCCCCCCGCCCCGCTGGGACGACATGAACACAGCCTTACCCGGGAGCTGATCCTGTAGGGATTGGTATTGAAGGATTAATTGGGCTGGGGGGGGGAGACTCTTAGATCATCTGGAGCCCAGGGCCTGGGCCCTAGCCGCAGAAACCTGCCCTGAC
This sequence comes from Platysternon megacephalum, assembly GCA_003942145.1. Taxonomy (NCBI): domain Eukaryota; kingdom Metazoa; phylum Chordata; order Testudines; family Platysternidae; genus Platysternon; species Platysternon megacephalum. The sequence goes on from QXTE01000070.1 coordinate 7,087,360, forward strand.
TTCTAGGGGGAGTTCTGCTTAACCCCTGAGGGCATGATAGGGCCCCTGGTTTTTCTAACCGGTTTGTTGTTAATAATAAAAACTGAACTGGGATCAGTAGAGAGGGTGGGGTTGTGTGTGTGTACACATCTCTCTGTACCTGGGCATTAACATACACCTATCTGAACATGTACAACTGTTCCACTCTGGAGAACTCGCCTTCCTTCCCATGGGTGTGAACACTGGCTACCTTTAACCCTGTATTTACCAATGAAATCCTTTAATCCTGTTTATTTCAACACCCTCTTTTATTCCCTTTCACTACAGGTCATGAAGCTAACCCCTTATTCCTGCAGCTCCGCATCAAATGCTGCTGTATTAGGTAGCTGGGGTGGATTCCCTTCTTTTACAGCTAGACTAAGCTGACATAACAACTAGTAACTCTAAAAATGTACCCTCCAGAGAAGTCAGTCAAGACATTTTCACTTCTCCCACAAAAGGAAATCCTGGATTCATCTCATTCCGAGCAGCTAATGTATTTTTGCCTTAGTCATCCAAGCTGTCTCAGTTCAAAACCAACCCACCATTCAGGCAAGGCTGCAACAATCACATCTGCTGGGGACAGAAGTGTATTCATAAATAGGGTCAGCTGCTGTCTGCTAACATGTGACTTTAAAGAAGAAACTGGCCTCTTCCACAGGGCTTTGGAATTAGATGGGCTTTCTTGTATACAAAGCCTGCGTAATCATTACAGGCAATATATTGTTTTAGAGCCAGGGTGAAAGAGTATTGACATTTAAATCAAGGGAACACAGAAACAAATAATAATGGAGGAATGACATCATGTCCTGCCTTGGTGATAAGGCAAACATGGTACCATCCTGACACATCCACGTCATCCTGGTTTCTAAGGTTTATAGGGAGAATGCTGATAAAGGAGCTTCCAGTGTAGAGACCTACAGGGAATTAATGAATTGGCAGCCTGCTGGTAGATGGAATATAAAAATGGTTTCCCAACACCCACAATCCAGGCCAGGGATTTTCAAACGTGTCCAGCGCTCTGGGTGCTGGACTCTTTGGAAAATCTTGTCCTCATTGTGCATGCAGAAAATATGAGAAAATATGGTCCTATGTTCTAGCGGCTCAGTCTCCCAGTAGCCCCAACTGTGGGTACCGGCCCCTTAAAAAACTCTGACCCCAATCTCTTTTGAAATCATAGTTGAGCCTGCGGATAACTGCAAGGTAATGTTCCTGGACAAAAATAGCCTCAGGTCATATGTCCTTATGGGCTTGATATTTGCAAGATCCTCAGAGGGGAAAAAAATCTTGGGAGTCATCCCAGATAGCTCGAAAATATAAATAAATAAATAGTACTTATATAGATTTGACATCTTCAAAATGCAAGACATCTTACTGATTGCCTGGCAGGGAATTATTATCCCCATTGTACATATGGAAAAGTCAGGGCTCAGGGTGGTTATGGGTTGAGCTGGTTGAGGAATTATTTCTCTCCCTGAAGAAAAAAAATGGACAAAAACCTTCTTTTTTTTTCATTTTTATTAAATGTTTGCCACAAAAAATCATTTGAATTTAAAAACTAAAACACTCCAACGTGGATTTATTATTCATTTGTATTATTATGGTAACTGCAAATTTGGGGGGTTCTCCTGTTCTGGTTTTGGTTGCTAAAAGCCTGAACCTTTATGTTGTTTTCATTTTTTCAATGAAAACCCACTGACATTTTTTATGAACAATTTCATTTCCGACAAAGAGTCCTGTGGCATCTTATAGACTAACAGAAGTATTGGAGCATAAGCTTTCGTGGGTGAAAGCTTATGCTCCAATACTTCTTGTAGTCTATAAGGTGCCACAGGACTCTTTGTCACTTTTTACAGATCCAGACTAACACGGCTACCCCTCTGATACTTAATTTCATTTCCAACACACACCCACACCATTTTTGGATGAAAAATCTTTTTATAGAAAATATTTCAACCCGCTTTGGGTATGTGGTGCTTTCTAGAGGTGCTCATCCCCTCCAGCTCCTGATGCCTTCCTCAGAAGTGGTGGGTGCTCAGCACCTCTGAAGAACCCTGCCTGAAGGATCTTATCCACGATGATAGTGCAAATCAACTCAGAGACAGAATTAGAGCTCCCCCGTTCCTATCTCCTAGTTCTGTGTGGCTCCATTAGACCATGCTGCCTCTCTCCATGAGGAAGTCAGCTGTGGAGCTGCAGTTAATAATACATTAAAAAGGATGCTTGGGTACATTCGTAATGACTAGAAAATAATGCAAACATGTTGTAATGACATTAAACTAATACCCGGATATTATATTGTACTTTTCATAAGTAGATCTCATAGCACTTTGCAAAGTACATCAATATTATCTCCATTTAACAGATGGGGAAATTGAGGTACAGAGAAGGACAGAACTTGCCCCAGGTCATTCAGGAGGCCTATAGTAAATCCAGGAATAAAATCTTGGACTCAGATCTCCCAGTCCCAGTGTGCTAGTGATGAGGCCACACGACCACCTCCGCTATGCCCTTCTCTGCAGCTGCATGATCTGTTTTGTTAGACCTCGGGACAGATCAAGCTGAGAGTCCAAAGATTCAAAAGGCCAGAAAAGCTGTCTGGAGACATGGAGGGACTTAAGTACAAGAGACGGGTTGCAAACGAGGATTATTTAGCTTTGAGAAGGGAAACCAGGAGATTTAACTTGGGTACATAAGATTATGGAAAGAACAGTAAAAGAATATTCTTACATTTTACCTGACCAAGGGGTCACTCAAGGAAATTAATGGAAAGCAAATTTCAAGCCAGTAAGGAAATATTTAAAACACTGTGGAATCTACCCCTGCAAGAGGACAAAGCGTTAAATACTTTGTTCTAAAAACGGACTGGATCATCTGATGAATAATGTTTTACAGTTACCAATGTGAAGATGATGGTGCTTCTCATGCTTTTATGGCACCAGCCTATTGCCTCTGCCATCAGAGAGGAATTCTTCTTGCTGCCCTCCCCCCATCCTCCACCTGGAGCAACACTGCACCATCAACGAGGGGGTTCGTCTTCCTCTGAAGTACCAAGCATTGGCTAGTGCCTGAGGCAGGACAGTGAGCTTGCTGGAGCAATATTTGGATCCAGAATGGCAAAGCCTACATTCCAATGGCAAGCTAAAGAGAATGATACAAAGTTACAGACGTTTGGATATAAAGGGGCTGCTGTCCCCTATTTAGTGGGATGGGATTCTTATGGGACACACTGGACACTATTCACTATGACAATATGGAAATTCCTAATAAGTTTAGGCCCCAACTCTAGGGCTTTTTGGTTCAATCATGTGGAAGCACCATAGGTCACCTGCAGCTTGATACGCCCCAGATGCCTGAGCTTGGTCTTCTGTCTGGAAGCAAAGGGGCTGGGAAAGACACCACACCAACATCCTCTTATGGCTGGTCACCAAGATTGTAGTCTAGCAAGTGGGTCTTTGCAGAGACGGTGGCAGAAAGGCGATAGGGAAGAGACTAAATGAAAACTGAAGGAAGAGCCATTAAATTCCAAAGACTCCCCTGAGAACTGGCCCACATCTTAAATGACTGCTCAGAGGGAAGGGAAAGGTTCCCAGGCATACACCCTGCTTGGATTCAGATGAGGCCCTGGGAAGGCCACAACTGAGCATATTATTTGGCACTTCATTTAAGTACCATGACCACCACCACCCCCAAAAAATTGTGCACCACCTAAGGATGGAACAAACCTTTATTCCAGTCTACCAGCAGCTGTGGAGCCAAGGTGCGACCTCAGATATGGATCAGCAATGGGTGAGTTGCTAAAAACCTCAGCATTTCTGAAGACCAAGCCAATAATGCTCTCTAGGTCAAAGCCAACACCTCACATTCCACATTCAGGACCCAGTGGCACTTTTGGTAAGAATGAGGTCTTCCCCGTGTTTTTGGCCACAAATGTCTGCTTGCCTAACTGCTGTGCATGCAACGGCTACCTATCACCTAGAGAGTACAGCCCTTCTGTGACACAATTAGCCGAGAGCTTTGGGGTAATACCTCCTGTGGAAGGGCAATATGATTATTCCTAGCTCGGTCAGAGCATACATAACACCATTGAGCAAAGGATGACTGGAGAGATGGTCTGGAGATGGACTGGAGAGATGGGGATGGGAGGGATTCCTAATGCTCTTTAAATTGTATCAGAGAGAAAAGAACAAAATAAAATATCCAACAAATTGAAAAGAAAACCATTTGATGGCACTATTCCTATTATTCACACTTCTCCTATGTTCAGAGCAACATCCCATTTGGCTCCCCTATTATTATTTGTATTACATTAGCACCTAGGGTCCTCAGCTGAGATTGGGGCCCATTGTGCTAGGCACAGAACAAACACGGTAAAAGTCAGTCTCTGCCCCAAAGTGTTTACCTTCTAAATAGACAGGAGAGACAAAGGGTGGAAGGAAAAGCAGACATGAGGAAGGAAGGTCCCAGAGCAGTAACCGAGTCAGGAAGAGAACCCAGGTATCCTGAGTCCCAGAAGAACACCTCATCCACTGGACCACACTGCCTCTCATATCACGCTATCTAATACTGAATGCATTTCCTTGTACACAAAGATTGGCTGCAAGCCATTCCATTTCTCTGATGGGTTCCTTGCCCCCATCCTTTTAAAAGGCTATTTTACATGAAACCCAGCTACAGCCATTTCTTTGTTGCAGAAGAAGCGGGTTTAACGTGTGTCTGAGGCTGCTGCATTCAGCTTAATGTGCTCACCCAATTAGCTAAATAATCAGACGGTCAGAAATGCGCAGCTCAGTAAAGACGCTGGATGTTAAGGCCAATGTCTGGATAATAAAGGGTTAAAAAAATTGCTGTGCTGGACACATATCACATCAAAGATCACAGTGAACAATAGTGTCTGCTCAGCTATTCAGTGAATGGGAAGGAGAGGCAAGGAGCCCACAGTCTGGTGTCCAGCCTCCCATTTAAAAGGTCACTATGCTAATTGCTTAGCCCCAGCAACGCTAATTACAGTTTTCCTTTGTGGATGCCAGTGAAGTCCAATCAGGTAAGGCTGCATCTGCTTGCGCCTAATTAGGTTCTCAAATACCATGGTGCTGGGTGCTGAATAAGATGCTGAATTGAATGTGTCCTGCTATTTTTATTTCAGACTTTGTACATTTATTTTCACTAGTACCTCTGAGCTTGTTCTTCACAAAGTTCTTTACCCTCATCCTTGAAGACTTGGCAGCAAACAGAGGAAGGTAATGGGCTACAATAACACACTCACTTTGCCACCCCAGGAGACCTGGAGTTTGGTGGATCTCAGCCTAATTTTTAGTAGCAATTTTGGCAGCATCACAGAAATCCGCCACGCATTTTGAAACAAACTCTCTCCATGCAGTAGGCCAGGGGTAGGCAACCTCTGGCACACGTGCCGAAGGCGGCACGTGAGCTGATTTTCAGTGGCACTCACACTGCCCGGGTCCTGGTCACCGGTTCGGGGGGCTCTGCATTTTAATTTAATTTTAAATGAAGCTTCTTAAACATTTTAAAAACCTTATTTACTTTACATACAACAATAGTTTAGTTATATATTACAGACTTATAGAAAGAGACCTTCTAAAAACATTCAAATGTATTACCGGCACGCGAAACCTTAAATTAGAGTGAATAAATGAAGACTCGGCACACCACTTCTGAAAGGTTGCCGAACCCTGGTTTAGTTATATATTATAGACTTATAGAAAGAGACCTTCTAAAACGTTAAAATGTATGACTGGCACGCGAAACCTTAAGTTAGAGTGAATAAATGAAGATTCGGCACACCACTTCTGAAAGGTTGCCGACCCCTGCAGTAGGCCATAGCAAATTAGGTGTTAAAGGCCAGCTTTTCTAAGGCATTTAGGGCCAAATGTTACAGGTATTTAGCTGTTGCTCTGCTCAGCATTGCAAGACCTAAGTGACTTAGGGGCCTAAGTCTCATCATGAGTAAGTTCCTAAGTAACTTTTGAAAATAAGACTTAGGTACACAATGCTGATCGGAGCAATGCCTAAATATCTTTAAAAATCTGGGCCTAGTGCATAAACCAGGGGTCGGCAACCTTTCAGAAGTGGTGTGCCGAGTCTTCATTTATTC
>QXTE01000070.1:7095266-7126177 GCA_003942145.1 Platysternon megacephalum
CACTGATGGATTGTAGTTTCCTCAGGAAGTCAGTGGTGTCTCAAAGATAGCTGGGAGTGCTGGGAGTGTAGGGCCTGAGGAGAAAGTCCACATAGCCAGACAATCCTGCTGTTAGGGTGCCAATGCTTGAGATGATGGGGCGTCCAGGATTTCCAGGTTTATGGATCTTGGGTAGCAAATAGAATACACCTGGTCGGGGTTCTAGGAGTGTGTCTGTGTGGATTTGCTCTTGTGCTTTTTCAGGGAGTTTCTGGAGCAGATGGTGTAGTTTCTTTTGGTAACCTTCAGTGGGATCAGAGGATAATGGCCTGTAGAATGTGGTGGCTGAACTTTGTGATTCTGTCCTTACCCACAACTATGGCCATGTACATTGGCCAAACCGGACAGTCTCTTCGCAAAAGAATAAACGGACACAAATCTGACATCAGGAATCATAACATTCAGAAACCAGTGGGAGAACACTTCAACCTCTCTAATCACTCAGTGACAGACGTTAAGGTGGCAATTTTGCAACAGAAAAGCTTCAAAGACAGACTCCAACGAGAGGCTGCTGAACTTGAATTAATATGCAAACTAGATACCATTAACTTACGTTTGAACAGAGACTGGGAATGGCTCGGTCTTTACACTAATTGAATCTATTTCCCCACGTTGAAGTAGCCTCACACTTTCGTGTCAACTGTCCGAAATGGGCCATCTTGATTATCACTTCAAAAGTTTTTCTCCCCTGCTGTTAATAGCTTCTCTTAATTAATTAGCCTCTTACAGTTGGTATGGCTACTTCCACCTTCTCATGTTCTCTGTATGTATAAATATCTTCTTACTGTATGTTCCATTCTATGCATCNGACTGAAAACAGCCCCAATGGAGGTGTGTTAGCCAATCAGCAGTGACTGCACCCAAGCTGCTGCCGCTGCTTTAAAGTGAAAAATTCCTCTAGCATCCCCTTCTGCCACCCTTATGTGCAGTAATACCTTCCTTCCTGCTCAGGTAGTGCCCCTGAAATCAACAGCTAGGGGACCACTCGAATTGAGGAAGAGTTTCAGAATGGAGTCCATTATTATACATGAAGAGAAGGGAGTTCCTTACAAGTGGAGAACCAGTGTTGTCAGGGCCAATTCAGTCAGGGTGGATGTAGTCCACTCCCAATAATAGATGAGGAGGTGTCAATTCCAGGAGAGGGAAAGTTGCTTTTGTAGTGAGCCAGCCACTCCCAGTCCCTATTCAAGCCCAAATTAATGGTGTTAAATTTGCAAATGAATTTTAGTTCTGCACCTGGTGGCTGAGCTTTGTGACTTTGTCCTCACCCACAACCATTTCAGATTTGGGGACAATTTATACCTTCAAGTCAGCGGCACTGCTATGGGTACCTGCATGGCCCCACAGTATGCCAACATTTTTATGGCTGACTTAGAACAACACTTCCTCAGCTCTCGTCCCCTAGCGCCCCTCCTCTACTTGTGCTACATTGATGACATCTTCATCATATGGACCCACGGGAAGGAGGCCCTTGAAGAATTCCACCTGGATTTCAACAATTTCCACCCCACAATCAGCCTCAGCCTGGACCAGACCACACAAGAAATCCACTTCCTGGACACTACAGTGCAAATAAGTGATGGTCACATAAACACCCTATACCGGAAACCTACTGACCGCTATACTTACCTACATGCCTCCAGATTCCATCCAGGACACATCACATGATCCATTGTCTACAGCCAAGCCCTAAGATAAAACCGAATTTGCTCCAATCCCTCAGAGACAAACACTACAAGATTTTTATCAAGCATTCTTAAAACTACTATACCCACCTGGGGAAGTGAGGAAACAGATTGACAGAGTGAGATGGGTACCCAGAAGTTACCTACTACAGGACAGGCCCAACAAGGAAAATAACAGAACACCATTGGCCATCACGTACAGTCCCCAACTAAAACCTCTCCAGCACATCATCAATGATCTACAAACTATCCTGGAAAACGATCCCTCGCTCTAACAGACCTTGGGAGGCAGGCCAGTCCTCGCTTACAGACAACCCCCCAACCTGAAGCAAATACCCACCAGCAACTACACACCACAGAAACACTAACCCAGGAACCAATCCCTGAAACAAACCTCATTGCCAACTCTGTCCCCATATCTACTCTAGCGGTACCATCAGAGGACCCAACCACATGAGCCACATCATCAGGGACTCATTCACCTGCACATCTACTAATGTGATATATGCCATCATGTGCCAGCATTGCCCCTCTGCCATTGGTCAAACCAGACAGTCTATATGTAAAAGAATAAATGGACACAAATCAGACATCAGGAATGGTAACATACAAAAGCCAGTAGGAGAACACTTCAATCTCCTTGGACACTCAATAACAGATTTAAAAGTAGCCATCCTTCAACAAAAAAACTTCAAAAACAGACTTCAAAGAGAAACTGCAGAGCTACAATTCATTTGCAAATTTAACACCATTAATTTGGGCTTGAACAGGGACTGGGAGTGGCTGGCTCACTACAAAAGCAATTTTCCCTCTCCTGGAATTGACACCTCCTCATCAATTATTGGGAGTGGACCACATCCACCCTGATTGAATTGGCCCTGACAACACTGGTTCTCCACTTGTGAGGTAACTCCCTTCTCTTCATGTATAATAATGCCTGCATCTGTAATTTTCACTCCATGCTTCTGAAGAAGTGGGTTTTTCCCACGAAAGCTTATGCCCAAATAAATCTGTTAGTCTTTAAGGTGCCACCGGACTTCTCGTTTTTTCAGAATGGAAACCTTAATGAGCCAATCAGATAGCATATGGACAGCTAAGCTTGCTGATTGGCTCGGAAATGCAGTCTAGTTTTCCTGCAACTGTAATTTCAATCACCATTTTAAAATGCGTGCACATAACCCCAACCAAATCTTCTGCTCCTCCCCCCTCCAAAACCCTACTTTGTCCAAATACATCATCCTAGAGAGATTCCTGAATGTGCCTGATGAGGCCATTCGCCATGTATATAATATTTAGTGGAGTTCATGTGCTGGGAACTTAAGATTTATTATCCTTTAAAATAAGCAATGTCCCTGCTTTGTCTCAATCAATATTTATCTCTTCAGTCAATCATTCTTGATGATCACCTCAGGACAGACACATATAATTTTAATACTGTCTATCTCTCTCCCTCCTACCTTTGATGGGAGAGATGCAAGATTCCGGTTAGGTTTCCTGGTCCTTTAGCAGTATGAGCATTCTCTGCGGGAGCCAATCCTGCCTGATTTGCTATGTTCTTCTGCACCCTTCTTTTACAAGGAAATATTCCCCAGGGCACCTTCTAACCCTTCGATTGATGACTTGCTTTTCTTCATTAGTTGGGAATTGTTCTAATGCATTGGGCCCTCTAACCTAGGAAGAAGCACAATTAGTAGTGTATTCTGGGCAGGAGCGCCACCAGCTTTTTCACTGCCCTAGGCGGCGGAAGGTCCCGCCCCCGAAATGCCGCCCCCGACAGAGGCGGCGGAAGGTCCTGCCCCCAAAGTACTGCGGACGACCAGGGCGCCAGCGCCCCCCAAATGTTGGTGCCCTAGGCGACCGCCTAGGTCGCCTAATGGGTTGCGCTGGCCCTGATTCTGGGGAGACGATGGAAAATAAGAAGGATCAATTTCATATACAAGGGTCACTTCCCCACATCCTTGGAGCCGTCACTTCCTTTGCTGCAGTCCTTAGAGTGGGGAGAAATATGAAGGAGGTGGAGAGAAATTGTACTAAAAAAGTGGACACTGTGATTAGTTTCGTTTGATCGGGGAGAAACTTAAATGCCAAAGCTATGGAGAACCAAAGCTGGCATAGCAACAACTTCGCTGAAAACACGAAAAACAGAACAAACAAAAAGCTGTGGACTTACAGAAGTTTGTATGTCCAGCACTTGTTTTATGGTCTTGTAGTTAAGGTGCTTCTAAGTACCTAAATTCCTTTTGAAAATGAGAATCAGGCTCCTAAATCAGTTAAGTATTGCAATGCCAAGCACAGCAATGCCTAAAATAGCTTTAAAAATCTTGGCCTTACGGCCTGACCCAAAGCCCATCAAAATCAAGGGAAGTTAATAGGAGCTGTTTTGGGCAATTAATGTCTATGTCTCAGTTCCCCATCTGTAACACGGGGATGATGAGACTTCCTTTTGCCCACCCTTTGTCTGTCTTTTCTATTTTGACTGTCTCTCCCCAGGTGTGTGTGGTTAGCGCCCAGCACAACAGGGCCCTGATCTGAATTGGGGCCTCAAAGAGGAAACAGAGAATGGCAGTGTATTGTTCTGTGTGATACAATTAATGGGGGGCTGTGAAGCTATTCAGATTAGAATCAGATCAAGAAAAGCCATGGTACAATCTCCCTAAAATTACAGGAAAGAAATTATGCCCATCCTTCGCTCTTCTAACATTTGGAGAAATTAACGCACGTAGATGTGTAAAAGGGGACATGGCAGTGAGGTGCTCAGGCCTTGCAGACCAACTTTTGCTGCTCACCGTCTATAGTAGTTATCAGGGGAGATTCTGAAAGGCACAAGGGGGAGGTAGGTGGCTACCTCCATTAACTCACTTTCAGTGCGAAGCGAGCACTTTTTGTGCCTTTGAATATCTCCTCCTGAAATGCAGATGACTAGTGCTTTGAGAACTGGACTGACAGCTGCAGAATATTGACAGTCAAGGAGTCCCCCAGGCTTAAGACGGGGTGATTTTCTGAAGAGCAGCTCCACTTTCGTCAAATTCTATTTTGTAACTATTAGCAACACAGACGGAGGCAGAGTCCAGCTTTATGACTGCACATGAAGATAGGTGCACCATTACAATACCGCTAGTAAGCAATCAATATGCTTAGGTTGAGTGCCCATTGTTGACGTTACACCCCACGCTCCAGCGTAAATTAAGTATTCAGCTGTTTTCCCAGATGCCTTTAGTCGGTCATCTTTGGCCCAAGTAATTAGGGCTCAGTGTTTAATTAAGCTCTAGTCACGTACAGAACACAGTGATTTCTGTCTCGTGCTCACGGTTGCTTAAGATGCTAAAATAAAAGAAGTAGGCAAAGGGAAAGAAAAGGTTAATCAATTCAGAACATGAAATACCCCTCTTGCACCAGCATTAAAATGGGGGATTATTTTTCCCCAGTTTCTTCATTGGTGGAAGAACACCAGGCCACAAGACAGTAATAAGTCAGGCCACTGGCCTGTTATCCTCTAACAGTAGGCCTTATACTTACACATGCGGGGCTAGGATCGACCCCTCTGGTTTTTTCCTTCCTCGTGGGGATAAAAAGGAGCGAAGACCTCAGGTCTTTGGCCCTAGCTTTGGCAGGAGGAGAGGTGTTAGGCTGCATCCCCAACCCGGTCCCTGCCCCTCCAGCAGCCCTGGTACAGGATGCGGTGGCGTGGGGGCTCAGTGGATGGGGGTGGTGTTGGTGAGTGAAGGGACAGGAAGCATAAAGGGGAGCCACTCTCCAGTGGATCCCCCTCCCAAAGACTGGGGGACTTGCTGGCTGTCAGTACTATAAGAGGATGCCCACTCTAGCCTCTCAAAATACCTTCCTTCCCCAAAGGTTTCCTTTCCCTACTGGCCCAGCTAGAGGGAGGGAACAGTCAGCAGCACATGCTGCCCATAGGGGCCTGGAGGACGGATGGAAGACTAATGCCGAGCAAGTGGGTCTCCCTCCCTCTGCAGGCACACCAAGGGATGGGGGTCCTCCCCAATGAGTATAGGTCATCTGCAGGATAGGAAGGGCATTGCCCCTTGCCCTTGCGATGGGGAGGGGACCCTGCTTCCCCCAAGAGGATGGTTTGATTGAAGCCCAGCAGCCAGAGTCTCAGCATTTCTTGACCATTGGTGGGTACAAAGCAGGGGCGTAGCCGTGGGTGGGCCTGGGACCCACTTAGCATCCAGGCCCACCCAAATCTGAACTGGGGTGTAGTGCTGCCCCAGAGCATCACTCAGGCCCCTGAAATCCAGGCCGGAGCTCTGCGCCCGCCCTTCAGAAAGCTACCCTCTGGCAGCTCTGCCTGGCCATTTTCTGAGCCGCCCCATGTGCATGCCCAGCTCGGCCGGTGAAGCCCTGTGTCTGGGGGCCCCAGGGCTGGGAAGAGGCCATGGTGTCGGGGGAGAAGCTGAACTAGCAGGTGCTTGGGGTCTGCCCGTTGGCCAGCGGCGTTCTCCACACGGCTCATCCCCTGCACAGCCGGAGGCAGCGGCGAGGACGGTCTCTCTGCCGCGCTCCCAGCAGAGGATGCTCTTTGCTGGGCAACTCAGAACAGAGTCCGGGCCAAATTGCACACAGCTTGCAGCTTGCAAGCCTCTGTTCATTCCCGTGTAGCACAGCCAGAGCAGACCCTGCACGGGGCCGTTTGGCCCACAAGAGACGTGAGCCCCCAGCTGAAGGGCAGCAGCCCAGACCCCGCAACGAGGCAAGGGCTCCCTCCCTTCCCCCACTGCAGTGTCAGGGTGCAGCCAAAGATATCAGCACTCCCTGCCCCAGCCAGGCTGCACTACCAGCCAGCATGGCCAGTGGATAGCACGGTCTGTCATTGCCCATCCACCCGAAAGTCAGGGCCCACCCAAATTTCCACTCCTAGCTACGCCACTGGCACACAGATACCAGGGTGAGAGGCTCCTTAGAAATGCGTGAGGTGGCTGCAATGATTTGGCCTCTGATAAAGGCAATGCAAATACCCAGTATGTTTGACCAGCTTGTGAATGAAAAGCAGGGCGCCCACAAGAATGGTGCCAGTGAAGGCTGCCTCCAGGCGCTCCCCTTCTGTATGGGCAGCGCTGCTCTTTGGCAGCATCACGGGGCAGAGCTTGTGCTTGCTACGGGGGGTTCTCAGGGCACCTCAAAGAAACACCTTCCAGTTTGTCACAAGCCCAGCAGGAAAACAGAGCAACCACTGCAGCTTTGCAGATCACTTGGGTTTCTTATGTGAATTCTAATACCAGACTGGCAGCCCTGGAGACGGAAGTGCTCTATTGATCCACAACACAGGCAGAGCACAGACAGCCGCCTTGCAAGCTGCCCTCACATTGCCCTGAGAGGAGCTCAAGTCTCCCTACCCGTTCAATCTTCTTGTTCTCAGATGCCAAGAAGGTGCCACTTGTGAGGAGGACCTTGTCCCATTCAGCCATGAGTCTGGAGTGGCCAATTAATTCCACACAGGCTACAGACTGACCATCAGCTGAACTCTCCAGCACTGATGAGCAGAAGGCAAAAGGCTCTGGATCGCATTACAACCCCCCTTGGCCTGCTGCCTCCCTGACATCCCCCCCCCCTCCCCCCAATTCCTGAATCCCTCCATTCTGGTTTCTTAGCGAAACCAAGGAGTTGTTGTTCTGCAAAGTTGGAGCATCTGACAACAGCTCACAGCAGCCTTGGTATTTTTATTATACTCTAGTGCCCTCTATTTCAGCACAGACAGTACTGAAGCTCCTTTTCACCTCTCACATCCTCAAAACTGCAGCTGAACTGACAAAACATGCAGATGTCGTCCCTCTCAGAAGAGCTATCAGTATGCGCAGGAAGAGGATGACTTCTGACAGGTTTATAGACAGGTAAGAGTCCTGACCTTAGTCTTCATCTCTCGCGGTGCTCTTCATCCCGCAGGGCCTACCACAAAAAGGCGTAGGGCTGGCTTTAAAAGTTAATCAGATTTATAGGTCTATAGCCTTCCATTGATATATGAGGGATTTATGTAGGAAACTGCCATTGGGATGTACCTTGGTAAATCACCTTCAGATTTCTGGGAGAATAGCTCCCGTGTTCGGAATGTCACTTCTTGGAGCCTTTGGCTAAGTTTATATCAAGAACTGGAGTAAAATGTACGTGGAGACAGCTTAGGATAATTCTGGAAGTTGTTCTCTATTGTGGATAGATGCTCCCTTAGCACATCAACTTCTCACCCACAGAGCAATTCTGCCTTTGTTTATTAAAGCTAAAGTTGTGAGTCGCAAAATGCTCAGATCATTCCTGGGTTGAAAGAAGCTTTTACAGTCATCTCCATTAGATTACACACAGGGAAATACTAAGGCTTGTCTACACTTTCAACGCTGCATTGGTGCCGCCATAGCGCTTAGTAGCGTCTTCACTACGCTGACAGGAGAGCTTCTCCCACTGGCGTAATTAATCCAGCTCTGCGAGAGGTGGCAGCTATGTAAAGGGGAGACACTCTCCTTTCGATGTAGCACTGTCTACACTGGGGTTAGGTTGGTTTAACTGCATCACTCAGGGGTGTGGATTTTCCACACACACCCCCAGCCCCACGCAACATAGTTATACTGACATAAGTTGGTAAACCAAGCCTAAGAACACTGCCAGTTACAAAGGCAAATGCTATCTCACCCCAGCAAAGGAAAGTAGATAGTATTTAGGAAAAGCCTAGGGCTGAGCCAGAAGAAAGAAAGAAAGAAAGAAAGAAAGAAAGAAAGAAACAAAGAAAGAAACAAAGAAAGAAACAAAGAAAGAAACAAAGAAAGAATCCCTGCTCCATCCTACACTAAGAGAAGACATTCTTCTAAGTTACTAAGGCTACGTCCACACTACCCGCCCGGATCGGCGGGTAGCCATCGATATATCGGGGATCGATCTATCGCGTCTCGTCTGGACGCGATAGATCGATCCCCGAACGCGCTCCCTTCGACTCCGGAACTCCAGCAGGGCGAGCGGAGTTGCGGAGTCGATGTGGGAGCCGCGGCCGTCGATCCCGCGCCGCGAGGACGCGAGGTAAGTCGCGGTACTTCGAAGTAAGATACTTCGACTTCAGCTACGCTATTCTTGTAGCTGAAGTCGCGTATCTTACTTCGACATCCCCCCCTAGTGTGGACCAGGCCTAAGACATACTTCTAAGGTTGGGGTTTTTTTTGAAACTTTTAATGAAAATTTCCTACCTCTTTTTGACTAGCTGTATCAGAGCTGCACCAAGAGAAATACAAATGCCTAGAATTGGAGAGGAAGCCTGGTCCAGTGATAAGGGCACTAACCTCCGGTAAGCTACACTGCTGTAGGGCCATAGCGTAGATGCTTCCTACAGTGATGGAAGGAAGTTTTCTGTCGCTGTAGATAATCCAGTTCTCCGAGCAGCGGTAGCTAGATGGACGGAAGAATTCTTCCATCAACCTAGCTGTACTTACGTCGAGGATTTTCATGAAGCGCCATAGTGGTGTCAACCTAACTTTTAAGTGTAGGCCAGGCCTAGGACATGGGACACCTGGGTTCTACCTTGCTCTGCCACTTCCTATGTGACCCTGGGCAAGTCTCTTAACCGCTGTGAGCCTCAGTTTTCCATTTTTAAAATGGGCATGATAGCACTGCCCTCCAAACAGGAGTTTTAGGACTAGAAATGCATTTAAAAAACCAAAGCAGCTCACAAATTAGGATCATATAAGCACCATAAATAGTTTATCACATATGCAGCTCAGATGACAATCTCTTCTCTGACCCATGACAAAACCCCAACCATTAGAGTGCAGCATCATAATAAAAGGATGTTACATCTCCATGGCACTTCTGAGCATGCCCTAAAGCATTGGCACAGAACTCCTCAACAGCACTGTATACTTGTAGTACATGGGTTGCTTAATTTGTACTCCTTACATTAGAGAAAATATTGGGACCTTCTTGTTAGGTCAAAAACAATTTCATCAGGAACTCATGCATACGGTCAGAACCAAACGTTTATCCCAAGGGGAAGTCAGACATCTGGAGAGTTCACATTTCTAAACCTAGCTGCTTACAGATCAGTTTGTGTTAGAGCTGGAGATGTTGACCCAGAAGTGAGCGATATTATCTAACAGTCAGCAGCAGGGAGGCTGACAAAGTATCGCTGCACGACACCACTCGGACAACGTTGCCGTGCGGTTCAACTTTGGGTGAGTAGTTAATGGATGAAAATGCAGCTGACAGCTGCAGCCCTTCTGCAACTCAGTGACCAAGCGTCATGAGATTCTAGCCCAGTCCTTCATGAGTGGTGGTGAGGGCCCGTGGTGATAACAGGCGATACAGGGTCAGGAAGCCTGCATTCTTATCCCGGCTTTGGGAGATAGTCTGGTTCGGTAGGGAGAGCAGGGGACTGGAAGATAAGATTCCTAGGTTTGTATCCCAACTCCATCCCTAACTCATTGTGTGACTCTGGGCAAGGAACTTAGCTTCTTCCAAAGCTTAACTACCCTTATAGTTAGGAAAAACTTCCTAACTAGACAGATAATCAAGCCAGTAGCGGCGCCAGCTTTTTCGCCGCCTTAGGCGGCGGAAGGTCCCGCCCCCCAAAACTACACCGATGACCGGGGCGCCGGCGCCCCCCAAATGTT
This sequence comes from Platysternon megacephalum, assembly GCA_003942145.1. Taxonomy (NCBI): domain Eukaryota; kingdom Metazoa; phylum Chordata; order Testudines; family Platysternidae; genus Platysternon; species Platysternon megacephalum. Next base: position 7,105,591 of record QXTE01000070.1, read on the forward strand.
TGTGCCCTAGCCGACCGCCTAGGTCGCCTAATGGGTTGCGCCGGCCCTGAATCAAGCACTGGAACAGGCTTCCAAGGGAGGTTGTGGAATCCCCATCACTGGAGATTTTTAAGAACAGGTTGGACAAACACCTGCCAGGGTTGGTCTAGTTTTAGCTGGTCCTGCCTAAGCGTGGGGGGCTGGATTTGATGACCTCTCAAGGTTCCTTCCAGCCCCACATTTCTATGATTCTTTGTGTCTCAATTTATCCACCTGCAATTGGAAACACTGCTTTCCTACCTCACATGGGTGTTTTGCAAGACTGAACTGGCCTGATTCAGAGTTGCTTGGCACTATTCCCAATGACTGCAGTAGGATATGTGGGGGCTCAACATCTCTGAAAATCAAACCCAAGTTAAAAATGTCAACAGCATCTAAGGGTACGTCTACACTACCCGCCGGATCAGCGGGTAGTGATCAATCTATCAGGGACTGATTTATCGCGTCTAGTGTAGACGCAATAAAATCAATCCCCGATCGCTCTGCCGTTGACTCTGGAACTCCACCGCGGCGAGAGGCGGAAGCAGAGTCGACGGGGGAGCGGCAGCGGTCGACTCGCTGCCGTCCTCACGGCCAGGTAAATCGACCTAAGATACGCCGACTTCAGCTACGCTATTCGCGTAGCTGAAGTTGCGTATCTTAGGTCAACTCCCCCCCAGTGTAGACCTAGCCACTGTAGACCTAGCCTAATTAATCTGCTTACTGTGGCCGCGTGCAATCGACTTTATACAATCGGTTGCAAGAAATCGAATTCCGTAAGTTCGGAGTAAACCCGTAGTGTAGACGTACCCTGAGTCCCATTTTCAAAAGTGACTAGATTCAAAAGGTATTTAACTGCCTAGTGGGATTTGTAAATGTACCTAAGTACATTAGGCACCTAACTCCGATTGAAGTCAAAGGGAGTTACATGCCAAACCTGCTTAGGCATTTTTTAAAAGAAAGAGAAAAAACCCCCACCCTTATGAGACTAAGTCTCATTAAATATCAACAGGGCTTAGGCTCCTAAGTTACTTAGATGCTCTTGGAAACTTGACCTTGAATGTTTCTAAAATGTTTGCACCTTAGCATGTCAAATAGGGCAAAGGATTTTCACCTTTCAGGGCACTGGGAATGGCCGACACAAACTCATGGCCTAATACTTTGTAGTGAAAAAACACCATTGCACCATAGCTTTGTTAGTTTGGTCTGGGTAAGTTACCCAGACCTAAGAAAAGAAAGAAGGACACAGCTTAAACCTTGTAAGGCCTGAACAAAAACCACCATGGTTTCCTCTTTGGTATACAGTTCAGGTTACCCCATCTCTTCTCCTTTAAACAGGACTTGGGGCACTTAGATCTGCCATGAATAAGGTAAAACTGCGTAACTCCAGGGCAGCACCATCTCCTCTTCATGTCAGGCAGAAGCAAACCTATCCAGTCCTGGTAGTCTGCCTTTGATACCAGGCCATTTGATATTTTCTTTAACATCTAAGTGCCTATCTGATCATCAGATCAAACATTTCCTCTTGTCAGTTAAGTATTCTGGGACCTTTGGGCTAGAGAAAGCAGAAGCCAGTTATCTCCCTGGGTCAGTTTCATTCCATATGCACAACAATTTGCTGCCCTATTTTCCCCCAAACGTCTTCATGTTCTTGTCAAATTATGTTGCTCGCTATTCAAATTATTTCAGGGAGGGGAGGAGAGAGAGAGAAAACGTAGAGCCAACTCTTTCAGTAGAGAGCTATTTGCAAGTTAAACATGGTAATTATGACTCACAAGCATTCTAGGGAGGTATATATTACTTGGACAAGGAACAGGGCTTTAAGTATCTGCTTGACACTTTCTGTTGGAATGCTGAAATTAAAGTGATCATCTTGTGGTGAAACCAAGCCTGAGCATTACTGACAGCAAGCTGAATGATCAGTATAACATCCAGCACTTCCTAGAGCCCTGCACCCAGCGGGTAATTACATTTAGGCTGCAGATGGATCACCTTGTGCTGTGAGCCTGTCCAATCACGCCAGCTAACCAGGGTTGGGAATCGGCCAATATTTGGGACTGTTGGTAATTCAGCAGACAGTGCTTTTTCCCTCTGAGTCAGTCTCAGTGCCCCAGCCTTGCTTTAGGGAACTAAAACCTGAGGTTTTGTTCATTTGTGCTTGTTCAATGCACATTTCATGAGACTGCCAGCATTAACCCTAGCATCCTGGGGAAATCCAAACTCAGCTGATTGCACCTGATGGAAACTTCATGGGGACTGTAGGTACGGTGGGCAGAATGCAGTCTTCTTCTCCACTTGTGCTTCCAAGCGGTTGCGCAATGTTGCTGGGCACTGAACACTCATGAGACAGATGCAGTTCAGTGCTGGGTCATCCTACTTATGCTTTGCATTTCAGTTTATATTTGTAAAGGATACACGGTACTGCATAAATGCAAGTCTCCAAAAGGATATTTACGTTTTAAAACCAATCATCTGCTTCCAGTAGCACAACTCAGAGTTTTGGATAGTGGTGCCCTGGCCTCTGGGTGTTGCCATAATACAAATAAATAAACATCTATTGTTGCAAACTGCCCATTCATTTATCTATGGCTGGCATTTTCCTCTGCTAACAAAACCAGATCAATGCTAAAGAGCCAACCAGCTCAGGCCTGTAAGCATGGCCCAAACACCCCCACTCCCTGACAAGCGTAGCACTGTTGTTACCAACAGTCACTCCCAACATAAGCCACATTCTGCTTAGTTACAGTTGGGGTCCTCAGAGATTTCTTAGCTGCTCTGTTGCAGGCATTGCTAGAGTTCTCCTGCCATGAGAGAGCCATGAAAGAGCAGGGGGGGAGGCAGTAGAAGGCAAATAAGTGTATTTTTGCAACATCAGTACCGCCAAGCTAAAGTGACACCTCTTTGAAACTAGAGAACGGTGAATCGGTTCAGGAAAGACAAGAATGCCTCCAAGTCAGACCGTGTTTATTTCAGGAACCAAAAGCTTTCAGAAGGTTCTGAAACAGCTGGTTAATTGTGCCCCCATTCGCCCAATTATATCTTCAGACCTTTGCACTTTGAGCTGGGAGAAACTGAAAATGCCCCAGGAATAAGACTTTTCTCACCGTTTTTCCAGCCCAGCTAGAGGTGGGACGCACCAGAAATCTCAGGAGTAAGGTTGTTCTCAGGACATTTCCTGCCCAACATTAGCACTGAACCTTGGGCAATTCCCCTGTTGCTGTTTAATGCATGCTGGAGTCTTCCTCCATGCAGACTTTAGACAGTCTGGAGGAAAGGCACCCAGGGGCTGCAGAGTGGACTCTGCAGTGAGCCGATGCTTAGGATGACAAGAAACCTGGCTCTGGGTCCCTCACTCTGCAGGCTGGGTGTGTTGACTAGAGGTGGAGCATTGATCCCCGTTGTGGGAGGAACGCTTCCGTGAAGGCTGGAATCAGAGCACTCGAGTCCCCCAAGATTAGGAGCACCTTGTGTAATTCTTGCCTGGCCCATCAATGATGGGTTCTGGTAGTTGTTACCTGGGATTGGTGGGAGAATTGCTGAACCTCTGGGCTTTGCAGTGCAGGTGAGTGGGTTGGAGGGATGTAGAATTAAAGGAGAAGTGATCAAAGGGGTACAAGAGACCCTGCCACTGGCAGAGCTGCTCCTAGCACTGTTACCTTCTATAAACTCTCACCGAGCAGTTTGGCCTGTTGGGTGGGACTGAAAGCAGCTGCTCGGGGCTACATCCTGAACCAGACAGGAGGTTTCCCTCTGGTTTGGTCTGGTAGTTGAAGGGAACAGACTGCCAGCCATTTCATGGAATATACGGGCCAGCTGTCTGAGAAGGGGAAGAGTGAACTTTGTTCCTCTAGCAGGCATTGGTAGCCTGAGCGTTTGTACTGCTCTCTCATAAATACATAGGAGAAGGGAGGACCCAGGATGACTGGCAGAGTCATGGCGTTTAAGGCCAGAAGGGACCATCAGACCATCACAGGCTACCAACACCACCCAGCACCAGCACACTAACCCCAACGTATCACAGCCAACAGGAGAGTAGACTATGATGTGCCACAGGCAGAGAATAGGAGGGGCCGAGGTGCACCAGTGCCCGAGGCCCCTGCAATGGCAGGGAAATGATAACGTGAGCTACAGCCAGATAATCCTGGCAAGTGACCTGCACCCACACGCTGCAGAGGAAGGAGGAAAAAACCCCAAGGTCACTGTCAATCTGACCTGGGGGGAAATTGCTTCCTGACCCCACACGTGGTGATCAGTTAGACCCTGAGCACGTGAGCAAGAGCCAGCCAGCTCAGCACCTCAGAGAGAGAGAGTGCTCGGTGCCACCTCAGAGCCCTGCCCCATCTCCATGTGGCCATCCCTAACGCTCCAGAGAAAGGAGATAAAAAAACCCCACAAAATACATCGGGGGGTGGGAAAACCTCGTCCTGACCCCTGAAGCTGGCAGGCAGACACACGAGCTGTTAGGAACAAACTGGATGTGAGGCCCAGGCTGCTAAGCCCTGCCCCCTACCATCACAAACAATCCCCTCAGAAGACTGGCCTTGAAAGCAAGAGGGGGCTGACGGTCTTTTAAATACAGGAGTTGCTTTCTTCAATGATAGATCAGCGGGAGAGGTGGCAGGTAACACAACTGTGTGTCTAGAATGCGTTGTGCATTTAGGACTGTAAGATCCTTGGGGCAGGGGTCATGGCTTGCTCTCCATTTTGTGCAGCTCTGAGCATACTGTTGGCTCTCAAATAAATATTGAGGCCCAGTAGAGGGTCTATAGGAGTATAATATACGACAGCCCTGAGCTGGAGGTACCACCTCTGGGGGTGAGGGGGCAGATCAGCCTGCATTGCCCGTTCAGTGCTTGGCCTTTCTTGACAAGCATGTAAGAGTGAGAGCCTCACAAGAGTGAATAATAGAAAGGTGATCAGGAATAAGTAATGTAGGCCTTGAAAGGCGAGGCCATCCAAGGAGGAAACCAGAGGAAACAGAAAAGCATCATGCTCTGCATGGGTTGTCAGAAAAGAAGAGAGACGAAGGCATAGTGCTTACATTAGTTATTTCAAACCCTTATCCCGTGCATGGCAGTAATCCAGATCAGGGTCCCATTGTGCTAGGCAGCGTGCAAACACACACAGCAACACAGTCCCTGCCCCAAAGAGCTGAGAAGCCAATTTAAGACATCATGCAACAAGTGAGAATCAAATGGAAGGTGGCCCAGAGCCCCCCGTGTGCACACAAGTGGATATGTAGGTACCTTAATGTGATGGCAATGAATAATTTAACCGTTGATTTCTATTTTAAAAGAAGGAAGAGTGCCAGCTATTCCCACCAACTAGCCCTTGCCAACTGGCAGTTTCCTATACGGTTCACAATAGCAGTGGATCTTGAGGAGGGAGTTGAAGGAGTAAAGGGCGGCATTACTGACAAGGTTAGGGAAGATGTTCTATGCATAAGCAGTGGAGCAGGAGAAGGTATGAAAGGAACAGAGGAGGGAATGGGGGTGGATCCACGGTGTTCGGGGGACACAGTTAACGTTGGTCGGGTGTCGTAACCGTCTATCCTTTCAAACATCTGGGTTCCTCTGACTTTCCTAGGATTCCAATGCTTGGCTTTTGACGTGTACTCTCAACCTTAATTCTAGCTTAACAATATTATTTTTATGTCTTATATCTTCGACTAAGTGGGTGTGAAAATAAAAACGCTTGACTATGGTTTGTGTTTGTTAACCCTTGGGAGAAATTGTTTAAAATATCAATTCAGAACAAAATTAAACAATTGTTCACATCATTTTAAATTTCTCGCTAGAGTTAATTTTGATAACTACTTATTGGCATAAGCATGATTGACCTTAGAAAGTACCTGTATTAAAGATCCATATTTGGACATAGATTGTCTTTTCAGGATAGAGGAATGAAGCTAAACTAGATGACCAGTTTTAACTACCACTTGGATTGCTCTGTATTACAATTGTTGAATTTAATTACCAGTTAGATAAAACTTTGAACATGCCAAGTTAAATTTTATGCGGTCAGTTTCTGTCGTTACCTATCATATAGCTGTCTTATTTTACTATGTGAAATTCTCTTTTATGCCTTTGTATTTTATTTTAGATAATAAAACTTGTAAATACAGAAGACTCAGATTGTCAGGCCAGATCCTGAGCTGGGGTAAATCAGTGTTACCTCCACTGATGCCAATGGACCCATATTGACTTATAGAATAAAAGAATGTTGACTTTGGCCCAGATCATGAAAGGTTTAGGCAACTAACTCTGATTGATTTCAACGGATGTTAGGAGCCTAAACAGCTTTCAAGATCTGGCCCTTTGCAACTTTCATGTAAGCAAGACGGATTTCTTATGAATTAGCGAGAAAGGTCTGGAATGGTTAACTGAAGTTAGCCATTGTGTTTTGCACGTCTCCCTCTCTCACAAGCAAAGAAGACAAAGTTTTCTAAATGGAATTCCTTTGACAGAATTCAACATCCAGCACAGACCTCTTAAAGCAAGACTGTTGTTCCAGAGAAAGGCGACATTTCAAGTCTAGCTAATCACCAACCACCAAAGAGGCTTATGGAAGGAGTAGTTTTCAATGATCCTATTTTACATTCCATTCCTCTTCCCAGAGCACTTGAGCTACTTCAGTCCCACCCTACTGTAACACAAGCCTGGCCCTGCTGAAATGCATTTCTCTAGGCCAGATTCATGGTCCAGTGACAGACAATGAGATCATGCAGACAGCGACAGCTACAAGCCATAGGGGAGAGAAGGCACAGTATGAAGGAACTTCCCTTGGGCGCCCAATCAATCTCAGCAGCTGTTTATTGCCTCACATGCTATAAGGCCGGGGAAACTGGTGCTTAAACAAACCACAGGTCACTTGTCTGGCTCTTCTGTCTGCAGTTTCTGAAAAATACTATGGATAAATTGCAAGTAACTTCTTTGGGGGAAAAACTCTGATTTGCTGAGCTTCAGTGCTGGTCGTGCAGCATCACCCGACCATGCCTCTAACTCAGATATGCAGTCGCTCCCGGGGAGAGGAAGTAAGGGGTCATATCTTTGGCCTTGCTGCCCCAGCATGAGATAAGGAGAAAGCAAGCACCAGCACAAACACAAACTGTCTGGGATTCGTCCTCTGGCAGGCTGCTTCCAGGAGCCGAAAAGGCTGAGTCCTGTTAAACAGCTCACAGCCAAGCAGGAATACACGGAGCGGTTGGTTGGACACCTCCCTCCCTCCCATCCCATCATCCAGCCATTGTCTCCCAGGCTTTAGCTTTCTACTATCTCCTTGGATTTGGGAGATGGTAGAATGTTACCTAGCACTTGATTTCCCATCTCTTTCTTTCCTACCTTGCCACTTCCCCACATTGTTTCCTGCTCTAAGGAAGTCTCTCATAGTGCTTTATGTCTTCAAAACACTGCCTAGACATTAGCCAGGTTAGTCCTCCCAACCTCCTCCAGGGAGGTTGATTACTAAGCAGTATCCTAAGCACAGAGAAGAGATGAGAGAGACGTCCAAGGACCCCCACCAAGGTAGTGGCGGGAACGGGTAACGAAAGCAGTCTCATGCTCTAGCTAGCTCTTGGACTATGCTGTGCCCCAACAACAACAGGCTGTCACTTCCAGAAGTCAGGGTTCAAGTCTGGATCAAGCTAGAAGTGAAGTGAACTTGATGGTCTCAACCTAGTCCTCAGAGTACATACATCCAGCTCATAACAACGCACTTCACAACGCATCGTGATTAGCCAGACAGTCTCTGGACTTTAAAAGCAGTGGGTGCTCTGAGCCAGAACTGAGGTACATTCACACAGCAAGCTAAGGGCCCAGAGTAGGAATAAGGTGGGGGATGCAGGTCAGGGTAGAAGTGAACTAGAGGAGATGACAGGGAGGGGATGCAGCTTGCATGGGCACATGCCCACCTCCGAGCCTTTGGCACAGCTACATGGAAGAGATGGGAAGGGAGAGGACCTGTCCTTCCTGATTATTTGCTGCACTCTGTGTCCCCCTAGAAGTGGCTGCAGGTCTCCTGCATTCCTACACATGCTCCCCCACTCCTCCAATTTTAACCTGATTGTGCTCATCCAACTCCCTCGTAGGAGCCCTCCCCACGGAGTATTTTAAACCCACACAAGAAAAGAAACACGATCCTACAAAGCATTGCCATTTTTACACAACAGCTTCCTCCTCTTCCAGCAAGGAAGATACTTTGTATTGACACCAACATCTAAGTGAATGAGAAGTAGGTGTCCCCATCAGGAAAGCGCCAATCAGACTAGCAGAGCAAGATTGTTGTCAGTCCCTCGGTTTGTGTAATCTCTGAGAGGGTGCCCAAGAAGTGACTCCTCTCAGGAAGAGAACTGGGGTTGCTAACCCTCCTAGATGGGCCAGGAGTCTCCTGGAATCAGCATCGATCTCCCAGTGGCTTCTGAAACCAATCTGGGAGATTTTAATTGGCTGCTAAAAGTCCAGTTAGCGGGGCTAAGGCAGGGTCCCTACCTGCCCTGGCTCCACGCGGCTCCTGGAAGTGACCGGCACGTCCCTCTGACTCCGAGGCAGATGGGCGGCTACGGGGGCTCCGTGCACTGCACACACACACCCTGAGCGCCAACTCTGCAGCTCCCATTGGCTGGGAACCGCGGCCAATGGGAGCTGCGGGTGCAGTGCCTGCAGATAGGGGCAGCGCGCAGAGCTTCCTGACCGCCCCTGAGCCTAGGAGCCAGACATACTGGCCGCTTCCGGGAGCCGCTGCGGTAAGCACCGCCCAGAGCCCGGACCCCCTCCCACACCCCAACCCCTGCCCCAGCCCAGTGAAAGTGAGTGAGGGTGGGCGAGAGTGAGTGACGGATGGAGGGGGGATGGAGTGAGCGGGGGGGCAGGGCCATGGTGAAGGTGTGGGGCAGGGGCAGGACAAGGGTGTTTGGGTTTGTGCGATTAGACAGTTAGCAACTCTCAAGACACTCCCCCCCCCTCCGAATTAACTTATTCCCACCCCTTCCTATGGGCAGGGCAGGTCTTGTCTCTGCTCAGACACAAGTGACAACTTCAATTACAACCCTGGCGTCTTCCCGTTCACGTTCTAACAACTGCGCCAGAGCTTGCTGCCGAGTAGCCAGTCAGTCAGTCAGGCCAGATTCCCCAGAGATGAATTTTATCTCCTTCCCTGTCATTCCAGAGCTGAACGATAGATCAAGTCTGGGTTTGGTATCACGCAGCTTCTCCCTTCTGGGGTGACACTGCTCCTTCTGCCCCCTTCTGTTTCACAGGCCAGCTCCTCCATTACTGTATTTTAAAGGACATCTTCATTCACTCCATCAGACGAGGAGACGTGGTATTCATGCTGCCAGCCAGACATTCCAGCTGTTGCACTTAATGGAGCGTTGAGCACTGGAGATGTGGACGCAGCAAAAAAACTGGTTTATTGGCTATGCAAATGCTATTTAACTAACTCACAAAAGACTTAGGGTAGGATTTGCAAAGTTGCCTAAAGAACTTGGACACTCAGTTCCCTTTGACAATCCAAGCCTTGGTTTTCATTTTACTACTCTTCAGCGTTTGATTTGAGAACTTTCTTAACAAATCAGCAATACGTTTTTGTTCCGCACGATGTGCATTTTACCTGAAGGGGAGGCTACCATGCATAACAGTGGCAAATGGAGTGTCAGTAACATGCTTTTGAAGTCACAAGCATCTTGCCAAGGATTCGTTCATAGTTCAGACAACAATCCAAAGCACACAGCCAGCTGATTCATAACAGCTGTGGTCATCTGCCCTGCACTTGAAAAAGTAACTAATACAAGAATAGTGGGTTTTAGTCTTCTGAAAACTGGGGTTTCCACACATGGGGAATGTTTCAACTATTTTACACTTCAAGCAGAAATCCATTTACTTTTTAGAGTTTCTCTTTACAGCTTTGGCAAATCATCAGCAATCTGTTGTACAAGACCCACTTCTACTAACTAGACAAAGATATGAACCACAGTAGGGGATCGCTCTCTGGATAGAAAGGTGTCACTATTAGGAAAGAAATGGGATAACAACAGGGCAATATATACTCTGTTAGTTATCACAAATAAATGTATAACCGGACCATTGAAATCAAACCCACAGGCACAATGTGGATTTCTTTTAAAAAAAAACCAATATTTCTTATTGAAATAAATTGCATATTTTAGAAATCGCAGAGAAGTGTGAAGACAAGTAGTCACTTGAAAAATAAACAGACCATTCACTACTATCTTCCTTCGGTAGATTAATAAGATTTGTCATGGCAACTTTGTACCCTTATAATTCCACGTAAAAGACAAAACAGTCTAGTGTATTCTCAGGACCAGATTTTCAGAGGTATTTCGGCCCTTAAAGATGCAGACAGGTGTGTTTGAAAATTCCTACAAGCACATGCCTGCATCTGTGACAGGAATCGCTCACCGCAGGAGACGCCTCCTTGTGAGTGCTCTGCGGGATCAGTTCTCGCCTGGTCTGGCACCTTCTTCCATCAGGTACTCAAGCTGTGACCCCTCCCCTTCTCCCCACAACCCCGAGTGCTCCCTCTTTGTGACTCAGCCCTCCAGCCAGGTCACTATAGTGCTCCCCTTCCAGGGTAACAAAGTCTCTCTGTACCAGCCATTCGGTTGGCATCTCCAACTCCTGCGCCACTTCCCAGTGGCTGGTAGGGGAACCCAGGCCTGCCCTCTACACTGGCTTCCAGCCCAGAGACCCCATGAAAAGCAGCCAAGCTCTGCGCAATCCTATCCTTTGCTGCTGTTTCCCTGGGCTTCTTCCTACCCTCCAAGTGCAGCCCCTACCCTAACAAGCCCCTTGAACCCAGATTAACCCCTTCAGGGCCTGTGTGGGGGTACACACCCCATTACAGCCTCTTTAAGCACCTCAATACCTTTGACAATCTGGTATGTATTCCAATTTTTTTTCTAAGTGTCCCTTCGCCCTCCGCCAAGTTGCAGTCATTTTGAGATGTGCATTAAGAGTAGGATTTGCACTCCTGACTCAGTTAGAGGCTTTTGTGAATGCCACTCAAAATGATTGTGGTGTCTAGAGGCCCCAACCAAGCTATGGTGCTAGGTCCTGTACATACAAATAGAAAGCAGCAGAAAAGTCTGCAGCCTAAACAGACAAGGAAGTATTATCCCCATTTTACTGACGGGGGACGGAGGCACAGAGAAATTACACAGCTAGTATAGGGAGAATTCATGCTTTGCCCTCCTGTAGTTATATATTTTTTCCATATGGGGATCTCAGAGCACTGTGGAAATATTAACTGGTTAAAATTTACAGCCCCTCCTATGAAGCACATACTGTAGGAATTGTTCATCCATCACTGAATGCATCCATCTCTGGGGTGGAGCAGCTATCTTAACAACTCATGGCAGATATCTTAACAACTCATGGCAGATATCTTAACAACTCATGGCAAAACAATGCAATGGTTTCAGAGCAGGAACTTAAGAAGAATGCTACATCCAATTAAACCGCAAAGGTAGCTTACATAGGCAGAATGTGGCCTTAGTATTGTAGGATCCTAATAGCCACAAGCAGTTGGGCCCTTCCTTTTGTCTCCTGGTTAAAAACCAGGGCCCTAGCACTAATGCTGGTGTGCAACTAATTCAAAGAAGGAACAAGCATCTACCTACTGAATCACCAACACGCATGCCTTCCTTCACCACCTGGGCACAAAACCAGCCCTCTCTCCCATCCAGTGAATGACGTAGCCTGCGCCTGATTAGTTTAGAAGAGCTGCTAGGATTACATCACAACATTCAGACAAGAAGCCTTCAGTCCAACTAAAAAACTCTTCCTGTGGTAACAGAATTCAAGCTACAGTGAGTCCTTGGCAAAGCAAAATGCTTTCATGCTGTAAGAGTTCTTTTGCTTCAAGTTTGCCCCAACACAAGTCCCTCTTTAAGAGACAATTCATGGTATAAATGAGAATATTCTTCCCAACAGCTTTACTCGTGTATATAGCAGTGATTTTGCTAAAGCTGCAGGCTACATTTACTATTCACAAATTCCTAGGCAATTTATTACAGCTATTTTCCTTTGACAGCTGCACAACTAGAGAGAAACTCTCTTCCCAGCAGAGCCAAAAGAGAAGGATATTTGTACCATTAACTTTGGGTAAGGCTTACCCGCTTATTGGTTGTTCTGAATCATATTTACACAGAATGGAGGCTCCCGTCTATAAAGTGAAGTGAATGTTTTCCATCCAGCCCAGGCATTGCAGTGGCTGGATTTGATATTTTATTTATAGGCTTGGCAGAATAATTTTTTTTTAAATATAATTTCAACGGATATCCGTGTTTATTTTTAAGCATTGTTTTAATTTTAATCTATTTAAATGTTCACTGTTGGACAAAATTATGGGTTTAAGGATCCCCCCCCCATTTTTATTGATTACAATTTTGACATTTGTGGGAAATTATGTGGGAGTCAGACAATAATTATTTAATGATAGTAGACACAGATTCAAAATGATACAGCTTTATAGCCATTGAAACACCAATTGTCAACATCACATGTCAAAATATACACAGTAAGAATCCTTAAATCAAACTCCAATAAATTATCAAGCAGCATTTTTCTTACTTTGCCTTTCTGTAAATTTGGACTGTCATTGATGGAAATATTTTTTTCATGGGTTTCTGTGTGCACAGTGAAATCGAAATGTTTACCAACATCTATTGATAAAAATCTAATTCTTCCAAGCCTATCAATTTAGTGTGACACACCTCAGTCAGCACCGAGCAACACAGTGGTATGATATTATTTTCACATCACCTGTTACTTCAGCAGTGCCATGTTTTCTGAAGAAAGACAACAATTCCCTTGTACATTGTTTTGCTTTTTCAAACTAGGTTTGCTGATTTTTTTTTAAAGGAAGCCCCATTACAGACAACTACATTATCTTAAAATTATTGTGACAGAGATGGCAATTTCCTGCAATATCCTTTGAAGACCTTATTGTGTTCAGTTTATGTATTATTGTGGGCCAACATGGTATGTTACCTCTCTCGGGGGGCAGATGTGAGATGTGGGAGCTCAAAAGATCATACTGAAAATGTGCCAGACAAGTATGGACTTCTGGAACAATACCTGTTAAGCAGATTCCATGGGCAAGCCCTAGGGTTAATGCAAATTCCCCAACTCTGGTTATGCAAAACCCCAGCTTTTCAAAGGTACGACCCTGAGGAGTCATTGTCTGATGATTGCCTGTTACAGAAGGCGAAGATCAAAGACCCAAGCTGTTTAAAGAAACATCTGCTCAATCTCTGTTCTGGATCTAAGATTAATGAACTTGTAACCCTGGGGAAAACCCAGGTGTGGGTTTTGAAGGACTAAACCCTACTTGGGCTAGAATTGGGGTAACTTCTGCTACGCTTTCAAGCATCTGTGTAGGTTCTTTTATTGTTTTAATGTGTTTTCTCTGTAATGCTTTCACCTTAAGAATAAATGTGCTTGCTTAGAAAGAGCGGTGGGCTAACTTGTCATTGCAGGTCATAGCCCATAATGAGAAAGGAAAGTGAAGGGACAGTCTGGCTTGCTGGGGATGTCACAGTGAGGCAGGGAGCTGTGCAGCCTTAAAATCCCTGGTCAGGAGGCAGTGAGACGTGGGTCTCTCCCCAAGAGAGATAATGGCTGGGAGCAGGAAGCCTAATGTGCTTAACCAAGGTGGCTGGAAGGTGAATACAGATGCAGTTGCCCTGAAACTGACAATTATAACCTGCATCATGTGAATATTTAGACAGAGAATTGCTAAGAGACTAGGGGAGCTGTGCTTGGGTACTCTACCAAACGTACAGCCTCGGGTCTACACGTCCCACTGAATGGGACAGTCAAGGGCTGAGGGTATGTAGTCCAGGGAACAGGACACTGGGCTGGCACTCAGGAGATGAGGCCACCGACTTCCTGCTTGCCACTAGACAAGTCACTTCCCCACTGGTTTCCCCTCCCAACCTTTGTCTGTTTCGATTGTAGGGACTCTCTTTTACTGTGTGTTTGTACAACAGGGCCCTCGCCTCAGTTGGGACCTCTAGGCAGTACCATGATACAAGTAGTTACCGATACCAACAAAGACCTTCCCCTAGCAGAGATCTGAGGTATAATCTGAAAGGGCTTTCTGCAGTCTGATCTGCGAATGAACTTAACCAACAGGCGGGTTCAGTGCAGCCAAGATCTGAGGGCTTTTCCAGCTCTTAGGGGTCCCCTTCCCCCAAGCATCTGTCTGTGCTTTCACTGCCGGCCAGCCCCACCTCCTCAGAGCCCTTCCTGGCCCTTCTCTAATTCATCACAGCTCTGCCCCAGCTGCATTTCTCTGCCAAGTCCTGCATTTAGAGCATACAGCCGTGACCTTTCCTCCACTCTGGGAGACTGTGCTGACCCTCCACCTGCCCTGGGCATAGTCTGTGTACATCAAAGGCCCCTCCATTCAGTGACCGCCTTCCTGCCCCAACACTCCCATTCACCCCCCAAAAAGAGAGACACCCAACCACCTTTGTCTGTGCGCAGAAACATCCTATGCATTTCCTAAAACCAATCTTTGGACACCGGGTACGTAGGTATCAAATACTTTAATTTCGGCACCAAAATTAGAGGAGGACTTTTTTCACAGGGAAAGCTTTCAGACAGATCCATCTTAAAATAGAAAGCCCTTTTAAAACTAGAATCTCTTGCCATATTTGGTAGTTAGCAGAGAAATGGGTGTTTAAACAAAGGCTAGGCTCGCTGTTAGTCCAGCCCCTTTCTCCTATTTGGTCATCTAGGGACGTTCATTTGTAGGGTTGGGTTTGTAGCCTCCCGGCCCAAGCCGACCAACAGATGGCGCTATCCTTAGCGCTGCCGTAACCCTGCGCTGCAGCACACAGGAGAAGCTGAGGCTTGGAAGAGAAAATGCCCTTCTCCAACTCCAGCTACAGATGAGCCCCATTCCCAAGGGACACCCAACCCCGTCGGATTAGTCGTGGCTTGCAGAGAGGAAGCATCAGTGGCTATTGCACAGGCGTGGGAGACAAAGGGGTGGAGTCTATTCTTAGCTCTGCCACAGATTGAAGCAAGTCACTTTAGGGGCCAGATTTTCAAGTGCAGCACGTTAGGTGCGGAGCCCTTTTGAAAGCCTCGGCCTGACTGCGGGTGCTGAGAACGTGGCAAGCTAGTGCTCAGTTCTTTGGAAAAACCTGGAGCCCCATGACCAGATTTTCAGAGGTGTTGAGCACCCTCTGTGGGAGCTTATCATGGGGTCACTTGTTTGGTCAGCAGGCCTAGTGGTCTGGGCCTCCGACTCCAGTCTCTCTTCCAGCCCACCGTGTCCTGGACGGGGTTCCAGCTCAGTCGGCTTCCTTGCTGGTAATCCCACCCCAGGGCTCAGAGTAGGGGAGTCTGGAGTGGTCACGGGTACCTAGACCTTCCCACTCCATTGGGCCCCAAAAGTGTAACAGTGTGAGATGGCCAGTCCATCTGCTGCTCACCTTCCCCTGGGCCACTTCCTACCACACCTGACAACCTCTGTTTGGGACCTGGCTGCCATTGAGTTAAAGTCCTTCGCTTCAAACCCCACAATCTAGGGGTCAATGCTGGTAGCCTCTAATGCCCTGTTTGCGGTTCTCCCTCCCTCTTGGGTAATGTCACAGGGGCAGGGGGCAACTCACAGCAAGACCTCAGCAGTGGAGGGGCTGTTTCTCTTCCCATTGCCCAGTGATACTCCTCCAGGAAATAGCTTCTCTCCCCCCTTGCCTGGGTTGCTGGGGCTCCATTTAGTCTGGTCCTTTCCGCAGTGCTCGACCCTACCTGAGGTGCCGTTTTCCTGGTCCGGACTGCTCCAGTCCTTCCCCTATCTCAGCCTTAGTGGGGCTCGGGATCTCTGGCGGTCATACCATTGACTGTTCTTTGCCTCAGTTCCACCCTCTAAAATGGGGGTGACAGAGAGGATGTGAAGGGTTCATGAATGTACGTACGACGTTTTGAGATTCTTTCATGTGTGTGTGTGGGGGGAATAAACGGGCCATTATTGTTATGTGGGGCTGCTGGCCTCCTTCTCGACCCCCCCAGTGAAAGCAGTGGGAGATCAGCTCTACGGGCTGGCTGCTGCTTCCCAGCCGGGAAGTCAGTGCTGGCAGGTTTTTGAGAATGGTTAGTTTTGAAAGGGTCATGTGAGACTTGGTAGATCTAAAGGGGATGGGCGGGGGAGCGGGGAAGGAAGCAGCAGAGCCCCATGAGGCAAATCATGTTTGACCCACATGCAGTAGATTAAATTGTAAACTCCTTGGGACAGGGACTCTCTTTTTATTCTGTGTTTGTACAGCGCCCAGCACAATGGGGCGCCAGTCCACCACTCCAGCTCCTAGGTGCTACCGCAAACACAAATAATATAAATGCAGTAAAACGGTGTCGAATTGTATCTTCAACAAAGAGGAACGTGGGACTGTCAGCAGAGCGGCTTTATTTTCGCTTGCCTACCCTCTTCCAAGTGTGCTTGCTTGCCCAGCTCCTCCGGCCTGTCAGAGCAATCGCTGCAGTTGCTTAATGGAGTTGCTATTTTGCTCTTTCACATTCCCAACGCTCCGTAATGGTAAATACAAATTAAAGGCAGCTGAGTAATGAAGGCCAGTAGCTGGGGTGACACTGTTCAGCCTCTTTCCCCCAATTAAAATGGTAACATTTCACCTCTGCTTACAGCCTGTGTTAAGCAATATTTGGTTCCTCCCTGTACTCATTCATTCTGTTATCGCTTGTGAAAGTGAGGGGAGAGGCGGCTACCGCCCAGCGTAGAGATCTAATCCCCCCCTTGACTTGTGTGAGTGCCACTCCCATTACATTTTAAGACGCGCAGTCCGGTATCCCCCAGCCGATCTCACAAAGGAGGCTTAAGCCGAGCCGGCCCAGCTCCAAGGAAATGCTAGGATGGTACTGTAGGAAGTGGAGCTGTATCCAGTAGGCAATATTGTTCCTTCTGAGGGGGCATCAATCATGGTGGTAGGGGGCGCTGTGCTGCTGAACGTGCTGCCTTTCAAGATGAGGCATGGAATACAGAAGCCAAATGTTGCAGCTGGCTCTTGTCTATTTAATGGGATGAATCAAAAGCCAGGATCCAAACAAGGCAGAACCATGTGGTGTTTGACCTATTTGGGGTTTCATTCGTTTATGTTTGTACAATGCCCTGAGCTCTGCAGATGCCGTCCTTAGGCATACGCAGCATACGCAGCTGCCGTAGGGCACCATGAAATTTGGGGCACCAAATTGCCCCAAATTTCGTGGTACCCTAGGCAGCTGCATGCTGCATACACAGCAGCACCAGCCCCGGCAACCAGCCCTATCCCTCGGCCGGCGCCCCCCTGCAAGGGGAGTGTGGGGCCCCGGACAACTCCCTCCGCCCTGCCTCTTACCCAGCCCCTCGCTAATCCCCTGGGCCACTCTGGGCCTGTGGGGCCCCCAAAAGTGGCCCCCCACAGCTCCTGCCTCCCAGACACTGGGGGGGGCCCTGGGGCCCCACACGGCCCCCTGCAGGGGGAGGGGCGGCGTAGGGCACCCAAATGGCTAGGGATGGCCCTGGCTAAAGGTGCTAGAGAATGGTCTCATGATAAGGCCCAAGGGCACAAATTCTGATTTCACTTAAGCTGCTGCAGTTCTGCGGAAATAAATGAGCAAAATTTGGCCCAGCATCAGCAGGGAGAGAGCTATACCAAGAAAGACATTCCCTGGTGCCTTTGGTTAACATGCACTCACATCTAATAAAATACATTGCTGAGACGCAAACCATAAGGTTCAGGGGCACGTGAATTTCAGTCTGATGTGTGTGAAGCTTCCATAACTGTTTCAGGACATTTGGGTCTCCTCGTTGCTGGCAGAGATAGCATCCACGGTCTACCCAAACAATACAGACATACACGTACAGCGCCCTGGAAAGGAAATTAAAAAGGCAATAGCTTGTCTCTTTCAGCAGAGGATGGAATGTGCTGTACTATCCGTAAGATAAAGTAATATTTCTCCTGGAACTGGCAGAACCTCAGGAGTAAGGAGATGGGTCAAAATCATGTATATATATATATATATAAAAAACAATTCTCACCTGCACAACAGTCATGCAGCCCTCTCTCTCTGCTCTGCTACTTCTCATATTTTCCAAGGCTGTGAGATAACAGAATGGGATTTTAGTGCTGGCTCAGAAAGTGCTGGTTCAGTTTTTAGTGCTGGTTCAGTTTTTAATGATGGGCCAGATCCTCAGCTGCAGCAGATCAGTGGAGTTATGCCAATTTACACCTGGCTCCTCTGATGCAAGTTTAACCTGGCTCCACTGTCGTCAACGCCAGCTCACACCAGCTGAGGGGCTGGCCCCCTGCATTTTAAAAACTGATGTTTTTAAACAAAACTTATTAATTTGTCACAATGGGCAGGGCTGGCCAGAAAACAAAAATTCCATTTGAGGAGAAACTGAGGTTTCAGATCAGAGCAAAACTGAGACTTTCAAAACTTTTCATCATACCGGAGAACCCTTCCCAGTAGCCGGGTGGTTAGGGTACTCATCTATGGTGTTGAAGACCCAGACTGAAGTCCCTGCTTCAAGCAGGCAGAGCAAGGACTGGAATGTTGATCTCCCCCAGCCCAGATGAGCACCTAACCACTGGGCTGTTGGCTATTCTGAGGTGGGTTTCTCCGTGTCTCTCCTGTAGGAGCTGTTCCACTTCGTATTAAAGATACATTAGGCCTCAGCATGAGATTGACTCCACAGCCCAATGGTTAGAGCACTTACCTGAGTTATAGGAGACCCATGTTCAAATCAGGCACTTGAACCCAGGTCTGGTGAATGCTCTAATGCTCAGGCTATTGGCTATTCTGGTCTTTGTTTCTTGCTTGTTTTGACCAGAAATTCTCCCCGGGTTGAGAAACTATGTTGTTGAAACTGACACGTTTCCACCAAAAGTTTTGGAATTGGCATTTTCTGGCACAAAAAATATTTTGTTGAAAAATTCCTGACTATCTCTAACAATTGCCACCTCTCTGCTCTTGGTGAGTGGAGACCTTCCAATAGTCAACAGCTCCTTTAAGACTGATGTTCTTTGCAGGCAAAATGTCATCTCTGGGGTCCTGCCTGCCTCCCTCCCATCCAGGCACATGAGCGGTGCCAGCACTATCACGGCAGTCAAAGACATGGAAGAAGGCTCAATACAGCCTTAGTAGCAATCAAAAATGCCTGACCGCTGACTCTGTTCAGCAGCCTATGTGGAACGAACTGGGAGCGTCTCACATCAGTACCCAGAAGAAAGATGTCCCAACAGCTACAAAGTCTCACCTGCACCACCAGCAAAACTGGCCTCTGGGGCGGTTTCAGCAGGAGAGCCCGGCCCTAAATGTATGATGGAGTCTGAAATCTCTTCTGGCCCATCATTAAAAACCGAACCTCCCTTTCTGAGCCAGCACTGAAATCCCATTCTGTCAAGTCAAGGCGCAGCAGGTACCTTGGCAAGTGAGGTTTGCCACTGCCCCCAACCTGTAAAGTTTAGGCCCTTGCTGAACGCCATGTAGCCATCTAAGGTACTTGTATGGCTCCCATTGCTGCCGTATCTGAGCACCTCAGACTTTCTATTATCCTCCCACAACAGCCCTGGGGAGGAGGGGCGTGCTATTAGCCCCAGTTTACGAGGGGGGCGGGACTGTGGAACAGGACGAACAAGCAACTTGTCGAGGGTCACAAAGGACACACGTGGAGAAGCGGGCAACTAATCTCAAGCCTCCCAAGTCACAGGCTAGTGTCCTATCGTTTGTTTCTAAGCACGTCACTAGGCCCAATGAAAGGGGACCATACATGTTTAAAGTTCAACCAGTCTTTACGTCTTTGAGGACTGGGGCTACGGCCTGGTCTACACTAAAAAGTTAGGTGGACCCAGCGATGTCACTCAGGGCTGTGAAAAATCCGCCCCCCGTCCCTGAGCGACATAGTTAAGCACATAAGAACATAACATAAGAACGGCCGTACTGGGTCAGACCAAAGGTCCATCTAGCCCAGTATCCTGTCTACCGACAGTGGCCAATGCCAGGTGCCCCAGAGGAGTGAACCTAACAGGCAATGATCAAGTGATCTCTTTCATGCCATCCATCTCCACCCTCTGACAAACAGAGGCTAGGGACACCATTCCTTACCCATCCTGGCTAATAGCCATTAATGGACTTAACCACCATGAATTTATCCAGTTCTCTTTTAAACGCTGTTATAGTCCTAGCCTTCACAACCTCCTCAGGCAAGGAGTTCCACGGGTTGACTGTGCGCTGTGTGAAGAAGAACTTCCTTTTATTTGTTTTAAACCTGCTGCCTATTAATTTCATTTGGTGATCCCTAGTTCTTGTATTATGGGAATAAGTAAATAACTTTTCCTTATCCACTTTCTCCACATCACTCATGATTTTATATACCTCTATCATATCCCCCCTTAGTCTCCTCTTTTCCAAGCTGAAGAGTCCTAGCCTCTTTAATCTCTCCTCATATGGGACCCGTTCCAAACCCCTAATCATTTTAGTTGCCCTTTTCTGAACCTTTTCTAGTGCCAGTATATCTTTTTTGAGATGAGGAGACCACATCTGTA
>QXTE01000070.1:7128589-7224722 GCA_003942145.1 Platysternon megacephalum
AGATGCCTCGAGAGATCCGCAACCTTCGCACCAGGCAGGCAAGTCACCATACGGTTCTCCCGGTCATCACAAACCCAGCTATCTACGTTTCTAATGATCGAATCTCCCATTACTAACACCTGCCTTTTCCTAGGAACTGGAGTTCCCTCCCCCGGAGAGGTAACCTCAGTGCGAGAGGCAACCCCAGCACCATCTGGAAGGAGGGTCCCAACTATGGGAAGGTTTCCCTCTGCTCCCATTGACTGCTCTACTTCCCTGGGCCTTTCATCCTCCTCAACAGCGCAGGGGCTGTCTGACTGGAGGTGGGACAATTCTAGTGTCCTGGAAAGCCTCATCAACATACCTCTCTGCCTCCCTTAGCTCCTCCAGTTCTGCCACCCTGGCCTCCAAAGCCCGTACGCGGTCTCTGAGGGCCAGGTGCTCCTTGCACTGAATGCACACATACGCCACCCGCCCACAGGGCAGGTAATCATACATGCTGCACTCAGTGCAATAAACTGGATAGCCCCCATTCTGCAGTTGGGCTTCTGCCTGCATTGTCTCCTAGTTAAAAAAGGGTTGTTTAAAGCAAGAAGTTTGGAATGTAATTTGGTTTATAGGTTTTAAGGGGATGAAGGGAAACAGATAGAACCGGCAAGGGACCCTCGCTCCCGTCCCACTGCCCTTCCGAACTCCCTTGCAAAACTCCCTGTTAGCAGCCCCTGGTCGCAAAAGCTCCCTGGTCGCTTGAGCGCTGCTTTATAAAGCCCCGGTCTGGGTGAATGCCCCGCCCGCTGATTAAGGCTCAGCCAATTACCAGAGGCTTCTAGCTTTCAGACCTTCCTTTGAAGCTCACAGCTTCCAACTGCCAGCCACAGCACACGGTCCTTCAAACAACCAAACAGACTGACAAACACAAGCTCAGCACCCCCGTAGACAGTGCTGGACCAATGGAAGAAATCTTCCGTCAGCCTAGCTGTCGCGTCTCGGGGAGGGGGATTACTTACGCCGACAGGAGAACCCCTCCCCTCGGCGTAGGAAGTGTCTTCACTGAAGCGCTGCAGCTGTGCTGCTGTGAGGTTTTAATATAATATAATAATATGGAGATATACCTATCTCATAGAGCTGGAACAGACCCTGAAAGGTCATCAAGTCCAGCCCCCTGCCTTCACTAGCAGGACCAATTTTACCCCAGATCCCTAAGTGGCCCCCTCAAGGATTGAACTCACAACCCTGGGTTTAGCAGGCCAATGCTCAAACCACTGAGCTATCCCTCCCCCTAGTAGAGTGTAGAGAAGCCCACAGACACCACTCACCAAAGCTGTCCAGCCACTACCTTTCACCAGCGCTCAATTTCTCTCCAACATCAAAACAAGTTAACCCTCCTGCCCAGGCACACACTACAANTGCCTCCCTTAGCTCCTCCAGTTCCGCCACCCTGGCCTCCAAAGCCCGTACGCGGTCTCGGAGGGCCAGGAGCTCCTTGCACCGAATGCACACATACACCACCCGACCACAGGGCAGGTAATCATACATGCTGCACTCAGCGCAATAAACTGGATAGCTCCCACTCTGCTGCTGGGCTTCTGCCTGCATTGTCTCCTAGTTAATGAAAGGGTTGTTTAAAGCAAGAAGTTTGGAATGTAGTTTGGTTTATAGGTTTTAAGGGGATGAAGGGAAACAGATAGAACCGGCAAGGGACCCTCGCTCCCTTCCCACTGCCCTTCCGAACTCCCTTGCGAAACTCCCTGTTAGCAGCCCCTGTTGGCAAAAGCTCCCTGGTCGCTTGAGCGCTGCTTTATAAAGCCCCGGTCTGGGTGAATGCCCCGCCCGCTGATTAAGGCTCAGCCAATTACCAGAGGCTTCTAGCTTTCAGACCTTCCTTTGAAGCTCACAGCTTCCAACTGCCAGCCACAGCACACGGTCCTTCAAACAACCAAACAGACTGACAAACACAAGCTCAGCACCCCCGTAGACAGTTCTGGACCAATGGAAGAATTCTTCCGTCAGCCTAGCTGTCGCCTCTCGGGGAGGGGGATTACTTACGCCGACAGGAGAACCCCTCCCATCGGCGTAGGAAGTGTCTTCACTGAAGCGCTGCAGCTGTGCTGCTGTGAGGTTTTAATATAATATAATAATATGGAGACAGACCTATCTCATAGAGCTGGAAGGGACCCTGAAAGGTCATCAAGTCCAGCCCCCTGCCTTCACTAGCAGGACCAATTTTACCCCAGATCCCTAAATGGCCCCCTCAAGGATTGAACTCACAACCCTGGGTTTAGCAGGCCAATGCTCAAACCACTGAGCTACCCCTCCCCCTAGTAGTGTGTAGAGAAGCCCAAAAATGCCACTCACCAAAGCTGTCCAGCCACTACCTTTCACCAGTGCTCAATTTCTCTCCAACATCAAAACAAGTTAACCCTCCTGCCCAGGCACACACTACAACTCGGAGGAGACAGTTACACCCCCTCTCCCGCCCCGCACCTCCCCATCAAACGGTATTCTGTCATGCTGTCTCTCTTAAAGAGGCTTTACTTTTAGGGCACTTCCACCCAAACAAGAGAGGCCCCACTGCAAATGCACCCGTATCTACTCACCCCAATGGCACAAGCCACTGCTATCAGCACCGGCTCTCGGGGAGCAGCGATGCCCCACGGAACATTTCCCTTCAGCCTGTCGGGCGCACTCCTGGGCTCTCTTTGCACGGGGCCATTTTTCCTGCCAGTTTAATTTTTGATGTCCAGTTATCAAGTGATACCAGGATTATTGTTATTATTCCCAAGTCCGGGCTCAGGACGCAGACCCCGCTGTCCCAGACTCAGCAATTGGGGTCGTAATGGGGCCTGACAGGATAAATATTTACTGGGGCTGTGGCGGGAGCGGGAGGGAGAGGAGAGACTTCCTGAGCACGGAAGGAAAATGATGCTTCCCTGTCAGTCGTGTGTAATCAGGTCTCGTCCGTTATAAACACTGGACGGGCCTCGTTAGCTCTTTCCCAGCCATGTAGGGGAAGACAAGCTCAATGAAAACACAGCTGAAACGACAGAGAGGCTGCAGGACTGAGACCAGGCCAAGTAAGCTGCACAATCTCCAGTGGGGAGTAGGGGGCTGGTTCCTCACATATGCCCAGACACCGCCTCCTCCTGCCGCAGCTGCTCTGCGGGACACACAGGCATCGACCGTGGCTTGGGGCCCCCAAGGGTGGGGGTTAACCCCCTTTTTAACGGAATGAAAACACGTTTAAAAGCAGCTGACACGTGCAGAGGAACAATCCTGACCACACGGCCCCGAAGGCAGGATTCCCTTTAGCTCTGCCCCTGTATCCTCCCTCACCAGGCACGAGCCCCTTGGCCCCCCTCCAGCCGGCCTCCCTCACTGCTATTCCTAGTCACTTCCACTACCTCAGGCCTTAGCCTCTCACTCCCTAGGGCCCTGATCCAGGCCTCCCCCGCTGCTCGGCCCCTTACTCCTCAGACCTTGTTATCAAACCTCACCCGCAAGTAACCCAGGAGAATCAGCACTCCTAGGTGCAGTGAGACCTACAGAATTAACTCTATAAATGCCTCCTAACAGCATACCTAGGGTGACCAGACAACAAATGTTAAAAATCGGGACAGGGGGTGGGGGGGTAATAGGAGCCTATATAAGAAAAAAAATGCAAAAATAGGGACTGTCCCTATAAAATCAGGACATCTGGTCACCCTAAGCATACCCCAGCATCTAAGGTCCTGGATTGAGCCTCAGGACACCTGGGTTCTATCCTCAGCTCTACCTTTGACCTGCTGTGTGACTTTGGGTGCTCCCATCCCCCAAAAGGAGACGAACAGCCTCACCCCCCTCCGTAAAGCCCTTGGAGCTCAATGGAGGGTATAGATGACCCCAAACCTTACACAGCAAGTGTGAAAACCCTCGCCAAAAGGAAAATGAATTATTGAAAACTTGTTCGTTTCTTAGGCTGATGTGGAGGGGAAATTGAGGGACAGTGGCTGCTTAACTGGTATCTCCTAATACAGAGCTGCTTAGGAGCCATTCCGAGTGCCTTGTAGTTGAAAAGGCTGCATATTACTTTGTACTGAAGACAAAAAAAAATAAAAAAAATCCCCCAGTAATTAACAGAGAAGGATCAGAGCCAGCAGCTTCAGACCAAAGCCCCAAACAGACACTCTTGATAGATTTTTTTAATATTATCTTTTCAACAACAACAACAAAAGTGAGACCACAAACATCTCCTCTGCTCCCAGGCATCACAGGGCATTTACAGCTAAGGGTTTAGCTCCAGATTTCATAAATAAACATCAAGTGGCTGCATAGGAACTATGCTCCAGGCGGTGAGTCAAAACATCACCATTAAAATTCGGGCATCCTTTCAAATATAGTGTTTCAATAAACCAATATCCCCAGGGGAGACCAGGGCCAGACAGGTGTCATGGGTTCGAGGCTCTTTCCACCCACAATGGCACAACAGTTCCGAGCCGCCAAGGTGAAACTTATTATTAAACAGGTTTATTACAGTAACACCTAAGGGCCAACTGTGAATGGGGCCCTATTGTGCTCGGCCCTGAACAAACCCGCAAGAGCAGACAGTCCCTGCCCAGAATCGCTCACAAGCTACATGGACGGGACAGACGCAGGGTGGGGGAAAGGCTAGGACACACAAGCAGAGTGAACAATGCAATGGCAGCAAGTGTCAGTTAGTTCCAGTGGGCGGGTTTGGTTAGGATGGGATCCGCGAAACGGGAAGGGAAGGGGGATGAGGAGGACAGGGCTGGGGGGAGAAGAGGGTAAGGGGGCAGGTGAGGAATAAAGAGGAGGCAAAAGGACTGTGAGGAAGTGGGAGGGAAGTGTTGGGGGTGACCAGCCAGTGAGCACAGGGCAGAGAAAGTCCCATCAAAACTGTAGAACCATGTCGTAGGTATGCAGCGTGATTGTAGCCATGGCACCGCCAGGAAATTAGCGAGACCCTACTTGGTTAGCCATGGACCATTTCAAGTGCCGCTAGAAAGCCATTTGAACAGCTAAAGCAGAACCAGAATTAGGGTCGTCTTCTGGGCTGAACTTCTCGTTAACGCAAAGGGAGCTTGCGTTAAAGTTCTTCTCTTTAACTTCACAGCCCCCTGAATGCTCATGGGACGCTACCCCGACATTTCATGCTGTAACAGGCAGGTGTTCTGATCAGCATTCACAGAGCCCTGCGACAGGTGACTCTGAACTCTCGGCCTCTCCCACCGTCTTACATAGCAGCAACAGCTACTCTGCTGAATTTGGTACCAAGTGTAATACAGTGATCCCTGTCCAGCAAGCTAATAACTCTTTCCTTAACTTGTAGGATCAGTCCAATGAACCTTAGAGAACAATCCAGAGACTGAATAAAACCCCTTGTTAAGAGGATGGTAAATATGCAGAGGGAAGAATGCACTTTATATGCAATCAGGGAAACAGCTTCTCCTACTGTGAGCTCTTAATTAGAGCAGGTTGGAAAATGGGAAGATGACTTCTTGAGAAGTGTCAACATTGTTTTTGTTTCACAGGGTTCAAAATGGGCCCATTTTCTGTTTGCCATCACATTTTCTGCAATCGTTTTGCCAATGGGGAAACCGAGGCACTGGTAAGTTAAAGCTAAGCTTTTTAAAAGGGACAGCTAATTTTATTTGCCTGTCCGGAGACACCTATCATTACTACTTGCATTACAGTAGCATCCAAAGGCCTCAGCTAATCTCTGGGCTTCCCAGTGCTAGGGACTATGGATCCACATAGGGTAAGTCTACTCTTAAATGGTGACATGTAGAGTCCAGACACTGCATCTGTCCGCAGCTAGCAGGGGTATAAATAGCAGTGTGGATGTCGAGGCAAGTAGAGTAGCGTGCCCAACTCACCTGAACCCCCAGGTTATCTACCTCACGGGCTCTCTTTACACTGAAGCAGGGCCATTTTTAGCAGTGTAGCATCCTGCTGCCGTCCTACGGCCAGGGCCTTTCTGCACCCCAGTGGTGGGGAAAGGTTCCGGCCGTGGGCGCGCAGCAAGGAAAGGCTCCAGCAGCTCCCCACTGCCTCCCCCTTGCCAGACCCTTTCCCCGCTGCACTGAAAGGGTCCAGCCGCAGAGAGGCTTTCACTGCAGCACGCAGCTGCACACTGCAGTGACCCGTGTGGGGACAGCCGGCCTTTCACTGGGGTGTGTGGCTTGCTGCAGTGCCTGTACGCTACATGCCACTGTGAAGTGTAGGCAGAGACAGGACCTGCTCGGAAGGACCGACAATCCAAACGGACATGACAGACAGACAATGGAAATGTTATTACCACTGTTTTTCAAATGGGGGGGCTGAGGCACAGATATTACATGTCACAAGGTCACATGGAGTCTGGGGGACAGTTAGAAACTGAACCCACATCTCTTTAGCAACAGCCCTTTGACTTAACCACGAGACGAGACGTCCCGCTCTAGCCTTTGTGGAGCCAGATTTTTCAAGGCGCTAAGCCACAGATTTAAAGAAACAGTACACATCCTCAGCATCTGTGTGTCCCTGCTAATAATGGACATATTACACACTATTCAAGCAACTTTATAAAGCTGATGATTAGAAAGACACACACACACAAAAGCCCTCTGGAACCAGCAATAAGCCCATCTCATTTAACACTCCATTTTGTGTTGCACTCTCCTACGGCTGTATCCTTGTACAACTTCAGCCTTGTCTGTTGTAAACTCTTGCACAGAAAACAAGGGATAGCACTATTTTTAGTGCTGGCATAGGCACTGACTCCGTGGGTGCTCCAGGGCTGCAGCACCCATGGAAAAAAAAATTGTGGGTGCTCAGCACCCATAGCTCTAAGGCAGCGCCGCCACTGATCAGCTGTTTGGCGGCCCCCCGATGAGCTAATTGGGGGCGCCTCCAAACAGCTGATCAGCGGCAGCCACCAAACAGCTGTTTGGCAGCTTGGGGAGGGGCTAGGGGAAGGGCAGAGAGCGGTGGGCGAGTGGGGACCTCAGGGAAGCGGGTGGAGCAGGGGCAGGAAGAGGCAGGGTGAGGGCAGGGCCTCAGGGAAAGGGGTGGAGTGGGGGGCGGGGTCTCAGGGAAGAGCGGGGGTGGAGCACCTCCAGGGAAAACGAGAAGTCGGCGCCTATGAGTGATGGTACATATGACACACGTCTATCCCAGCCTCCTGTCCAGCTAAACGCTCCCCAAAATCCTACTCATTCAGCACAAACTGGGTCTGGGATAAAACCTGAGATGACCTCTGGGGATTGCTTCTATTAATTGTTATGAATCGTGTTTATTACCATAGTGCCGAAGGACCAGACAAGAATGGGGCCTCACTGTGCTAGGGGCTGGACAAACACAGTTGTTCTAAAACTTTGGCCTAGAATATTGATGAGTGTGTGTTTGGGAGTTAGGGGGGTGTGTCTATATGTTGGAGGGGATTTTTTGGAATACAACCTTAGCAGGCCGACTACAAGAACTGCACACAGGTGCTGGAAAGGCGGCAGAAATGGAGAAAGAAATTACAAAACTTTTACTTTTTTTTTTTTTTTTTTTTTAAAGCATGCTGTACAGTCTGTCTGTTGCCTGAAGGCTGCTTCCATTTAATTGTTTTATAAGGTGTCCCATTTGTTTGCCAACCTATGGACCTAATTCAAACTGCTCATGAGGAAAATTTCTGTTATAGAGTTAACCTCAGGGTGCCAAGCTTCAGGGCACAGTAAAGCGGAGAGCACGGATTGGCTGGATGGCAGACAGTGATTGAAACTATAGCTATGAAAGATGGGGGCTTTTAGGTTAGAGGTTTAATACTAAAATTAATAACGCTTTGCCTTTGGCTAACCTCTTCCCTCTGAAGAGATGGTTTAGAGGCACTACTCAATCAATCCTTGGTGCCCCCTGGCATTAACCTTATTTTACAGATGGGGAAAGTGAGGCACAGAATGGGGAAGTGATGTATTAACTGAGATCCGCTGAGTTCAAGTTGTTTATCAGAGGGGCTCAAGCTGTAGCTGGGGGCGTTCAGATATATGGTTTTAGCTGAACCCCCTATTTAAAGCAAGAAACTCTGCACAATTTGGATCTAGGCCGGTGCCTATTTTAAACATTGGCTCTGAGCTCCCTGCGTATCTCTAATGAGTTACCAAGGCACCAGAGCTGAGGGGTGGTTGGGTCAAGCCTGGTTTTGACACGGTCTGGTGTAGGGCAGTGGGTCTCTGGTTTCCCATCCCCTGTTTACACACGGTGCATGTCGCAAAGCTAGCATTGACCCAATGTTGGCAAGAGAGAACCTTCTGCTATTTCGCCTTGATTAGTAGTTTCTCCGGGGACTCCAAAACATCAGCCGCTGATTTGCTCACGTCCTCTCTTTCTAGGCAGTCCCCAGGACCAACTCACCTAACCACTCTCAACATAACGAAGATCAGCATCCGGCCCCTTCGGTTCCTCCTCCCGTTCTCAGCATCACGCCATCATTCTCGGCACCCCCTTGTGCTTCGAGGCGTCACCCCACCCCTGGGGCATTCAACACCCTCCCTGGTCCCCATTCTTTACAGAACCTCCCCTCACCCGCTCGCTGCGTTGGAAGCATTGTCCGGGGTGCAGGGTTTGTCTGGAAATCTGGCAGCACAAGGCACTTGCCTGTGTCAGGTCTGCGGCCAGCACAAAACGGTATTGCCCAGAGGGGCCTCTCAAGAGGAGGCGCTTGGATTCTGGGCTTGTCTGGGGGCTGACGCAGCCCCAAATGGATCCCAGTGCACTTTGGCAGGCTAGGATGGCCAGCGCCTAGGACCCTCCAGCTGTTTCCCCTTCGTGTTGATTCTCCTCTGCTGGAATTCCTTAGGCAGCTGCTTCATGATCCCAGTACAACAGCATAAAGGGGGCAGAATCTGCCCCCTGATTTTGTGCTATTGAAGACATTGGGCAGGGTTTGCCATTGATGTTACCAGGCAGGAGCAGGCTCAGACCCTGTACGGAACATGGCTATGAAACTGGTTGGGGGAAAGGAAGGAAAGAGGACGTGATGCGAGATCCCGGCTTAAAATCCAAACCTTCCTGTTACCAGACTCTCCCTGCATCTCTAACAAACCGTGAACGTTGCACAGAGGTCAGGGAGCATTTCAAAAGCCCCGGAGCAGAACACTCCATCAGCCTGGAGGCATGCACAGCTATCACACACGGCAGATAATAAGCAGGAGCCGAAAACAGACAGGAGCCCAAACTGCCCTTATACTAATCATCCAACACAGCTTAGTTTTCCATCACAGTCCTGGGGTCTGCGAAAGCAGCAGCATCCCCAAGATAGCCTGCTCGCTAAGATTCTGGGAGTCCCCACTGCAAACTCCCAGGCACCACTGCAAGAGAATTAAATAGATGGAGGGCACAGAGCCTGGAGTCTACAAGAGGCTCTTAGAAAATCCATTAAGACGACACATATTGAGATGCTCACAACAGGGCAAGCCCAATGCCGGTATGATACCAAGGAAACCACCAAGCGGGATTCTCATGCACTTCCAGATTGATCAGCAACAGCAGACATCCAGCCAGTAAACCCTTTTCTCATCATCATGGGAAGCAGGTTTGCATCAATTAACCCTCTGAGCTCTGCACCTCAAGTGTGTGGAGGTGCCTCCTCCTGACAAGGAGAGAACGGGGGTGGGAGTGGAGAGGAAGAGAATAGGGAGAAAAGTGCTTCTTTACTCCAGGGTTTCTCACTTGTATTAGTAGGGTGGGTCCAATATACAAAGGGTGTAGATGGATCCAGACCAGGACACAGAGTCCCAGATCCCCCCAGGTACTCAGACCCCTAACTCTCATTCAAACCAGTGGACATTAGGAGCCTAAATACCTTTGAGGCTTTGGGACCAGAGACACGAAGGGCCAGATTTTCAGAACTGAAAAGCAGCGCCCACAATTGGGGCAGGCTTCCAGGAGAACTCAGCTCCCATTTCACCACCCAAATACGCAGCCAGGTTTGGGTTCAGATTGTCACATGGGCTGCTGAGCACGTCTGGAAGTCTGGCCCCTATTTAGCTCGCTCAAGGCTCTCCAGACTAGGAAAGAAATCGGGTTTGTTTTCCAATGGGACAGTGAGTGCCTTTTAAACCCCAGTGTAGGCAGGGCTTGCTCGAGTTTTAAAACATGTTAGCTGGTCGAGATGAAGCCTGGGCAGCCTCCAGAGAGTGGAAGAGGAGAGTTAGAGACCCTAGAAACGAGGGGTGATTAAAAAAATAAATAAATCAGGGAGAAAGATGCTTTGTACTAGAGCAATGACTCCTGGAGGGTAAGATTACAGTTAATGGGCCAAATCATCAGCTCCAAGTCAGTGGAGTGATTTACACCCGCTGAGGATCTGCCCTCGTGCATGTAAACAAAGGGTGCAGATATTACCCACAGTTCTAAAGAATTTAATAGGGATGAAAAATAAGAAGTTTCCATAGAAATTACTCTATGCCCCTGACCAACAAGGTAGGTGAGGTCATATCTTTCATTGGACCAACTTTTGTTGGTGAGAGAGAGACAGGCTTTCGAGCTACCTGGCGCTCTCCTCCCGGTCTGGGAAAGGTCCTCCGAGCGTCACAGCGAAATGCAGGATGGAACAGATTGTTTAGCAGATGTAGTTGGAGCACATTCCAAGGGACTGTTCAAGGTGAAGTGGCCCATTAACACCCCTGCAATCACAGGACAAAAAGGGGGGGGTTAGTGGGTAACCGAGTCGTAATAAGCCATAAATCCAGGGTCTTTATTAAGACCATGATTTTTAGTGTGTACCAAAGTTATGAGTTTAGGCTCTAAGGCTTGTCTTTTGACAGTGTGGTGCAGAGGTTTCCTTTGAGGATGAGGACCAACAGCGATCGCTTTGTGAAAACTCCATGCGGTACCTGAGCACAATGTGCTGCACCTGACCAGACTCGTGGGACTTGGGCCTGGTCTAAACTAGGAACTGACATCTGCCAGGGGTGTGGCTAATCCACACCGCAGAGAGCTGTAGCTATACCGACCTACGCCCCAATGTAGACAGGAGGCTGAAGGACGAATTCGTATGTCGATCTAGCTCCCGCCTCTCGGGGAGGTGGATTAACTACAGCAGCAGCAGAACCCACGACGGGCGTGTCTACACTGACGCACTACGGCAGGACAGAAGCAGCTGTGCTGCAAACGTGTTTTAAGTGCAGCCCTAGCCTCAGTGTTCATAACAGGACCCGGTGCCATCTGGTTTGCTATTCCCACTGCCGCGGGCGTGCAGGCTTATTGTGGCGTGTATGAAATATGGCTGGGGCTGGGACAGAAGGGATGTACCACGGGGACCTTAGCAGTGCGGTTAGTGCTTTTTGGTTCTGGGGAGATTCTGCTTCAAACCCTATTTAGCTCACAAGCCAACTTCCCATCAAAATGAGTGCTCATCGCAAAACCAGTGCGCAATCTGCCACCAGCTGAAATTCCTGCTCAGGAGAGAGTCAGGCTGGAGCAGCACGGGGAGCTGCAAGGGGGAGCCATTCTGTGCCCGAGGAGTTTGAAGAGCCCCTGCCCCTATGGGTCTGCATCACCTTTCACCTAGGCTGATTTTGCAGCGTTTGCTTACATGGAGTTACTCCTGCTTTAAACCAGCGTGAGAGGAGAATCAGGCCTTGCTTTTCAGAGCAGGCGTCTATCTCATGCCTGTCACCAGCAAGGGAGCAAACTCAGCCGAGTGTGTGATGGGGACAGTAGCGGCGCCAGCTTTGCCGGCGCCCTAGGCGGCGGCAGGTCCCGCCCCCAAAATCCCGCCCCAACAGCGGCGGCGGAAGGTCCCGCCCCCAAATTTATACGGGCGGCGGGGGCACAGGCGCCCCCAAAATAGCAGCGCCCTAGGCGACCGCCTAGGTCGCCTAATGAGAGCGCTCAGCCTCGATGGGGAAGGATATGAAATCCTGCCTCTCTGCACTCTAGCTCCCAGCTTGCTAGTGCCGGTGTTTAGTGCAGGCTCCCGGTGCAGATTGCTGACCATCTCATCTCTTCCTCTCTGCAGGTTTGCTCAGGCTTAGAAATGTGCAGGACCCCGGCAGCATTATCCTTGGGGACGGGGGGAGAAGATACACGTCCTCCATCTCTCTTTCCACCCCGCAGTCCCTCATTTTGGCTTGTAAATTGGGCCCCCACTCAACCATGGGTTTTATGGTTACCAGCTCTGGGTATGTCCCTGTCAAAGCAACCTGCACGGTCCCCTAGGGAACACAGTCTCCTGGCTACAAGGGTTTGTTTTTAGTGGTTTGGTGCAAGGCAAAATTAGGAAAGAAGTCAGTGACTGAAAATAAGCAAGGGGTACGCAGAGGTCTTCCAGGGGGTACATCAACTCATCGAGATATTTGCTTAGTCTTACACCAGGCTAGATAAAAGCCCTAGCAAAGTCAGTACAAACTAAAATTTCATACAGACACTGACTTGTTTATACTGCTCTGTATACTATACACTGAGATGTAAGTACAAGATTTATATTCCAATTGATTTATTTTGGAATTACAGGGTAAAAATGAGAAAGTCAGCAAATGTTTAGTAGTAGGGCGCTGTGACACTTTTGTATTGCTAGGTCTGATTTTTAAGCAAGGAGTTTTTAAGTGAGGTGAAACTTGGGGGTCCACAAGACAAATCAGACTCCTGAAAGGGGGACCATAGTCTGGAAAGGTTGAGAGCCTCTGCCCTAAATAGGGGCTGTGCCTGATGAGAATCGCTCCAGCAGCTTTGCCAAAGATAAGAGGCTTTGTAGTGGGACACATTGTTGGCTAACAGGTTGTTCCAGTTAAGAGGAGCAATTGGTGATGGAGTCAGGTTCCTTTGGTGTCATCCTGTTTATTTACAAAGAATGGCTAAAGACCTGTTTCCCTGAACCCAGCAGGACTCACAGAGCAAGGGAGTTTCTTTGCTCACAGCTCCAAGCCCCCTTCAGCCAGCACTCAGCCCAAAAGCTCTCGCTCTTGGCTTTTCTCTGCGTTATGTTCCCTGTAACTGTTCAGGCTGCGTGTGGAGCTTCTGTTTCTCTCTGCTTTTCTTTCACGGAGAAGCAAGCCTTCACAAAACAATACCCAGCCAAATCACTCATCCACACGTGCCTTGCATCTGCCTCTGTTTGGGGGTAGAGGCTGCTATTGTTTCAACTACCTGGCGCCATAAAGAAGGTTAACGGTTTCTTACAACTATCTGAAATAGTCACACCCAAATCATAACAGGATCTAGAAGAGACTAAAGTGAAGGGCGGGGAGGGGGTAGTGTTTCTTGACTTTGTTGGTATGGGCCTGATTTTTCACTGGGATAAACTAGGAGGAACTCCACCCAAATCAATAGAGAGCTGCCACTGTGTGTGTGTGTGTGTGTGTGTGTGTGTGTGTGTGTGTGTGTGTGTGCGCAGCATCAGGATCGGGCCCTCTGTTTGGAAGCTCTTAACACGTCAGTTCTGTCCCTTCATCTTTAAAGCTCCAAGTGGTGCCTTAGTTCTGCTCTGTTTCCATATCTCCCCACCCCGTTCCCATTAATAGGAGCAGCCACCGGCCCCAGGCCCCATTTCATCTGCAGTGTGTTTATCATCATGGGCTTCTCTGCGAAGTCATGGTGCCCTGAAGTCTCTGTATAGGAGGAGATAATAGGCATCCAGTTGCTATGTGTCTAAGCACAACCAGTAGCTCCACACAAAACTTAATTGCCAGCCCCCCTGCACAGCTAGACTAACAAACAGCTCCAAGCCCAAGGAAAAGAAGTAGGGAGGTGGCCAAAGAGAATTCAAACAACAGAGACCACTGCCCCCTACGCCTCCAAATGGAGAAATACCCAGAAAAAAAAAACCACCTACAGAGTTAATCAGCCGAACACTCCAAAATCAAGCGATGTAGAGAGAGGAACTCCGAGGGCTAATGAAACTGGATAAGCCCCCAACCATGAGAACCTTCCAGGAGCAAGGGTGGCCAAGAGAGCCCATTAACACCGACTATATCCCTGGCTGACAAGGCAAACGGAGCTTGACAGGGTACCATGGACCCAAGCTGTTGCATAACAGAGAAGCCAATTAGCTACCCCGATTAAAGGCGTGTCCAAAGACGCGTAGTGGGCTGAAGGCGCTGTTTGGACACGCCCGTGACAGTCTCCCTAGGGACACACAAACCAGTGGCATTGCTTTTACTAACACACGGCAATGAAGAGTTAAACGGGGCTTTGGTCCCTTGCTCTCCAGGGGGGAGGGAGGCCACTCGGCGTCAGGCAGTGCTTGCCTGCGGCTCGGCCCACCACCAGAGCCGGAGCAGGAGGTCTATCCCATGTAGCCTCCTAGCAGAGGCAAACCACCATTGACAGTCTGGAGGTCGAACCCCCTCGGGCGGGGCAGGGTAGTAAGTCATCTTTAGCTCAGAGCTTCCCAGCTAGGTCTGCCACCAATCAAGAGTCTAGGGCTCTGGCCCTCTAAGCAAGACAGAGCCTAGGCAGTCTTTAGCCGAAGCCTCCAGGCGAGGCAGCCAGCACTCAACCAGGCTATAGGGCACGGGCAGCCGGCATAACGCCTCTGCTGCCGGACGCCCGGTTGCGGGTTTGGCGGGTGACGTTTTTGCTTTATTATGCCCCATGCAGGTTCTGGGGCGGCTGAGGAGGCGGTATGTGCTATTCAGCTTCCCAGGTTCAGTAGTCATCTCCCTGGACTCCAGAGATGACTGATCAATCCGGGAAGCTGAGTAGCACATACCGCCTCCTCAGCCACCCCGGAACCTGAATGGGGAATAGCAAACGCTCAGGTTCTTCTTCGGGAAGAATGCTGCAGCTTTTCCCGGGCGGCTTGGTGTCTGTGGGGGGACGGGGACGGGAGGTGCAACTGGCCCAGGGCTCTTCCGGGCAAGTTGGGGGGCTCCTCCTGGCAGGTGGGGGGGCTTTTTGTTCCAGCCGTGCAGGGGGTCTCAGGGCTCCAGCGGCAGAGGGGGGCCCTCTGGGTTCCAGCCCAGCAGGTGGCGTGGGCAGAAGGGGCGGAGCCGGGAGCCACCCGCCACCCATTCTATAGGGGAAGCTCTGGCCCTCCAGGCAGGGCAGAGCTGGGCTTTTGCCCAAGCTTTCCGGCTAAGACAGCCTGCAAACACACAATCTGGGCCCACCGTCTCCTGGCTGGGGCAAGACACAAGTGATGCACAGGCCTTCTGGCCTAGGCTGCCACTCCAGGGGTGGGGTTGGCAGCAGGGGGACCCAGGCCCACCCTACTCCACCAGGTCCCAGCCCAGGGCCCTAACAGTGGCAAATAGTTCCACCACTGGGTCAGCAGGGATCCTACTGAAACACACGGACTCCTGTTCTGGCAAGAAAACCAGACTAAAGTCTGGGTCCCCGGGCTACTTCCTACCACAGTCTGGTCAGGGGGGTTCCGTAGGCCAAGGGCCCTCTGTCATCTTGGGGTGTACTGTGCGATCCATCTGGGTAATGCCCCTCCAGGGTCGGTCTCCACCGGGGGCAGGGCCCAGCACAGTTCAGCTCCAGAGTTCTGCAGCAGGCAAGAGCCATCTGTCTCCTTCCCTAGCTCCCACTCAACTGAGCTGCAGGGCCTTCCCTTTATACTCCCTATCCCGCCCCCGTACTTCTGGCAGGGGGCGGGGCAGGTTTAGCCCCGCCCACCAAGAGGAGTGTAGTGGTCCCTCACTCTCAAGTCTGGAGGGAGGCCACTCCACCTTGCATCAACCTATGGGCATTGTAGTCAGGTGACTTGTGTCGACCTAACTTTGCAGTGTGTAGACCAGGCCTCAGTCCTTTGTCCAGTGGTGGAAGCATAAATCAGTGTGCCAAGCAGCTACAGCTACTCACGTGCACATGCTTCTCCTGCCCCCGCAGTGCTAGGGGAGAGAGAGCACTAGGTAGAACCAGTTTGCGCTCATGCACTTGGGTTGCCTCCTTAATGTGAAAGGCCTCGAGGTAGGACTAGGCCAAATGCATTTCCTGGTCTCTCACACTTGGGCCAGCAGAAGCTGAGAGCCTGTTGGCCGGAAGATGGTCGGCTCCAGGCAAAGAAGAGAGAGCAAATGGCTTTGTGGCAGTGTGGCCTAGTGGTCTGTACATAGGACTAGGAGCTGCTAAGCCTCGCTCTGCTACTGAGTTACTGCGTAACCCTGGGAACGTCGCTTCCCCTGGAGTGCTTCTGCTGGCCCATCTTTCCATACCTCCCTGACAAGGGCATTGCCGGACAGCACCTTGAAAACGAACAGGGCTAAATAAGCGCTAAATGTCGTGCTCAATATGATTGTGCCAGGAGGGGGCTTTGAAAGGAGGCCAGTCCAATCCTCATCCCGAAGATTGGTGGCTATGAGACAAAGGGAGCCTTGAACTAACGGGGGGTGGAGGCTAGAGGTGGGATTCAAAGGACGCTTCCCTCAAAGGGAGAGACAAGGTGAACCGATGTCCAAGCTGCGTGGCTAAGGCAGAATGCCACTGAAACGCTGGCCTCCCCTTATCTCCTCAGCTGGAGTCGAGCCCAACTTTTACTACTGTTTACGACTATTTTTATGAGCCTGTAAATGACTCCGTGGGTTTATTATTTTTTCTTAAAAGGCAGATTTATGGTGACAGATCCCCATGATCACGCTTAATCACTGTGTAGATTATGACGTGTTTCTTACCCTCACGTATCGGCGGAGTCAAAACCTAAGCGACCTCGAGGGGAAGGACCCCGTCACCCGTTCCCTCCAGAGCCTCGGGAGCAACTTCTGTAGCCTGATCTCAGCCTCAGAGATTTGGCAGGAAGAACCCATTATCACCTTAACCAGCCCTTAACCACTCCCCCCTCTCCCTCAAGCTGCCGCGGGGACAGGCCGTGTTTAATACAGAGCAAGCAGCCTCAAACCCAAGCCTGTGGTTTGACCGTAGCTGCCGCTGCTCTGCTCTCTGGACCTGATCCAAAGCCTGGTGAAGTCACCGGACAGCCCGGCAATGATGTGAGTGGGCTCTGGACCAGGCACTGCTGCGGCTACCGCCGGGGAGCTTCAGAGGCCATCTCTGACAGGGAACCTTGGAAAGGGAAACTCATTTAGGTTTGTGGCCAAGAAGGGTTTTTCCCCCCTATTTTGATTTCTCGCACTCGAAATTCAGCCTTGATGGGCCACTGGGGGAACGAGCAGGAGTCGGAGTGGAGACAAGAGAACTGTGTTTGAGCCAGGGGTAATTATTGTTCAGACTGTTTTAAATTTTGTCAACCCGAGTTTAACTCAAGCCATGGGGTGCAAAGCTCCCTTGCCTAGGGCTTCCCTGCCCTCACCAAGCCTGTTAGTGCAGGACTGAGAAAGCGCCCAGTCCACATCTCCGAGTCCTCCAAGGAGTCCTCAAGCAAAAACAGGGAAGCCCAGACATCACATTCCCGATCATTCTAAACTTAAACTACCCCCACCCCCAGAGGCAGAACCACACCTCCCCTGCCCCCTTACAAAGGTGGGGGAAGGGAAGAAAACCTTTCAGGCCTTCTTCATACATAAATAAGCTAACATGGGCAGAAGTCCATTTTTTATTTCCATCCGCAGGTCCTTTTTATCTGCACTGTAAGAAAGGTCCCTTGGGAACCCTGCATCTACAGATCACTCAGCTCCTGCCAGCAGTGGAAACATATTCATGCAATTCTCTCGCCCCATGTGAACAGTGCTCCGGGGGGGATTCACAGGTGTCCCAAGCAAAGCTGGTAAGAAACTGGCATCTCCGTGCTGGGTGAGATTTGTTTTTGGGGGGAGGCAAGAGGGGGTGTGTATGTGATCTCATTAGTTTTTTTCCTTGAAGGGCAGGCAACTAGATCCCAGGGATGGTGGGTTTGCATGGCCAGGGCCCGCAGTCCTGCATTGCAATCTCTACGGGCGGACTACTGCTCCTGGACAGAGGCCCATGGAAGTCTATGGGTCTTTAGTGGGCACAGCAATCAGCCCATGATGGAAGCCTATTTTTGGAAGGCTGCCTTGCTGCTGACCAAGGCAGTTGGGGGAAGATCACCTCAAAACACCATTGCCAACCTCAAGCACGGAGAAATCATGAAGGCCGCTGCCCAAAAATATCCTGAGTGACTTAAAAGCACAAAATTTGCAATACCACTAGATGTGGGGGATTTTCATTTTGCTTCCTGAGCTTTTGGAATACACATTTTCTAGCTTTTCTGTGCAACCATGAGGGCCAGAAATGTGCCTAAAAACCCCCACAACAAACCCCCCTCTCCCAAAAAACAGATTGCTATCTAATCACATGACTCCTGGAGCCCGGATTTAAATTGAAAAACCCCAAATCTCACAATACTTGTCATGCAATCATGAGAGTTGGCAACACTGATGAAGGAAAAAGAGCCAAATTCATTTTAAAGCACTTTTTTTTATTGATTTCATTGAAAACAGAACAAGAAAATGACCAGAGCCAAAAGACTGCTCCTTTAAAATTGTCAAAAACATTAACAGAAAATAATAATAATAATAATAATAAACATGACGGCATTATGAATGTTTTAGAAGAGATGCACAAAAAAAAAAACCTGTTACTGCACTAATTACAGTATTTAAAGATATATGCAAAAAAAAAAAAATTAAGATAACGACCTGCCCAGTCATCACACAAAAGGTGATGGCAAATTTATTCACACTACGATACTAACAATTTAAAAAAGGTTTTGTGTTTTTTTCCTGCATTTTATACTAAAATCACTTTGTTCTTTTTATACAATTGATAGTTTATATTCACGTGGTGAGTAAAAATCACACCAGAATCAGCACCGTTTTTGTTTTGTGGTTTCTTTTTGTTGTTGTGTGTGTGTGTGTGGGGTTTTTTGTTGGGTTTTTTTTTTAATGCTTTGCCCCGAATGTTTTAATAATGGTAAAAAATAAATCAGTTCATTTCAACTTCATAGTGTGTGGCTTAAAAATTAAATCGGAGGTGTCCAGAGTTGAGAAAAGGGAGGGGATGAGCTGGTGACAATGGTATCTCCTCTCGCTGGGATGTGTCCTATCTGATGCTTGCCCAGCCTGAAGCATCCTCTTGAGAAATGCCAGTCAAAGGTTCTTTATAGTCTACGGATCACTTTGTTTTGTTTTAAAAAAGCAAACTGATTCTTTCAGAAGTTAGTGTCTTGTACAATCCCCGTCCCCCTCTAAGATTGCTAACGCGGCAGGAGAGGCAAATCCTTCCACTGGTGAAACCAACACTGAGACAGTAACATGCCCAAGGGGCAGAGGTGAGAGCTGGTTTTTAACGGAGAAAGCTTGGTATGAGCAGGGGTGGTGGGGAGAAAATCTCTGGCAGGCTTGGAACAGAGACAGGGATGGGGGGGGGAGGGGGGGCATGAAGGAAAAAGGATTCTTTTCCATTTTTCTTTAGGAAAAAAAAAATAGATCGGCGGATTTGGTAACCGACGGGCGTCTGTTAGAAGCAAACCTCTAGCTCCTAGCTCCCAGCGACGGGGCCAGGAAAGACGGTACTGTAATGTCCTGCCAGGTGAGGGAGAAATTCGTGGTTTAAAAGACCTGCCCCACAAAGCTGTGTCAAGTAAACCAATGTCAGAACCGTTCCCCCCCATTCCTTTAAAAAGTAAGTTCCATCAAGTATTCAAAGTTTATTGTAAGAGAACTGGAGATGACTTGGCAATTAATAACAGCGTTCTGAAGAGGAGGGGTAAACTCTTCCCTTGGCTCTGACAACACTTAGCACGTGAAGAGATGGATGCTAGGACATCTTGCATGGGAAAACGGCGACAGCCATCCCTTTGCACTCACTGTAAAACCAGCAGCTTTCCAGGGGTGGAGAGGGAGGAAAACTACAACATGGAGTCCAGATTTGCTTTCACTTATTCCTCAAGTAACAGTCGGTGGCACATCCCTAGATGTCACGAACCCCTTGGCTTTCCTTGAGTGTGTTTTCTCTTTCAATGGAAATTTCAAACAGTATGTGAATCTATCGAGTTAAAAGAGTTCAGGCTCCCGGGAGCGAGTCCTCAAAAGGGGCCGGCTGCCATGGCAGAGCTGGTGTCGGGGAGTCCGTTCTCCTGGGCGTCCTGGGAGGACGTGCTCGCTTGCCGCTGGGCCAGGGCTGTGCTTGAGTGTTTGCACTTGGGTGAACCGCACTGACAGCTGAAGTATTTGCCTTTGATGTCCCAGAATCGGTCCCCGTAGTCAAAGCTGGAAGAGAGAAGGGGCAGGGGGGACATTTGGTCACTGGAACACAACAGGAGGGATCTGTGTGCGCACGCAAACAAATACTTTAGGGTAGCAGAGACAAGCTAAACCAAACAAGGTTGCACAGCAGGGGGTCACACACTTCATCGCTTGTGCAGGCTGAACACACTGCGCACCCCAGGGGCTCCCTGTACCCTTCCATCCCTCCCCCATCAAATTCCCTGGGTGCCACTCTCCCACCTTCTTTTGTAGGGACCCCCAACTGCCGCCAGGCTCACCCCTGCCAGGGGTCTGTGTGCCCGCCATTCCCCCTCTCCCATACCAGGGTCTCCCACTCTGCCCCACACACCAGCAGTTGTGTGCACCCCATTCCCACTTCCCCCATGCCCTACATGGAGGGGATTACGTGGCAGGGGCTCTGTGTACCCCCCTTCCCCATACCAGGTTCCCCAAATCTCCCCTCCACCAGTTGTACGTCCCCCTCCCATTCCAGGGTCCCCCCCCCGACTCTCCTCCCGCATGGCAGGGGCTCTGCGTGCCTCCATTTCCCTTTTCCCCTCCACTGCAGTCTATCTCCCCCCTGCTCAGAGTTCTGTGCACCCCATTTCTCCCCCCATGCCATGCCGGGGGCTCTGATGGAATCTGTGTGTACAGAGCCGATCCCTTCCCTAGAGATCCCTTCTCACAGGGGCTGCTGCCTGGCACTCGGAGGCAAAGGATGAAATGGGCCAGGAGGGTGAGTGCCTTCTCCACTCCATGCAGGGGCAGAGCCCCTTTGGCCCAGGGGAAAGGTGCCCCCCTAGAGGCTGAAACCCTTTGTGACATCCCAGAAAAGGTACAGTAGCAGCAGCAGGTCGAGATTCCCCTCCCACACCAGCCTTGGTCAATATGCCTCAATCTGGACTTGGCAGAACCACGTCTCCTAGTGAGGGGTTGATTCAGTCTCAGTCATTAGCATCACTGCTGAAGCTGCCAAGAGGGGACCATTCGGTACTACCAGTGATGGGAGCGCTCGAGCTGGACCGAGCCGCACCAATGACATTCACCCAGCTGGCGAACAGCACGGTGATGGCAATGCCTCTCCAGGAGTGCCCGGCGGGGCCAGAGGGAAGGGCTCCGCGTCCCACTGCCAAAGCACCCAGCCCCCTCTCCCACAGAGGCCGGCAGGAGGTCCATGCAAGCCTCAAGAGGGGAACGGACAGCACATAAAAACACTCCCCAGCCACGAACGTGACAAGCCTGGGAGGACTGGATGGCCCAGGGGACACCATGATGGGGAATTCAACACTTCTGCTCCACGTGGCCTGTGGGTTATTCTATCTGGCTGGGGGATGAGCACTGAGCTGTGATTTCCCTTCCCAC
This sequence comes from Platysternon megacephalum, assembly GCA_003942145.1. Lineage (NCBI taxonomy): Eukaryota > Metazoa > Chordata > Testudines > Platysternidae > Platysternon > Platysternon megacephalum. The sequence goes on from QXTE01000070.1 coordinate 7,150,021, forward strand.
CCCCCGGGCTGGTCCCTGCAGAGTAGGGGTGGGACCCTCTAAAGGAACCAGTACGGATACGATCCACCGTGTAGCTATAAACTTACTAGGGCCACGGTTACGTGGGGAACAACATTTCTCTTTTCCTTTGCCATGTCCTCCCTCCTCTGGCACTGGAGCCCTCTCTGGCTTTAGTGCTTCCTAAATTGCTTCCTCACTGCTGCCTTGAAGGACACCTCCTCGGGAGTCATGAAGATGGTACAATAGAGCTGGAGCCGCCTCGGGGAGACCCGTCTCCCTGCAGCTCCTCCTACCTCTTACCGTATCGTTACTAGGAGCCGTCACACGGAGAAACTAAAGCAGCAGGGCAAGAACGTTGCGCAAATTGTGCCGAAGCATTTGTGACATCGTTACCTGATCTCGAGGAGCTCACTGAGCCCCACCAGCTCAGCTCGCAGGTCTACCAAGCAGGTATCGGACGAGAACGGACTGCAGTCACTGCTACCCTGGGATGGATGTGAACGGGGACACTTCTGTGCAGAAGGCTCCCGACATGTAACCATGGCCCCGAGCCACCCAGCTCCCACAGGCAAAGAACCTGATGCATCCTAAGTGATGGCTAGAAGCCGTCCATAGAGGTAAACACCACAACATACACGTCTGCAGTCTTGCCTGTCCATCTGCACAGCGATAAAGCCTCAGACACAGAGGCTGTAGTTTTCTATTGTTAAATCACTACACATTCACCTTCCCACAGCTGAGAAACACGAGACATCATAGGGAACAGCTCTCAAAAAACCCGGTAACGACGCTCGTTTGTAATGGGAGCAGATGCACTGCTGGAGTCTGGCACAGGGCTGTATGTTGCCCCTGCACCCCGGGAATTCCCCTGGGGACCACTGCAGCTCCTTTCCACTGCCGGAGAGCGGTAAAGGGACCATGGGGGCTGGAATCCAGCTCATTCTCTTTAGGCACTGACTCAGGAAAGCAGAGATGTTCGGACAATGGCGAGCTGTATTAGTGTCAGTCACTGGAGAGACGGGATTTGTAAGTCAAATAAGACAGCTGAGGGATCGAACCGATGAATCAGAGTCTGCTATTTCAAACCCAGCTCTGAGCTCGGGAACCAAAACGCTGCCCAGATCAGGCTGGAAGCAGACAACATGCCAGTGAGCTTCCTGGTCTAGGATCTACTGCAAGCGCAGCAGCAGCAGTGACAAAAATTGCCAGCGCAAGTAGCCCCACTTTGGCATCAGCCCTAGGCCCTGGCTCCTCGATGAGCTGGGTGCTCTGCGCCAGACAGGAAAAACAGCCTCTTGCATTTCCTGGTCCTTTCAATACAGAGCCTGGAGGGGCCATGGTCAGGAGTGATGCAAACAGTGCTGGGCCCCGGTCAGAAAACACACAGGCGTGGCAAAGCACGGTAACTGGCGTGGCTCCGCCCCTCGCTGGGCGTGCGAAGCGATGGAGGGACTGAACGGGGGTGAAGCAAGAAGAACAAGTAACAGGATAGACACAAAAGAAAGCAGCCCCTCCCCCCCTTAACTTATGCCTGCACAATTCCCGGTGCTTCTGGGGCCACAGTGTGAACAGGGGCAGCTTCCACTGGGCCCCATTCCAATGTCACTCCTGATTGTCACCAGTGCAAGTAACTCCACTGAGGTCAATGGTGTAACAGTGACACAAAACCAGTGTGAGTCCAGATCCAGGCCACTCACTTCAATAGGAACTGCACTTGCTCTGCCAGGGGTTCAGTCTGATCCCTTCAGAATACGAAGCTGATGTGATTTACACTGATTTCCATTTACATAGTTAGTTACTTTGTCCTGCCTGTTTTCGGATCAATTCATGCTGCGTACGCGATCATTTTTGCCTCACCTCGGAATTCAGCCCCTCCCTCGGAGCCAAGACAACCTCTTCACCCAGCTTCGCTTCTGAGTCTCACTTTAAAGTAAACGTCCGATCCATGGGGACTTCCCACGTGTTTCTATGGCCAGGCACCCAGAACACATTCCTGGCCATTTCCAAAGCGGATGGCCTCTGAACTGCACAGTTGGTCAAATTTAGAGCACTGTTGCTGTGACGAACCCACTGGACCTACTGGTATTTGCTTAGCAATAGTTACTACTCTCTGCAATCCCAGCGTCGGCGCATGTTGGAGGTTACCATTAGCCTGTGTCCTGGCCTCCTATGTTACAAAACTAAATGAGAAGAGGAGGAAAAGGGAGATTCAGTAGCAGGGTTTTACACTGCGTGACTCTTAACGATAAGGAACAAGAACAGAGCAGTTGTCATTGGGTCAGCAAGTCCTTTATCCCTGCCTTGGGTCATGGCTGGAGGCCTGACTTGACGAGAGCAATGAGACATGCAGAGGCCTCCTTTCTTGCAAGACAGGATTGGGGAGGTAATGAGCAGGCTGAAAACGACACGTTTGTGCTAAGATAAGTAATGGGTCAGTGAGCTAAAAGACAGCGTCTGAGTTAGCGACGAGAAGAGGGGGAACACCTAGGGAACCATTTACTAAGAACAAGATACAACGGACAAGAGAAGTCGGGAGCATAAAGATGAGGTAAGGAGTAAAGTTGAATGTGGACAGAACATGCTGCACAGGGATTAGGTCCTGCAAAGTAACCAAGCCAGTCCCAAGACGTGCGATGCTATGGTTAGTAACTGCAATGAAATGTGTACCGGTATGGAAGGAGGAGATCTCCTGTGTAACTTTGGATGTGTTGTACACCCTGTACGTGCCCCTCATCCTTGAGCCTGATCAGCCAAGGGTTGTTTGAGTGTATGCCAAGAAAGAAACCTCAGTGACGAGTTCGGAGTAGAGCTGAGTTCTTGGGAACCAAGCAGATAAGGTCTCACAGGCTACCCCAGCAAATGCTAACACTGGATGCCACAGAGGAAGGGTTGTCTAGTGGTTACAGCAAAAGACAGGGAATCTGAGTTGCCGGGTTCTATCACTGGCTCGCTGTGATGTTGTCAGAGTCACTTGAGGACAGGATTCGGCCTTGATTCACATAGAATCATAGAATTGTAGGACTGGAAGGGACCTCGAGAGGTCGTCTAGTCCAGTCCCCTGCACTCCTGGCAGGACTGAGTATTATCTAGACCATCCCTGACAGGTGTTTGTCCAACCTGCTCTTAAAAATCTCCAATGTTGGAGATTCCACAACCTCCTTAGGCAATTTATTCCAGTGCTTAACCACCCTGACAGTTAGGAAGTTTTTCCTAATGTCCAACATAAACCGTCCTTGCTGCAATTTAAGCCCATTGCTTCTTGTCCTATCCTCACAGGTTAAGGAGAACAATTTACCTCCCTCCTCCTTGTAAAAAGCTTTTATGTACTTGAAAACTGTTATCATGTCCCCCCCTCTGTCTTCTCTTCTCCACACTACACAAATCCAATATTTTCAATCTTCCCTCATAGGTCTTGTTTTTTAGACTTTCAATCATTTTTGTTGCTCTTCTTTGGACTTTCTCCAGTTTGTCCACATCTTTCCCGAAATGTGGTACCCAGAACTGAACACAATACTGCAGCTGAGGCCTAATCAGCGCAGAGTACAGCGGAAGAATTACTTCTCGTGTCTTGCTTACAACACTGCTGCTAATACATCCCAGAATGATGTTCGCTTTTTTTGCAACAGTTACACTGTTGACTCACATTTAGCTTGTGATCCACTATGACCCCCCCAGATCCCTTTCCGCAGTGCTCCTTCCTAGGCAGTCATTTCCCATTTTGTATGTGTGCAACTGATTGTTCCTTCCTAAGTGGAGTCCTTTGCATTTCTCCTTATGGAATTTCATCCTATTGACTCCAGACCATTTCTCCAATTTGTCCAGATCATTTTGAATTTTAATCCTATCCTTCAAGCACTTGCAACCCCTCCCAGCTTGGTATCGTCCGCAAACTTTATAAGTGTTCTCTCTATGCCATTATCTAAATCAGTGATGAAGACATTGAACAGAACCAGACCCAGAACTGATCTCTGCGGCACCCCACTCAACACGCCCTTCCAGCTTGACTGTGATCCACTGATAACTACTCTCTGGGAACGATTGCCCAACCAGTTTTGAACCCACCTTATAGTAGCTCCATCTAGGTTGTATTTCCCTAGTTTGTTTACGAGAGGGTCATGCGAGACAGTATCAAAACCGTTACATCCCATGCAACTCCCTCTAACTTGATAGGGTTACACAGAGTGAGAGTAAGGGGAGCACTGTGCTCTCTGGGGCTGATTCTTCACTGCCTGGCACCTTGTGTTGTCATTTACACCTGGGCAAAGCAAGCGTGAGACTCCACGGTTCTGATCTAGTGGAGTGGCACACCCACTCTGCACTCTACGAGGCAGCAGAAGCCCTATCCTGCTGCATTTCCATCTGCCCAGCGGTGAATAGAGACACTTCCTGACTTCACAAGGGTGGGTGGGCAGGAGACGAAATTCATTACATGTTTGCAAAGTGCTTTGAGATCCCTGAAAGCATTAAGGGAAAGACAAACCCAGAATGCACCTTGTCAGTGGGGCAAGAATATGCACAGGAGGGAAAATCTCTTCCCAACTCCTGCACCAATCCCTGTACCCCATAAGGCATGAGGCTTCCTTACCCTTACCGGAGCCTGCAATTGACTGGCATCAATAAGAATCCCTAGCTCTGATATAAGTGCTTTTCATCAGTGGAGCTCACAGCAGGAGGTGAGCATCGTTTCTGTCCTATTTAACAATAGGGAAACTGAGGCACAGCGACTTGCCTCAATAAGAATCCCTAGCTCTGACATAAGTGCTTTTCATCAGTGGAGCTCACAGCACTTTACAAAGGAGGTGAGCATCGTTTCTGTCCTATTTAACAATGGGGAAAGTGAGGCACGGCGACTTGCCCAAAGTCACCCAGCAGGCCAGTGGCAGAGCCAGGAATAGGACCCAGGTCTCCCGAGTACCAGACCATTGTGCTAACCAGCAGGCACCATCCCTTCCCCAACCATGGAATTTCCCACTCTTAGGAACCCAAGCAGCACTCCCAGGGTTCGCTTACACAGCTGCAGGCTGGGCAGATGTGTCGCTTTGGAAAGAGTCGTCTCTAGCCTAACTCCTAGATTCAGAATGACCCAGAACCCCACGACATGTGGAACGTGAGCACAAGGGCAATTCCCAGGGGAAAGGCAGACCCCGTGGGCAGCACATACCCGATTTCCTCGCCGGCTTCGATCTGCCTGGTGCTGAAGAAGGCGATCCTGGGAAAGCGCAGGTCCTGGTGCGACATGAACACTCGCACAGGGGTGAGGTTTGGCTCACAGAGATGGTTTATAAAGCGGCTGATGTTGCCATAGAAACGAGCATCTATGCAGTACACCTCTCCATCCTAGAGGGAGGAAGAGTGAATGTTGCATTAGGTGGAGTTATTTAAAAGCAACTGAGATACAGGTCACTTCACAGTTAACACACAAGGGAATTTCAAGATCTTTCAAAATATTGGAGTCTCGGAGTCTCCTACTTGAAGGCTTAAAAGGCCAAACCATTAAGCATTACAAAATATACGTCTCTTCAGAAAGCACTTGGCCTGCAGGCTGTTCGAAACACTCCTGACCTGAGAAGCTGTGTGTGGAGCTGAGCTAGCTGATCTGCTCTCCACAAACCTGCTCTGCTAAGGCACCAATCTGCTCCAGTGGTACTTCTGTTCCATGCAAACAAACACCTGGTGGGTAAAAGGCCAGTGGATTCAGGAAACAGCATCTCTCCTGTCCTGCTAATTGAACATGACAGCTGAGAAGCACAAAGCCGGCGCTTACAGCAAACACACTACTTCCTGCAGACTACAGTGAAAGAGAGAACACATAAATTCTCTCTTTCCATAATGCCCTCACAGCAGTAATAGTAATATTTTGTTTTCCTTGAAAATAAGAGACTCCCTCAGGGCTTTTTATTCCAGCGGAGAATGACTGTGCAAGCTGCAGGCTTTAATTACAGAAGCTAATTTCAGTCACACACAAGCCAAAAGCAAAAGGATCCATTAGTGGAGCTCACATTCCCTTCTGGGCAAGCACCTCACAATCCTTAATGGATCAGCTGTGCCAGGATTCTACCAGCCAACTGATACAGGAGCCCCAGGAGAAGACATCTGAAGATGTGAAAAAGATACACACTTGGTCTCTACACTGAGCAACCTGCTACAGTTTTTAAAATTTAGCAGGCTTTGCAATTTTAATGGTGTCTAGTTCAGGTTGGGGCCAAGGGAAGAGTCTGTTGGATATAAAGGTTGCAGAATGTCCGCCTTAGGGTATGGTGAGGAACATGTCACTCATTCCACAGTGAACAGAGAGCAATGAGAATTTGATCAGAGGGCTTTAGAGAAGGTGCCTGAGCTGTTTACAGTAGAAAGACAATAAAACCCACCACACTAGGATTTCATAGAGGGTTTAACCCTGGTCACTGCGGTGGAAAGGTTCAGCTTCTTCAGCTGTGATTCTGTGCACGAGTCTCTTTCCTGGTTTTGCATGATAAGCAGGAGCAGGGTACGTGCCTGGCGCTCCGCAGGTGCATCGAGCCTGCCAACATCACCGTGTGTTGACAAAATGAGGCTCTAGTTAAGGATTCATGTCAGGAGCCAGGGAGAACCAATGTGAACGGGAAAGAGGCATGGGGGTTGTTTGCCCTCCCTCTTTTAACAAAAAGAAAGCAACATAGGAAGGGGGAGGTTGAGGGAATGGATCACACAGTGAGATCTGAGATGTGGGCCTGACCCTGCCACTCTTATGCAAGTTCTTCCTCATGGACATGGTCATTGTTGACTGCAGTGGGACTACCTGCATAAGGAAGGGCTGCAGGAGCTGGTCCTGTGCTTGTGACATGCAAAGTCATTTCCAAAACCACCGAGAACTGAACTAAAATGTAGTTCAGTAATGGGGTGAAGGATGGACTTGTGGGGAGATACATCACTGGGAGTCACAAGACCAGGCTTCTAGTCTCAGCTCTGCCATAGACCAGCTGGGCGTTTTTTGGCAAGTCCCTTAATCATTCTGGGCCAGGATGTGCTAGGAAATCATTGTCTTAAAACCAATTAACTAACCCCATGTAAAACACAATGGAGCTTTCGAATGTACGTGGACTAGCCTTCCACTTCCCCATATATTACATGGGGTGATACCACCTAGGTCAAAGGGGGGCGTAATTCATTAATGTTTGCTATGTGCTTGAGATCTTCACATGAAAGGTTCTAAAGGAGAGTCAAGTGTTACAGTTAAAGCAGGCAACTTTCATTAGCAAGAGGCTGCAATTGATAAAACCCAATCTCATCTTTCCCAAAGATCCCGAGAGAATGTGTTTCTCTGCATTTCGCTAGTACAGAAAGAAGACGACTGTCCTTTTAAAAGGGGAAGCCCAGACAACATCCACTATAGGACATCCTACCCAAGAGCACTGAATTGGCAGAGAGTTGGGGCTATTAAACAAATGTTTGCCTTTTTTCAAACACTGAACAGGATGTGCATGTAGGACCCAGCATGATAAATAAATCACAGCACGCACAGCCTGGAGTGACAAATAAAGATAACTAAAATAATGCCCCCATCACTCCTTTATGCTACAGGGCAAACCCAAACTCAGCCATTCTCCAGTGATGCTGAGTTTTGCGAGGCTGTTGCCTGGCTGGGTGGGACTTAGCGGCCTCTTCTTTCATAGATTTCAAGGCCAGAAGCATCCATTGCAATCATCTTGTCTGACCCCCGTATAACACGGGCCATAGAACTTCCCCAAAATAAGTCCTAGCGCATGTCTTTTAGAAAAAAATCCAATCTTGATTTAAAAACTGTCAGTGAGGGAGAATCCGCCACGACCCTTGGCAAATTGTTCCAATGGGTAATTACTCTCACTGGTAAAAATTTCCACTTTATTTCCTGTTTGAATTTGTCTAGCTTCAACTTCCAGCCATTGGATCATGTTATACCTTTCTCTGCTAGATTGTTATCATTAAGTATTTGTTCCCCATCTACATACTTATCGATTGTAATCAAGTCACCCCTGAATCTTCTCTTTGTTAAGCTAAATAAATTGAGCTCCTTGAGCTATTACTATGGTTTCTAATCCTTTAATCATTCTGCTGGCTCTCCTCTGAACCCTCTCCAATTTATCAACATCCTTCCTGAATTGTAGACCCCAGAACTGGACACAGTATTTCAGCAGCAGTTGCACCAGTGCCAAATACAGAGGCAAAATAACCTCTCTGCTCCTACTCACGAGTCCCCTGTTTATGCATCCCAGGATCGCATCAGTGTTTTTGGCCACAGCATCACACCAGGAGCTCATGTTCAGCTGATTATCCACCACAACCCCCAAATCTTTTTCAGAGTTACTGCTTCCCAAGATAGAGTCCCCCATCCTGTAAGTATGGCCTACATTCTTTGTTCCTAGATGGATACATTTACATTTAGCCATATTAAAATGCTATATTTTTTGTTTGTGCCCAGTTTACCAAGCAATCCAGATTGCTCTGCATTAGTGGCCTGTCCTTTTCATTATTTAGCACTCCCTCAATTTGTGTGTCATCTGCAAACTTCATCCGTGATCATTTTGTTTTTTCTTCCAGGTCATTGATAAAAATGTTAAATAGCATCGGGCCAAGAACCGAACCTTGCAAGACCCTACTAGAAACACGCCTCCTCAATGATGATTCCCCATTTACAATGACATTTTGAGATCTAACCATTAGTCAGCTTTTAATCCATTTAACAGGTGCCATGTTAATTATATATTGTTCTCGATTTTTAGATCAAAATGTAATGCGGTACCAAGTCAAACACCTTATAGGTGTCTAAATATACTACATCAACACTATTACCTTTATCAACTAAACTTATGATCTCATAAAAAAAAGAAATCAAGTTAGTTTGACAGCATCTATTTTCCATAAATCCGTGTTTATTGATTTTATTAATTGACTTTATTAATTGAGTCCCATATCAGACTCCATTATCTAGCCCAGGCTCAATGGCAGGCTGACAGGCTTATAATTAAGGTTAAGATTTTATCACGGTTATTTTTAGTAAAAGTCAGGGGCGGGTCACGAGCAATAAACAAAAATTCACAGAAGCCTGTGACCTGTTCCTGACTTTTACTAAAAATAACTGTGATAAAATGGGCCTGAGGAGGGTATGAGATCCCGAGCATTGCTGTGGGAGGGGAAGGGGGGTGGGGTCCACCTGAGAGCTGTGAGGGTCCCCTACCGCCCGCCATGGCCCAGAATGCCAGAGCCCCCGCCAGCTGACAGCTCCAGCCCCGCTGCTATGGGGTGAAGCAAAAAACGTCATGGAGGTCTCTTGAACTCCGGAATCCATGACTTCTCTGACATAATCTTAGCCCTACTTATAATTACCTGGGCCATCCCATTTACCCTTTTTAAATATTGGCACAACATTAGCTTTCTTCCAGTCTTCTGGGACTTCCCCAGCGTTCAAGACTTATAGAAAATCAACATTAACAGTCCAGCGAGCTCCTCCACCAAGTCTTCTAAAACTCTTGGTTGCATGTTTTCTGGACCTGCTGATTTAGAAGTGTCTAACTTTAGTAATTGCTGTTTAACATTCTCCTGAGATACTGACAGAACAAGGAGCAATGGTCTCAAGTTGCAGTGGGGGAGGTTTAGGTTGGATATTAGGAAAAACTTTTTCACTAGTAGGGTGGTGAAGCACTGGAATGGGTTACCTAGGGAGGTGGTGGAATCTCCTTCCTTAGAGGTTTTTAAGGTCAGGCTTGACAAAGCCCTGGCTGGGATGATTTAGTTGGGATTAGGTCCTGCTTTGAGCAGGGGGCTGGACTAGATGACCTCCTGAGGTCCCTTCCAACCCTGATATTCTATGATTCTAGTGTAATAAAAAATGTGTTATCATAGGTTGACATCATCTTTTTCCCCAAACACAAGAGAAATATTTTTTGAGCACTTTTGCCTTTTCTGCATTATTATTGCTAATTCTATTATTTCCTCACAGCTAATTTGGCTCATAAACTGGTTTCAATTTTGTGAAACTGGCCCTTTTAAAGCACCAAGCGTAAATATATATCACTGGTCTGAATTTTATTCTGTTTGCACATGATCACTCATACCTAAGCTAGCCTTAATTTTTCATTTCATTTCTCTCCATCTGCCAAGACAAGGTCTAATATAGAATTCCCTTGCGTTAGTTTCAACAATTTTTGAGTTAGGAAATCGTCACCTACAATATTTAGACATTCCAAGGATGTTTTAGTACTGCCACCATGACCCCTCCAGCATCTGTCACTCAAACTGAAGTTCCCTGTGATCACACAGCTTTTCCTTTCCTATACATTATAGATAGGTGCATAAGGAGCTGGTCTTCCTGTCCCATCTTGTGCTTTACCTGTTAGGACATTGATCCACAAGCATTCCAGATCATTTTCTTCTGAGTTATCAGTGATTGAAAACAGGTAATGCCATTTTTGACATATTTTCCAATCACTCAGCGTATAGCAGGGCCTTGCCTTCTGTTTCTTGCCTTCACCTGATTGCATTCTGCTCTCCTCTGGCTGGTTTTGGCTGACAGGTTTCTTTCTCTGATTGATTGCTCCCATTTGGGGACTGTTATTCCACAGATGATGAGGTGAAATCCCATACAATTCCACTCCACTGACACTCCTGGAGAGACAGCTCCACCCTGCTCCTCCCGGTTAGTAACTCTACACTAGCTTTCTGAAAACGGGACTACATGTGGCTGCCAAAAGGCTCAATCTACGATTAATCCACAGCTTCTCCATCAAAGCTCCCAATGGCTACCTAAACGGAGAGGAAGGATGGTCCCGTGGTTAGAGATCAAATCCCAGAACCGCCACAGACTTCCTGCATGATGCTGGGCAAGTCGCTTGTCCCCATTTTACAGCTGGGGAACTGAGGCACAGAGTGGATAACAGCACTTCTCTACCTCACAGGGTTGTTGTGAGGATAAAGGTGTTAAAGACTGTGAGGTGCTCAGATACTATTGGAATAAGAACCTAAGGTACCCAGCCTTCAACCTTTATGCATCTTCGATAATGCTGCAGCTGGTGAAGATAAACAAGATACACTGTTTCACTGTGTATCCTGATGCCTCTTCATTGACCAAATCTCATAAATTAGGTGATGAAACATACCTAAAGCACTAGGTTCTAATCTGCTCTCTCCTGCCCCACCCTGCAGATAGAAAATATACCCTAGGGATCGGTTCTGCACCAGTACTTTCTCCGGTTTAGCAGACTTTGATGGAATTGTCCTAGAATTTGTTCCACGGGCCCCTTTCCAATTTAGCTTCTCTTAAAAAATGTTCCCATCTCAACTCCAGTCATTACCGATTCCTTGACCTCCATCCTGATGTGCAGACTCATGCCCTCCCTCCATTTTTGGGGGGAGAAGGGGAAGCCACTGCGGCCCGTTTCCAGAACGCTAAAACCAGCCTTTCTGATAATGATGCTCAAGACAGTGGCGACTGTCTCTCCTCGTTCCGTTAGCGAGATGTTTCAGTGCAGCCTCAGACACTGTAGCACTAAGAGTACTCAGTGGGGTCTGTCCTACTCTTGCACATAAACTCCCTCTGGTGCCCAGAGATTGTCAGGCCTCTATGAATCGGCGGCAGCAGCAGCACTCCAGGTTATAAAGCCACCATATGTTATCTGACCATCCTGCTGGTATTCCGGGTTCACTTTTTCCAGACACTTCCAATATGGATTCTCCCCAGTGGAGTGTGCCACACGACTTTGCACCAGCTATTATCTTCACTATGATCCTAGTGGTTATGGTTACCCCATTACAATGTATTTGTCTACCACTGCTGATTTACAATGGATCTGCTGTCTCATAGCTCAGCCCACTGATTGGTTAACTCCTCAAACGTAGCCCTAGCAAAGAGGAAATGTTGCTCCCTGACCCAACAGATCAGCTTGGCTTCTTTTCTGCTGCCTGACATTTCTACCGAGAGAATCCTGTTTACCCTGGATCAGCAGCGTACAACCAGGAGGCTTCTCCATGTCCTCTCAAGAAGCCTCTAAATGGTGTGGTTGGACTATCCTGGTGGTTAGTCCCACAGCGCTTTACACAACCACACAAGGGAGCTGAATCCACTCTCGCTCTCCAGTTGCTGAACAGCTGTGGTTGGGAGTGCAGCAAGCGGGCCACTCCAGAGCTGTGTGCTCAGCACTCTGCACTCCTCCAGAAAGACCCAGATTTGATTCCCAGGTACGATCTCTCACTCCTCGAGTTGGCAGAGGCTAGAATTACTTTGGGGGGAGCCTTCTCGGCTCCTGCCCCTGGTGTTATCGAGGGCTTTGCCTTGCTCTACAAGTACTGCCTCCCCTCTGCACGACACAGGAGTAGCCTCGAGGGCTCTGGAGGGAAGCAGTAAGGGGGAAGCACGAGGAGCACCCCAAAGAGAAGATCCCCTCTACTGCAGGGCTTTCTGCATTCCACTCTCAGGCAGAGCCAGAAATGCTGAGCAGTGCTTTCACCATTCCTCACTGGCCGGTCAGCCCAACGAAGCTGTGCCCAGATTCCAGCGAGGGCAGAACATGCCAGAGCTGGTTCCTCATGGGAACCATGTGTGATTGGCACACGCTACATTAGGAAAGGTCTGTACTGGCTGCTGGTTAAATACCGTGCTCACGCTAGAGACAAAATCTTCCGATATAAGCGGTTACATGGTCTTGGCCTGCTGGCTTCAGTGACCTCCCTACATTCACGTCTGTATGTAAGAGCTCTGCCAAGGCAAATATCTGAGATGCTCCCAAGTTTATGCATAAATCTTTCAGGCCTTGTCTACGCGAGAGAATTAAATTGGGCAGCACTGGTGGAAAGCTGTGTCTATGCTAGGAGGGCGTTATCAGTATAGGGACACTGGTACGCTACACCAGCAAAGTACTCCTGCCACGGAGGCAGCTAGACCGGCAAAGCTGCGCTTTGTCCCACAAGCAAAACCAGCCGGGCCTTAAAGCAGTCTTGTCAGTAGAACTATGTCTCCGCTGGGCTTCTGCTTGACCAGCGACGTCGGTCAGGAATCACACCTCCTGACACAGCAGTCTGTAGCGCAGACCTGGCCGGACTGCCAATGGCACGGCATGCCCACACTAGCTATGTTGTTTCAAGTGCATCTCCTCTGCACTGTTCAGTGTTGGTGCAGCTGTACTGGCCACTGAGCACCCTTATTCCAGAATTCCTAACACAGCTTCCTGAAGCAATGGCTTCTGGGAGATCCTAAAAGGCCATCTGGGAGCCCAGGAGAACTATGGGAGAAGAGGTCAGACTCCCATAATACCATCAGAAATTAGCATAATTTCCCCTTACAGAACTCCCGGCAATTCCCTGGGGCTAGCATCATTTCTTAGTTATTTACCCAAAAGGGAAGCCAGGATGAATGACGGGTTTCTGATCTATCGCTTACCAATCTGCCCGGGTCACTTGCTGGAAGATTCTCTGCACCTTGAAGTCTTTAAACCATGATTTGAGGACTTCAATGGCTCAGGCACAGGTCTGATACAGGAGTGGGTGGGTGAGATTCTGTGGCCTGAGTTGTACAGGAGGTCAGACGAGATGATCATAATGGTCCCTTCTGACCTTAAAGTCTATGATTCTATTCCCTACAGTGTATTTTCAATCCTAGGCCCAGTCAGCCTCATTAGCAGAGCATGCTGAAGAAACACAGGACAGATGTGGGTTGGCAGCCACGTTGAAATGTGTCAATCTAGGCTGATGGAGAGAAGGTGCAATGTGGAGACGATGGCCTGGTTAATCTTTGGAGGAGGAGGAGGATGCAGGATGCTGCCTACTAGCTAATCCATGGATGAACAAATTGACCCTGGGCATTTAGTGAAGTTTATGAGAGAGGCTGCTCCTTCTACTTTTCTGATTTCAGAGCACTGGCTACAAGACTCCTCACTGGATCTTTCTTTAGTGGTTGGAGAGGCCTCTCCCTTTCTTAAAGGCAAAGCCTCTTTTTACATCTCTAACCGCCGAACCAATACGGAAGCAGGATAGAAGCTGGTTTGCAGCTCTGCACAGAAAGTTCCCCCCAGTCTCCTGCCGTCATCAGCATCACCTTTCTGCACGTTTGCTCTTGCCAAGGACAGTTTCACATAAAGCTTCCGCTCAGACTTTTAAAAGTGAGTTTAAAGCCCCTGAGAAAGGAATGAGCTGATGGCTCGAGGGACACCAGTCCTTCTCGGGCCAGATGCAGCACACCCAGCAGCGCAAGCTTCCCCGCACTGCCCTGCCAGGGTACCAGAAGCCGAACCTGAAAGGTTTACTGGTGAGCTAGTATTTCAGTCTATCAGCTCATTAATCGGTGAGCTCTTTAGTAAGGCTACAGAGGAACTTGGACATTAGAAATCAGACTGAGACAACCAATTTAATTCACACAGCCATCAGATGGGAATAACTTGCAATGACTATCGACCTGAGCTGCATTCAAACTGCTGACCTAACGCAGTCAGGCTTTGTACCCCATTACCAATCCCCTGAGCCATGCAGTCCACGCTTTACTTAGCTGTGAATAGATTTCGGTTACCGTGAGGTGAGAAGTGCTTCTCCTCTCCCAAGCTCTCGGACTGCTCTGCCCATCAAGATGAGGACAAATTTTCTTTTAGCTCTTTAGAGTAGCAAGCGCTGGCTTTTGTTTTGCCAGGGAGTCCCTTGAACACACTACCTTGTTGTCAAGGTCAAAGAGATAGGAGTCCTCTTCACGTACGTCTGCCTCTGAATCGGAAATCAGCTCTCCAACGTACCTGTCGGATGAATGGGAAATGCAGCAATGAGATGCTTGTGGAGATGCTAGCTTGGATTTTAACACCTTGCCTCTTGTGTGCAAAGTAAAGAGTGAAAGAGACAAATCAGCTGGTATAAATCAGCATAGGTCCATCAAAGCCAGTGGAGTGATGCTGATTGACACTAGCTGAGAATTTGGCCCCACATCTTTAAAATAAAAAAAACAAAATTCCTTTATTCAAGTTACTGCTAATACTTTTGAACATTAAAAGTGAATTTTAAAAAAGGAAATACTTTCCCCCCAGTAACAACAGACTAGTTAGTTTTGCTTTTGTTTACTGTCCACTGACTTTCTGGTTCTCATGTACAATATTGCAACACTTGGGTTGCACACACTGTAAGAGGATGTTTACATACCAATGCAAAACTGTTTGCTTTGGAATGTGCAAAAAACCATGGAAATGTTGTTACTGATCATAGAAGCTACTTAAAGCCTTGTCTTACCATCCCCTAGATGTCAACATTAAGTTAACCTGATAAGTGTCCCTTTAAGTAATTGGGCCTCCTACCACCTTCAAATCAGGAGTACAGGTATGACTTTATCAGAGTCAATGCAGATCGTCATCGGGCCCAGTAAGTATTCTGAGATGGCAGCCTTCTCCTCTCCGTCTGAAACGGCTTTGTTTCAAGTAGAGGATTAAATATTTGTAACTTCTTCCATGCTTGACGCATTGCCAGCCTAGCTATCACTATTATTATTATTATTTATTTGCATTACCGTAACGCCTAGGAACCCTAGTCATAAACCAGGACCCCACTGTGTGACAGACTGAGAAGCAGCAGGAAAGTGAGACAATCTCCATCTGTCTTATCTTCTATTCAGATTGTAAAATCTGTGGGACAGGAACCGTTCTTCTGCTGTGTGTGCACAACGCCTAGCACAATGGGGTCTGGGTCCACGGGTAGGACTCCTACGTGCTATAGTAACACAAATAAATAAGCAGTAGTAGTGAGAGGTTAGGAATATGAGTAAACGTCTTTTGAAGAGAAAACTGAGATTTCCATACTACTTGTTCCAAACGCTCTTAGCAGCATTTTCAGCTTCCAAGCGCTTTCCCAACATTAACTATGTGCATTTACCCTTGTGATGCTAGCATTTGACCCCAGGGCCCTGGAGATGAAAGCCTGAAACATTAACCCTGAGACCCACCAAACGTTCAGATGCAGTTCCTGACCTCGAGCAGTCTGGCACAGCATTGCTATATCAGGCTAGGTTGCCGACTGCATGTGGAATCCTATCATCTTGCCTTCAGTGCATCTTGGTATCTATTAACCACTCCCGTATGGCTGCAGCATGACTGGAAACCACAAAGTCATTAGTAACCCAGAGCAATAGGGGATTATGGATGGAGCAAAATTGCTTTAGTGTCGTACAGTAGCCAAAACCGAAGGCAGTTCAAAAGCAGCTGAAAAATGGCACCCGGAAAAGCATTTTATTTTGTGACACTCCTTTTGATAAGCAATTCGGAGACAAAAAAATTAGTTAAAACGGAAGTTGAGATGTAGCTTATATGTTCCTTTAGGGCCCAATTCTGCAACCGCTCTTCACTTTCAGCAGTACTTACTCATGCAAATAGTCCCATTGATTTCCCAGATCAGAAGTCAGTGGAAAGACTTGCATGAGGTAACTCTGTTATTCAGTAGCACTTTATCTATCTATCTATATCTTAAGGGCTTATATGGTGTCCGTCACTTAGGTATCTGAGCGCATTCCATGTAAAAATCAATAGCAAAGTCAAGACCCGATGGAGTCTCTGGATCTTCTCCCTTTTTGGGGTAAAAATTCTGCTTGGCACAGGTTGTTTCTATGGCAGGATGGGGGACAAATCACAAAACATATGAGGTATGGAAATGGAAACAGGTATCACCAGCCCCCTTAGCTCTGTCCCTGTGTCCCACCAACCTGAGCACCCTCTCTACACGCCATTAGAACCACCTGTGAACATTCTGAAGTTAATAGGGACATTATTAGCAAGGAAACAAATATGCTGTAGATTCAAATCAATTCTCCCTGGAGAGCTAGTTGTATATGGCGCTGGTAACATGAGCGCCTGTTTCAGAGAAGGAGTGATTCTGGCATTGTGGAGCCATCTTTGAAGAGTGGGCATGGGTTAACTGACTGTATGTACGTGGAGGGACCGATGACCTACATTTTACTAGGCAGAATATCGTTCCAAGGACCTACACATAACGTAGCCATGGCAGCTTTCTGTATGTAGCAACCATTCTCAGCCTGTGGTCTATGGCGCAGTTGCTGGTAACTGGGGACGAGCTGGCTTCTCTAGCTCTTCTTGTTTTCAGCTGCCAAACTGCATTTGAAGACAGCTAAACGCTTTCCACGCAAGCCATGGCTGTGCTTTGCCAAGGGGGTGTTTTGCAATCATGAATGGGAGGGGAGGGGGCTTGAGTGATTGTGAACGGGAGGTGTAAGACACTCAATTAAAATCTGGTCCAGACTAGGGGTGGGGGGTGGGGGTGGGGATCTGTGAATTGTAGGTAATTAAGAAGGGCATTTTGCACAACAAGGGCTTGTCTGCATGGGAAACAGACTGAAATAGCTATTGAAGAATCAGTGATTCCACAACAGTTATTGCAGATCAGAGAGCTCCCTGTGTCTCCACTCTATTCTGGAATAGAAGTAACTTCTATTCCAGAATAATTACTCTGCTCTGAAAGCACACTAACTATGCTGGAATAGAGTAATTTTTACTCTGGAATAGAATGTCCACAAGGGGAGCTATTCTGAAGTAGCTATTGTGGAATAGGTTATTCTGCAATAGCTACTCCAGTCAATTTCCCCCTGTAGACGAGACTTAAGGTGTGTAAACACTGGGGTTTCTTTCCTTATGGGAATAAGGTGAGGGAGGGACAATTCCATGCCCTGCATATAGACAGTTAGAAGTAAGAAGCTAGTGTGGCTGGCTCACCAAAGGAGGGTGAGCTGAAGACTGACCTATGGTTATATTGGTGACACATAGTGCGGGCATGTTACATATTCATTCAGAGTTGGTTAGTATGTGGTTCATTTTTGTAATGGAGAAGAGGTACAGTGTGACAGGTGAAAGGGTGCCATGAGTTGTGGATGAGGATAAGATGAGCTAAAGTGGCTTGTGGTATCTTCACTCAACTCTGCAGTCCCAGAAATGTCACATTAGTGATCATTTTTATTACACCTTTACCTCAATTTAAAATTTCCTGGCATTCATGCCTTCTGTTTAAAATTGACACTTCTCTAATCAGCTGCCAGCAGAAACTGGTAGGAAATAGCCCAGGAAAACAAGACTTTGGTTTGGTTGTGCTGCCGGGATGCGAGGTAGCAACCCCATTTCCCTGCTGACCCTGTGGTGGGATCACCTGCCACCGTTAGGGCCCTGGGCTGGGACGCAGTGGAGCAGGGTGGGCCCGGGTCCCCCACCCCACCTTATATTCAGCGACTGGCCAAGCACGAAACTTTAGGCCAAGACACCTGAGCCAGTGACTGTTGGTCGCTCAGCCCACACCCCCAAAGGGGCCTGACCCCGAGACTGTGTGGTTGTTGCCTGCCCCAGCCAGGAGGTTGCGGGCGATAGACAATTTGCTTGCCCTGCCCAGAGGGCCAGAGCCCCAGACTCTGGTTGCCTGCCCCAGCCAGGAGGCTGCGGGTCAAAGACTGTGTAGTTGCTCAGCCCAGACGCAGAAAGGCCTAAGCCCTAGACTTTGGCTATTTGCCCCAGCCAGGAGGCTGAGGCCATAGACTGTTTCATTGCTCAGCCCCCAGACCCTGAGTGCCAGCATCATAGACTGCTGGTGTGCACCCCAAACAGGGACTGGGGATCCCTGTTGACGGGCGGTGTGCAGAGGCAAGTCAGGCCACCCCGATGAACTTCTGGCCCATCTACCGACTCCTGATGCCGCCGGAAGGGAGCACCCTGACCGCAACAGGAAGGAACCTTGTATCTGTATATTTGTGAAGAGTTGATGCATTTTCCCCCCTTCTTACTGGAGCCAGTTGATCTCCAGGCACGGGTTTAGCTCTGGACTTTGAATGCGCCATCTGGGTAGAAAGCCCTGTTTGGGGTTTACCAATTTCATTCACCAGCCCAGCTGGAAGATGGATCTCAGGCACAACCCAGGCAGGCTTTGGCTTTAGGTCTGAACCATGAAAACACCATCAAGGCCATTATAGCTTCTAATGAGCTTTTGCAGCAATGCAGGTGCAGGACTTTACCAAACTACTGCTCAATTTATTTATTTAAATTTCTGCTACTGGTCAGACTTTCAGGCTCAGATTTCTCAGAGGTAACACCCTTAAAATTAATTCCCTGCCCCATCCCAAAATACCGGGAGGCATCCATGACATACTGCTAAGGCCACATCTACACTACCCGCCGGATCGGCGGGTAGTAATCGATCTATCGGGGATCGATTTATCGCGTCTTGTCTAGATGCGATAAATCGATCCCCGAATCGACGCCCGTACTCCACCTCGGCAGGAGGAGTAAGCAGAGTCGACAGGGGAGCCACGGCGGTCGACTTGCCGCTGTGAGGACGGCGAGGTAAGTCGAACTAAGATACTTCGACTTCAGCTACGCGAATAGCGTAGCTGAAGTCGAAGTATCTTAGATCGATTCCCCCCCCAGTGTAGACCAGCCCTAAGAAACAGAGATCTTGCTTTCATGGGAAGAACAGGAGCCTGGCCTCACTGAGAACATAGCTGAATGGGTCATTTTCCAAAGATCGCTATGAAGAATCAGCACCACGCTGAAGCCTAAGAAATCACTGGTTCAAACAGGAATTTATTTTTGTTAACCATACATAAATGATAGCAATCGTTTTTTTTCTTAGGCCCCGATTCAGCCAAGCACTTCATGTGTTTAACTTTAAACATACACTTAAGTGCTCTGCGGAGTCAGGGTCCAACCCAGAACTTCGGTACTGTAGAAAACCCTTAATTGTCTCACACTGACTAGAGACTGACCCAACCCAAAACACGGGCCCCAGAGACACTGATGCACCTCCAACCCCTCAGACTTTGGGATGTTCCAGACGTGAATTTTGCAGTTTGAGCCCATCTCCAATACAAATTAAATGGATTATTTCTACCCCCGCCTTGCATTTCCCATATCGCTACTCATTTCTGCTAAACAATCAAAGCTTTCAGAGCTTAAACCAATGTCTCTCAGGCATATCTATCAATACAGCAGTCACTGTGACAAAGTCATAAGCCCCAATTCAGGAAAGCATTCCTATTCTGGACAGCACTTAAGCACATGTTTAAATCTCACTGCTGTCAAACAGATTTAAGCACATGCTTGTATGCTTTGCTGAATTAGGGCCATAATGTGAAATTTATGAGACTACTCTCATTCCAAGGCGATGCATGGAGGTCACTAAGGTTGGGTGGGTTATGAGCAGACTGTAGACTCCAGCAGCATGGGGAAAGCTTGAAGATATGTTCTAACTGCTTAGGGAATGTTCACTTAGGGGATGGATCACTTGATGATTCCCTGCTCTGTTCATTCCCTCTGGGGCACCTGGCATTGGCCACTGTCGGAAGACAGGATACTGGGCTAGATGGACCTTTGGTCTGACCCAGTCTGGCCGTTCTTATATACTTAGGCTAGATGGTTCTGTATGAAGCAATTTCTTTTTGCATGCACCTCTCCCTTCAATAAGGAGCGTTCTAATTTGGGTGCATGACACCAACTTCTCCAACACACCATCAGAGCTGATGCTTTCTTTGTGAGCTACTCTAAGCTGATGAACTTACTCGCACACAAACGTTCCCAAGGGGATGTCTTGCATCGACCGCACGCCCCAGCCCATCTTTTGCGTTCGATAAAGCTGCAATCGAACCCTGAAAGACAAGAAAAGGGGTCCCATTAATGGCATCAGAGGAGGCGCTCTGCAGAAAGGCGTCCGCTCTCTGGGGAGGGAAGGGTTACACAGAAATTGCAAATGTAATCAGAAAACGTTAATTTCAAGAGACAGTTTCTAGTTTTGTCACCATGTGACCCCAGTTCCTTGCACCCCACGATCTGCTCCCTCTGCTAATGTGAGCGGAAGGAAGGAAAACCAGGTGCAAACTGGCTTCTGGCATAGCAAGAGGGGGAAGCAGCGACTATGTGGCAGCTCTCCTTTATCCCCATCCTGTAGAACCCCCTTTACCACACTCCATGGGGACTGGGCTTGGTGCCTGGGGGGGGAGGGGGCCGGGGGCACTATGGGACTGGGTGCTCTCCATGGTACCATTCCCCCGATAAACCTCTGGGGATTTACACATGGGATACAACTGTCAGCTACCAGCTTCTCTTCCCTCCTGCGTGTTCCCCATCCGGAGGAGACGTTTGAGGAGAAGTCGGCAGGAGCCCATGGGAGCATGGCTGTGTGGGAAGTGTGCTGCAACGGAGGGGATGGAGCTGGAGCAGTACTCCTAACGCCCTGGATCCCTTCCACCTGCAGAGAGCTGGAAGTCTGGCGGGTCCCACTCCTTCCTACCTAAGCCACTAGCCGAGAGGTAGGAAGGAAACTGTGTAACTTGAAACTTGCTGGGTTTCCTGGCCCCTATATACAGCCTATAAAACTAGACTCAGAAAAGACCCGGTAGGCCACTGCTGGAATATTTCATAGGACCATCTTATACTTGACATTCTCCAGGAATGATTCCCTGCGTCCCCCGCTGGAGCCTAAGGCCACTTGCACAGACGCCATTATCGGGGAGGGGGAGAGGGGGGAAGGAGAGGGGAGAATCCTGATGCTCCCCTATTTTTTCCTTTCCTTAATTTCACCCCCATTGTTTCTTTTGATATCCCCTTTACATCGCACTGTCTTAAATAATCTCTCTCCCTCCATGGCACTTGGCAGACAGTACCAGGAGCACAACCCAAGGCAGACAGGCTTTCCTTAGCACCAGCAGCTTCAGAAAATGTGCTCACACCGTGCTTCAGGCCTGAGGAAGCTGCATTCTGTTTTGCCTCATTCATCACCAGTAAAACTGGCAGCTGAGTTTTGGATCACGGACACTGTGTTGTTGGGGGGGTGACGCAGGGAACGCAGGGAATATCGCTTGCTTTTCAGACCCCAGGCAGAGCTGGTAGGCCTGCCAGAGGGAAACATGCACAGTGACATGTAACATTAATTTGGAGCAAATTTGATAAGGGAAATACTGAGAATGAAGAGGGAGCACCCAGGCATCATTACTGAGCAGCCACTTTGCAGATCAAAAGCCAGGAGTTATCCTTGATTCCTCAAGGGACGCGGCCCACAGGGCTCTGGGAAATATCTGACCTTATCACAGGCTCCACAGGGACTTATCATTCAACCTCAGCCTCAGTTTACAGAGCCACCCTGCCTCCCTTAGCAAGACTTTAACAAACAGGGCACAATAGTGACAACCCTGTTTGCACAACTCCTAAAGGAACAATCACATTGTGCCGAGGGGGGGGAGGGGGGGGAGAGGGAGAGAAGAGAAAGCGCGGCCAAGAATTTCATCAGGAAAGTCTCCTGAGTGGGGTTTTTTTCTTTAATAAATTTCAAATTTTCATCAAAATTTCAAAGTTAAAAAATCAGTTCTTTACTAAATAAAACCAAACCAAACCACTGACGACATCAGTTTAACCTAGAGTCAGTTCTCCATAACATCCCTTCCCCTGTTTGAAAGGAGACAGCCAACGTTACCAAATTGAGTCCCTAAAGTTAAAGGCTTACATCCATCCTTCAGCAACACAATAGAAATAGTGTGATTGACAGCACTGAAGTCAATGGGTGCTGAGCATCTCTGGAAAAAAATAAATCAGACCAGTTACAGCGGAACTTTAGGAACCCAGGTCTGGAAGCTTTGGCCATCGCGTCTGATATGAACTGCTAACCTATAATTTTGATATAAATGGCTACGTTTTTTTCCTTATTATTATTATTCTATTTTCCCCAAAGACCTTATCCTGAAAGCAGCATCTGAACTGCCAGTGAAGCGACCACTTACTTAAAAAACAAACAAACAGAAGCAACTAATAAATTGTACATTTGGGTTGACTAAAGAACACAGAGGGTCCAAGTGTTTAGGCCAGTGTCAGGGTGGTATTCCCAGCTGATCTCACAACCCTGCTGTTGTTTTGTGATCACTAGCAGGATCCAGAGGCTTGGCTCTGGTTTACACCTTTCGATGATGATATAGCTGCACCATTTCTCCCTCATCTTTGGAAATCTTTGCTTTTACAGACAGACTAGAGCAGATAGGCAAGGAGCTTTATTCCTTTTAAAATAATGATCCAAATCAGGAGCCTTCTCTCTCACCTGAGCCCATTCTGCACTACCCGATTCCGGCAGTTTCGCCAACATGAGCAAGCGTGGTTACACTCAAAGATCAGAGGTGGCTCAGACATGTTGAATTCAGGCAGGAGTCGGCCATCCTGGAGAAGAGACATGAGATTATATTCCTGTATTCTTTTGGAACTGGAAATAAAGTTGGAAAGCTCCAATCCAGAGCTGAATTTCCTCAAAGTTTAAATCAGTCTAGAGCTGATACACTGGTTCCCATCCATCTTCTAGAGTTGACTCAGATGACAACATAGATCCATACCCAAACTTCCCCCAAGTCTGAGGGAGCTCTGCACCATTATCAGAAACAGAGGACAGGCGAAAAACAAAAACAGTACTTTGCATGCATGGCTATTCAGCTGCAGATCTCAAAGTAGCATGCATGCTTCTTTATCCACAGTTTGCAACTGGGGAAGAGAGAGTCTATGGTACAGCCTAGATTAGAACCCAAGTCTCCAGACTCTGAGGCCAGCACTCATGCCGCTGGACCACCTTTCTTCTCATAAGAAGCCCCTCTAAGTATCTTCCAGTTACATGGAGATGAGAAGGTGGCAGCTAGTGCACCATATTTAACAAATTTGGACATAAATGCTCAAAAGATGCAAGCAGTGAAGTCACTTTGGATTGTGAAGCCTGTTAAAGCACAATTAAAATGGATACCTGGCAAAAGCCAGGAGATACCAAAATTCCCAAGGGAGAAGCCTGCAGAGATTATGGGAACATGTGATCTTAGTGGAACCTGCTCAAGGATTAACCTCCAAACCTCCCTGGAGGATTTAAGCATATATACACAAAACACTAGAGCAGCCACCTAGCAACCCTGTAATTAAAATACATCCACTCAGCCTTCACAGGAGGTGGATCACAGTAAATAAGGGAAAAATAAAACATCCCTAGTCCCTTCCCCTCATTGATACGTTACAGAAACACTTAACGACTGAACAGCGCACACTGCATTCTTCAATGGGGCTTGTACCTTGGGCACGGATTGTTAAACACTGCGTATCATGTGGGGATAATTAATGGCTCCATTGGTATAGAAGTAAAGCAAGTTTGAGATTTATTGTGTCTCTTGCCACGTACACACTGAAGCCAAGATTACAGTATTTAATATACTCGAATTTAGAAAATCTTTAAGAATTTTTTTAAATGAACTGTTATAATACGTGAATATCGGCCAAACCAAACATGAAGTTCAAAGTCCTCACCTTGTCATACCAGCAGCGCATACTGAGTTGGCCACACATGCAGTTGCTGGAGGAGCAGTCATCTATGCACACACAGTACTGGGAGGGAGAAACAAGGAGCAGATCCAATTCTCACACAAATGCAACAGAAAGACCAAATTGGTTAAATGGGCTGGAAAGGAAACCGCTATCAACTTAGCTATTGATATACCCCATCCTCTCTCAAACACCAAGAATATGGGGGCCTCCCAAGTATTTAAAAAATAGGCACAAATCCCTCCCTCTCTCTCATCAGACAATAGCACAATCAGCTTCATTGGTTTCACAGGGCATTTTGTTTGCTCATTTTTGTGGGTGACATTACTGAGGGGAAGCTAGATCACAGAAAGGAATCTTGCTGTCAGTTCTGACAGGGGGTGGTCCTGTGTCCATTTTTCTCTCGTGCAGGAGTGAATTCCAGTGTAGCTCCAGCTCCGGTGAAAGTTCTCTCTCCTGCGCTCATGACCCGACCCGCTGGCTGCCAGGGTCACTGTTCCAGTGGAAAGCAGCTGGCATGGGGAGTCAGGGTCACAGAGGGCAGGGTGATTTCCCAGGTAGGTAGGGCCAGTCGATTGGAGGGCTCTGAATATCAGAGACACAAGCCTTGAACTGGATGCTGAGTTCGCTGGGGAGACAGTGTAGCAAGTGGAACACTGGGACGATGTGTTCCTGGCAGCTTGGCTGCTAAGTAGACGGGCTGCTGAATCCTGTACCAATTGGAGGTTTTTCAGGGCATGTGGCTTCAGCCCTGGATACAATGAGTTGCAAGAATCAAGCCTGGGAAGCCATGAAGGCCTGATTGTTTCTCTAGGATATTACACGGGGCTCATAACTATGGCACCAGAACACACAGCCTTCATGGACATCACACAGAACAACACAATCAATAGCCTGGATTATTACTATTGCCAAATATTACTTTGCTCATCTCCAGCTTCTGTCATTGGAGGATCTACAAACATTGACTAATTAAAGCCTCACTACAGCTAAGAGGAGTGTACGGGCTACATCAGAACCATGAAATGCAGCCATCTCTAGAGTGGGACGTCATGTGCAGTTAGCAGCAGTTTAAGAAAGGAAGGGATGAAGAATCTTACACCCAAGAGAAACAGCTGGGGGAATTTAGGCCTAAGCTGGCATTTTGCCAGGACACTGGGGTTAACTACCCCAATTCTTACTGAAAATGCCACAGGGTTTTCAATTCAGACAAAATGGAAAGGATCGTGGGTTTTCCCTCTCATCTTAAAACTCGCACCTCCACCATCACAGCGCCTCTGAGGCTTGACTTTCAAATTTCCATGGAACAAAATGTTTTCTCAGTTCCAAGGAGCAGTGGGAGGAATTTCTGTTCTTCTGTCGTGAAAAGACCTATACCAACAAGGTGGAGGAGGCAAGTGTGTAACTGGAATACAAGCACACAATCAAGCGGCTCAACCATGTTTGCTCATATCACTGCGTCCACCTAGAGAGACAGACAGACACACAAACACGCCTTGCTATAGGAACACATCTCTGCAGTGCACACTCCAGCTGGCTTTCTCATCAGCACACAGCAACCTCTCTAACAATATTCCGTACCAGGACAGGAGAGAGACACCCACCCACCCACGTATGTACCCGGACCATCTAACCTGCAAATGAGTGATGTTTCTATCGATGTTCATTGGGGAGGTCACACAGTTCTGAGAAACATATTTGTAGTTGGTGGGGCAAGGTTCGCTGTCCACTGAATTGATGCATGGAATTGGGATCTGCTCGTAACCCCGGGCAATGTCTCTGTCACAGCAGGGGAAAGGTAGGGAAGAGAACAATCGCTTTATGCAACAAAGATACCATCCTCCACTCCCCGAAACAATCTGGTGACTACAAAATCAACAAGTGCAGCTTGAGTGGCATCCCGAGCAGAATTTGATCTCTGAATATTTAAGGTTGAAAGGAACTCCGTTTCATTCTGAATCCATTTTTCCAACTGGATGTATAAATTATTACTTCCTGTTGGACCGTTCCATATGGATGATAAATTCATAAATGCCAGCCCTGATTCAGCACGTGCTGCACCAGCACAAGCTTAAAAGCTAAGTGCCTTCCCGAATCGGGGCCTCATCCCTCAACCGAGAGAGCTTGCACTTGGCAGTCACAACAGAGGCTAGCTGGACTCTCACCTGCTCACCGTCTTCTCTATCTGGGCAGGTTTGTCAGTAGATGATTCTCGGATTGTCTTGTTCATCTGCAGAGCCACCCAGACCTGAGAGTTGAGACTTGAGCACTGGAGTGGAGTCTCACCTTCCTTGTTTTTCAAGCTGACATCCGAGCCACGGGAGAGAAAGAGGCTGCAAAACAGCAACAGCAATAGATAACCCACCCAGAAAGAACTTCTCAGAGGCGGAAGAGTCAAATGGCATTCTGCAGCCATTCCTTAAGGTCGCATTCGCAGGACCACTCTCTCTTGAGAATGACGACTCAGAACAGGTTCCACCACTTTAGAAAGCAACCACCTCAATTCCCTTTTTATAAAACTGGTTCATTGAACACCACTTTCTAAAGGTGGGGGTTAATTTGGAAGCTGGGTAGAGCAACAGATTGGCACATCAGCCTGCCAATTCTAGAGAGCTGGGTCCAAATCTCGCCTTGCATCAGGCATGAAAAGGAGTTTGCTCGTAACCAGCCTAGCTCCAAATGGACATGGAACTAGGCCTAGGCACCACTGAAGTCCCATTTAAGCCCTATTTTGAGGACATAAATGGAACTTTACAAAGGGGCATAGGCCTTGAGCTAGTTCTTTGTACAGGGGTGAATTTCACCCTCTAAACGGAGCTCTCGTCATAACTGGGATTGCTGCATGCATCGTAACACAGGGAAAGCATTCAGGGCCTCCATTCGACTGCTCTGCAAATGGAGGTGCCCTGCATCCCACGTCCCTATAAATGGGCTCTGCTGCTAGGAGCCATCACAAGCTCCACTCGCATGCTTACAAAACCTCAGCCTGCTTCTCCACTGCCTTGTGCGTCGCGCAGTCAGTTACAGCCGTGCATGTGCTACTGAATCAGGACACGAGGGCCCGGTTCCCATTCACTCAAAAGGCCCCTTTACACCACTCTGGCAGTGGAAAGGAGCCTGACAGTGGATGCAATTTTAATTTGCGTCATTGAAGGCCCCTTTACACTGCCAGAGTGGTGCAAAGGGGTCTTGGTGTTCATGAGAATCAGCCCCGTGTATTTCACCCCCATTTTGCCTGGGTGCAAAGCAATGCAGAATCAGGCTCTTCATCCTATTTAGTTTCGTGTTCAGAGGTAAAGGCATTTCATAGCTCTCCTCAACTTGCCAGCCAGTGTCCAAATGAGAAGTGAACAAAGTAACAAAGGAAAGCGGGGGTGGCAGGAGCCGTACTTACACAACACACTCATAGCGGTTCTCTCTGGCTGCGATGTGCAGTGGCGAGTCTCCATGAATATTTACTGCATGTAAATCGCACTTAGCAGCCAGCAATATCTCCGCTATGTCAACACAGCCAGAAAAAGCTGCCCAGTGCAAACAAATATTCTCCTCCTGGAGGGGAAAACACAGGAGAGGCTGTTTAGTGCACTAAGATCCGACCACTTTGGGACTCCACCGTCCTTAGCTCTGTAGCTATGGCATTGAACACATGGCCGGCCGTCTCCTTTATTGGATTTCTCTCTAGCTCGGAGGAACACAACCCTGCAAGAGGCAGGCAGGCAGGGAGTTCTCAGCACAGCCGCCTCCACGCTCACTGGAGATGGCGAGGCTACACCTAAACTATGGCATTGCTCTCTTTATCTGTACAGACGAGTCATTTGTCTCTAAGCCACAGAACGATCTGGATCGATCCACAGGGAGACACGACAGATGCAAACGAGCCCCAGGGAAGGGCTAGGAGCTCAACCATCCAAACCAGACATGTAGCAAAACTAGCCCATCTCCTAACTCTCCAGTATCAAAGAGAGCGACCCCAGTGCGAACAAGCAGCGCACAAGCTGTAGGGTACAAAGGTCTGAAAAGCAAGACCCCAGGCACAGGGAGAACAAACTGATTTCAGGCATCTCTTAAATACTGCGTGTACCAGTCTCTCACTAGAGCACTAGAAAGAAGGGAACACTAATCTTGCTGATATAGATGTTTTAAGTGATGATCCTATTACTGTGTAATTTGTAGTACACCTTGGAATCCTTCAGCATGACAAGCACTAGAAAGGCTGATTGTGACCACATAACGATGACGATGATGATTATAAACGGAGGTCTCTCACAGATGGCAAAAAAATGCAAACTTAAGTCTCTGCAACTTAATCTCTCTATTCAAGGGAAGATCTGAGTTACAAACAGATGCCTGGGAGCAGGGGCGGCATATTTTCAACAGGGCTTCTGCTCCCCAGCATGCCACCACCTAGAAATGGCAGCGAATCCCAAGTATAGTTCTGAAGATTAATTTAATCCAGCAAGGATACCACTGCACATACCGCCTATCATGCGACAGAGAGAACAGACCAATTTACAGCTCCTGCCATTCTAATTCACGCTGATTAAAATCAATGGGGCTACTCGAGGAGTAAGGTGCTACTCAGTGTGAGGAACGATGGCAGGAGCTGGCCCGTAATGACCTACAACGAGTAGATGCTGGAACTCTGGACAAATTAACGGGGATCTCATACATGTGCGAGGGAACTGCTGGACAGAATGATTGGATTTGCACTGTGAGACTAATGTGCGATCCAAGGGATTGGTAGCTGGCAGCTTTTGTGATGGATCAGCCACGAAACCGTTTTGTTCAGAACCAGTATTACGGTCATGAAGTCAATTGCAACAATCTGGAAAGCCCTCTCCCACCTCTGACTCTTATGCTTTGTCAGAGTAGGACCTGCCTGGAAAGTACTCAGCTACCCAAGAAATGGAGGCTCCTAAAGAGGAGGGGCTTTTGGGCCGGGGAAGACAGCTACTAGTGAACAGTCTGAGCCATTCTGAGCGCAGTGAGATACATGCACCTCTATCTATCCCTGACAGCATTGGGAAGACACAGAGCGAGGCACTGGGGGAGACCAATAGGAACCAGCTTTTTACATCCACTGGACTCACAGGAGTTTTTCAGAAGCAGAGTGGGAAAATGGGAAAGACGTTGCAATCAATCAATAAAAGGAGCAGTGGCGGGTCTGACCCATCTCCTAGATGGGGGACTGGACACTGCCTTCTCCCTCCTCCCCAATCATCCCCGCTCATGCTCCCTAATCGCTGCCCCATGTTTTATCTTTCCGATCAGAGAACGTGGTTTCAGGTGACTGGCCTTCGCTCAGGCAAGCAGTCTCATCTGCAACTTCTCACATGAGGAAGGGTTTGCAGAATCGGGCTCCGAAGGCCTGATCCTCAGAGGCGCTTAGCCCCCGCAGCTCCAATTCACTTCATTTGGAGCGGAAGCTACTCAGCACTTCTGCAAGTCAAGTCCCCAGAGCGCAAGCTCTCTGGGGCACGGAACGTGTGGTATTCTGTGTGGGCCCCACCCTGCGGACACGACTGGGCACAGGGCTTACTACTACACGGAACAGGAGAGACACTGTGGACATGATTTTTAAATACTGTAGTGGGAAATACTTGGAGTTGAAGGTTAGCAGACTGTCCTGCAAGGACCTACCTAAAGTGCAAGCAATGCGGCTGCTCGCGCCTCAAACGCTCACCCGCTACTTCCCCCTGTGTCGGACTGGCTATCAAAACCACTGCTCCCTACCGTCCTTTCCGAGGGGCTTGGCATTACTGGTTTGGGGAGCTTTTCAATAAAGATCGCCATTTATATACTAAAAACCCCAACTCCGGTAAGTCTTACGTTGTCTCGAATATTAATGTCCGACCCCTTGGACAGCAATAGCTTCACCAGCTCAACGTGCTTGTATTCGGTGGCCCAGATCATGGGCGTCCAGCCTCCGTCGTCCTGGGAGGGGAGAGGAGTGCATGAGACACACACAGCATGGACAAAGCAGCACCTGCCTTGATATCCACTGGCCCCGGGGGCTGCAGCCGCGACAGGCAGCGCCTCGCAGAGGAAGCTACCGACCCCCTTTGTCTAAGGCCACCAGGTGATTGTAAATGGTTGTGGAGAAAACCCTGTTGTCGTTCACGCACAGGATAGTGTGGTTCAACCCCATCCGCCCCACTCCCGCATCCCGGCGTCGCACCACAGACTGCAAATGGGTCTCCGGGGGTGGGGGAGAAAGGGCCCGTCTGTGCAGATAAGATTGTAGCATCAGAGCCCAAACCGACATCTGAACTGGGTTGACTGCCAAGGCACCAGGGGAGCTGCCTGTCACGTATATAAGGCCCAATGAGCAGCCTGAACGGGCCTGGAAGAAGGCATGGGGAAGGCAGTGTTGCTGCCTCCTTATGGCTGGATGTCCTATTGAAAATGGCTTAGCTGCCGGCTGCCCCCCCCCCGCCGCCCTTTCCAGGACAGCTCAAATGGGCCCCAGGTCAGCTTCCTCTCTGGCCCCATTGCTGGGAGGTGGGGTTGTGAGACGCGCCCGCAGGGGCAGACTCAGGCTCTATGAATGGACCCTTGAGATAAAGGCCCCAGGATGAGCAGAGGCCTAGAGGAAGCAGAGAATCGAAAGCAGAGTCACAGGCAGCACAGAGCACAGCTGACTGCTGGTGAGTGGGCTGGGCTGCCCGACGTGTGTGGAAGGGAGGCAGAGAAGGAGGGTGTCTCTGTGGTGGCCTTGAAGGCTGGGAAGGCAGGATCAGATTATTGATGGATCACGGCCCCATTAGCTAAGCACGTTTGCTTCTCCAGACCGGCCCAGCAGTGTCTGAGTCACCATGCGGAGCGCTGCTGAGACTGCAGGGGCAGACCGCAGTTCCTGAGCCGCGGAAAGCGCCTGGTCTTGCTTAGGCACCGCGCAGAAGGGCCTTACCTGGCAGTTGACGTCCATCTGCCCGTTGGAGAGAAGGTACTGAACTACGTCGTAATGCCCTTTCTTGGCAGCCAAATGCAGACACGTGGAGCCCTCAGCATCCTGAGCAACAAAATCACAGAACAACTCAAGGAAAATCATCTCCCACCCTCCCCGGCGTCGGACATTGTTGGTGTTACAACAGCCGCGCTGGGGTAGGTCAGAAAGAGACAGGCTAGTGGTCAGAGCACAGGTCTGGGAGCTGGGAGAGCCCCCTCCTGCTGCGGACGTCAGGAGAGAGGAACAGCAGCCGCAGCCAGCCCCCAGTAGGGTGACAGTAGGGTGTTAAGCGAAGCCCAGCACTAGGGAGCACAGGTGGGGGCTGGGAGGAGGAGAAGGGCCTTGGATGAAAAGGCTCCCCTGAGAGCTTTGCAGAGCTTTGCAGAGCTGGCTGTCTGCTGCTCCCCCCCTCCGTCTGCTGATGGTGGCTTTCTTCCCCCTCCCTCTCCCATAGAGCTCCCCCATTGCTCTCCCGCTGGAGCCAGAGGGGCAGGAAGTGTGGGGGAGAATTCTCTCCTTTACATAGGCAGAGCTTCAGCACAGGCTGCGACTCTGCCCATAAGGCCCCTTCCGTCAGTAGGGCACCCCCCCCCCCCCTCAGGAGAGACAATCTCAACCAGAAACTTAAGGCTTTGCCAACACCTGGGTTGTTTTATCCCCAGTTCCTAGCCCGATGCAGCTGCTCAGTACAAGCCACTTCTCCCACCAGTGCAGTATGTCCACACAGGGGGCTGCCCCGGCACCTCTACACTGGAACCACATAGGGGTCCCCATAGAGACAAGGCCTAAAAGAGGGTCTGGAAATGCTGAGGAGAAACTCAGATCAAGTTTTGAAAGCAAAACCCCCTTTGGGGTCTTCGAGTACGGGGATCTTCTACAGGATGGAAAGGTTGGAGGGCTGGGGTGTGAGTGATGGTGGGAGGGGAGAGACCCAACAGCATAAAATCAGAAACCAGCCGTGCTCTGGAGAACCCAAACTTTTACCTCACACAAACTCAATCCAGAGCAATTTCAGAGGGGCTGAAAATAAATGAAAAACCAAAAGCAACCACCCCTCCCCCAATTTGAACCACATCATCCCTTCACATTAAACCCACAAAAAGCAACACACTTCAACATAGGAGCACCTCTTTGGCCCACAAGAGTGAGGACACCCTCCCAAATAGGTGTCCAATACAGAGAGCACAGGTGCCTCACAGACAATGCCTGGAGGGGGGGCAATTTAATTGGATGGGGATGTTGTGAAGGCCAAGACTATAAGAGGGTTCAAAAAAGAACTAGATAAATTCATGGAGGATAGGTGCATCAATGGCTATTAGCCAGGATGGGCAGGGATGGTGTCCCAGGCCTCTGTTTGCCCGAAGCTGGGAATGGGCGACGGGATGGATCACTTGATGATTACCTGTTCTGTTCATTCCCTCTGGGGCACCTGGCACTGGCCACTGTCAGAAGACAGGATACTGGGCTACATGGACCCTTGGTCTGACCCAGTATGGCCGTTCTTATGGGGGAGGTGAGATTTTAGACAGTTTACACTGTGAAGCTCCTCAGGGCAAAGAGGACATTTTTACTCTCTCTAAAGTGTCCCACAAGCCCCTATACACAAGTGTCCATGAACAGAGTGTTAATAATCAATGGTGTATCTTACTCCTGACAGGTTCCGCACATACAAAGAACAGTGGTTGCACAAAGTTCACTGCAACCTTGACATAAGTGAAAAGCATGCTGGGAATCTGGTTCATAGTTAGCATAAGCACAAAAGGCTTGTAGCTATGTATGACACTGGCTAACAGCAGCACCTTTCTGCTAAGATTAACAAGAGGTAACTGTAGTCTCTCAATACACCTGTGTGAGAGCAGGCACAGTTAATATTAAACTCCCACTGACTTCAATGGGACCAGGATGTCCCTCTGACAGGAACAGCAGCAGTTCGCAGGGGGACCCAGGAATGCCCTTGGTCATTAGTTGCCCCTTTCTTGCTTGACAATCCCTCTCTCTCAGCGAGGGGAGGGCAGAGAAGCAGCAGCTAGCATTTCTGTCTCTCTGCAAAAGAACCCCAGTTGATGTAGCAAGGCTGCTATTTTCAAACATGACTAATATCGTACAGGAAACTAATTAACGCAATAAACTTCAGGAATTATTGAATTTCAATAACGATCCCAGGGTTGTAACAGTTCTAATTTACTTTGCTGGTTAGGATAAGGGTTTTTTTTTTCCCCTTTACCTTTATTAAAAAAAATCTCTTTGCACTGTGCCATTATTAAATCACACGACCGGCATTTGGCAATTGCTTGGGGATGCCCCTGGCACCAGCTACTTTGAACCTGCACGTGCCCCACACGTTGGAGAAGGTCTCCAGGGGAATTGTCAAAGGCCCGATGACAGACTGCATTTGGCCTCTTGTAGCCTGCAAGCAGGATAATCCCACAGACATAGGCCAGCTCCTCAGTGGGCAAAGCTCCGTTCCTTAGCAATATCACAGGCAGCGAGCTGAAGTGAGCAGGTGGTAACTATATGAAGTTTGTGGCAAGGAGGGCTCCTGCCCTCCAAATGGCATCTGATTTACGACACTAATAATCCATCCGTGTATTTTACAAGAGGGCTGAAGCAAACAGAGCACGTTACGGGCAGCTAGCCAGCCATGCTTTTATTGTATTTGTTTAAATTAAAGGGCTGCATTTTAAAGACAGCCTCTGATTTTGCCACTGCAGTTTTGTGCTTGCAAACTGCTACAAAATTAGGTACTTGGCCAGCTAAATCCTCTCACCTTCAATTGATTTGTAGGCACCTAATTAGAGGCCTGTTTAAAAAATTCCCCCCAAAAGCCTAGTGCTGAGTTAATGGAGCATAAAACCAGAGGTTAAAAATCAGAACTCTCTTTGTGCCCATGGAATTCAGAACCAACTATTATTGCTATTCATTATTTTATTACAGTAGCATCCAGAAGCCCTAAACATGGAGCAGATCCCCATCGTACACTTAGGTAGTAAGAGACAGTCCTTGCCCCAAAGAGCTTGCAAGCTAGGTGTTAAATAATTTAAAAAAATTATTACCACCAGCCAGCCCGACCCAAATGATAGCGGCCCCCTTCCCCTCGAGCTGGGAACTTGCATCCAGACTCAAACCCTTCAAGAAAGGGAAGGAAAGCCTGACAGGCCACTCAAGGAGAAAACAAGGAATCAACGGCTACCTTGGGATCTACCAATGCTCCAGCCTTGATAAGGTACTTCACAGCATCCAGATGGTTATTCTCTGCTGCCTCCATCAGCGGGGTCCTCTGGTCCTCCGAGCAGGTGTCTATGTTAGCACCAGCCTGTTAAATGGCCAAGGTAAACACAAGAGCCATTATAATAGCTACTGTTTATCAACGGAAGGGTATGGGAATACAGATTTGCCAGCAGGTTGTCTATTGAGAGAACGATTCACCCACATAAAGAAAAATGATGGGGAAGAGGGTGAGTCCAAGCTGATCTCTTTCCGAGAATCACATTATTTGCTCTCTTCCATATTCAGTAACTAGGAGCACAAAGGAACGCACATCTGGACTTAGATGGTCACTGTTATTAACTCATTCTGTGCCGCTGCAGAATTCACAGCTGGTCTCTGATCATCTGTACAATACCTCAAAAATCTCTATGTCCTCTAAATCCAAAGAGAAGTTCTCTATTTCCAAGGGCCCATCAACTCCATGGGGACGAGGAAACAAAAAGCTATCCCCTCCCTATCCATCACAGGCTGCTCTGGAACGACCTATTCACCAGTAGTGAGGATAGGGTTTTCAAAGCGCTCAGCACTGGGATGACCGCTCCCACTGAAGTCAACAGTAAAATTTCCATTGACTTCCATGAGAGCAGAGTTAGGCCAATGTGGAGCTGCTTGGGAAAATGCTACCATTGTTTGTTGTCAAAATGCTACTGTGCAAAGCATTTGGCCTGTTTATTCCCTATGCTTTGCCCAATAACACACAAGCTGCTTCAAAACAAGCAAAAAACAAACAAACGAACAAACAAACCCAAACTCTACAATTCAGAGGCAGGCACAATCCTTGGATTTTGTTGTTGTTAAGAGAAGGCCGATCTACAGCAGTAACAGGCCGACTCAGATTCATCTATGCACGTAAAAGGGGGCCCATTGCTTCCAGCTACCCTTCAGTAGACTCCTTTGTTTTTATTGCTTTTAAAGATCTAAAACACCCAATCCCCACTGTGGAAGGGGTGTTTCAGGTTAGGGGAGCACGGGATGTTACTGTCTCAGTATTGTGTTGTCGCAACAGCCTTGCAGTAGGAAATGCATGAGATGATGGATGTCCCCATGCTCCATCCTCCTGACATGCTCATCCCTTGAACAGAGTTATTCTTCTAACAGATTTTATTCCTGTGATTCATTGCAAGGCCTTACCCATGCAAGTAGTTCCATTGACTTCAAACAGGACAACTCGCCTGGATAAAAGGAGCAGGATTAAGGTGCACATTTTAAAAAGTGACCACTGATTTTGCGTGCCTCTATTTTTGGGTGCTCAACGTGAGACACCTTCAGGAGCTTCATTTTCAGAGCACAGGAGGCTCAGCACTTTCTGAAAATCAAGCCCCTTCCAAGTCTCTCAAATTGGGCACCCAAAATCACCGGCCACTTTGAAAACATGGGCCTATTTATTTTGCTTTACTGTCGTACAAGTTTAAAAAGCCCATTCTTTTAAAAACATTCATTTAAGAGGGTTCCAATGCAAAGCATTTATTGTACTCCAGTTCTTGGCGTTAACCACGTGTCTACCTTTATACAAACTTATTAGTGTCCAAATCCCATCAACTCACACTCAACAGACCAAAAGAAGAATGCACTATCATTTACAGTGCCTTTGGTTTGCAATGGAAGCACTGAGCCTACATTCAGATTGGGGGGGGGGGGGGGGCACGNGGGCGGACAGACAGCAAATCCTGAGATTTAAGGGGTATAATGGAAGGTAAAGGCTCAGTAGGTTAATTCCCAAATGTTTGTCAGCCATGGGGGGGTAGGAAGACATGGCATGGAGAGAAACCTCTTGATTTGAAGAATATAAATGGAGATGAACCTGAATCAGCATGTGGCAGATGTCCACGTGCCCGGATTCCGCAGCAGCGTGGAGAGGGGTTCTCTTATTCTGGTGCTCCATTTTGAAGTTGGGATCAATCCCGTCCACTGAAAAACAAACAGAGACTCTTCCAGCTGGGATACAGAGATCAGCAGAACCACCACCAGCGAACTGCCACCAATCTCGCTTGGGATCTTAAATTAAATTGTTGTTACATCATTGCTATCACCAAGTGCTAAAACAATGAAACCCAAGAGTGACTATTTTTGTAGACCAGGAAGTTCTCAGATATGATGTGAACTACCTTTTAACGCAGAGATGGTCTCATGGATGCCTCTCTTCCCATTTGCTATCCTGCATGCCACCTCCCCTCTCATTCACAATTCTCTAACATCCTGATGGCTGCAACACCAGTTGTTGACATGGCGAAGTAATAGGGAAATTATTTAATCTATCTGTAGCGTCTTTTACAATAATAATAATACCACCATCACCTAACTCTTATATGGTGCTTTTCATCAGTAGACCTCAAAGTGCTTCATGGTCTCTAACATATTTATCTTCTGTGAGGTAGGGCAGTGCTATTATCCCCACTTTACAGATGGGAAACTGAGTGCCTTGCCCAAGGTCACAAAAGAAGTCTGTGGCAGAGCAGAGAACTGAACCCAAGTTCTAGGATAGAACTTTAATCACTGCAGCCAGGGAGAAGCCAACAGCATGTGACCAGCTTGCTCTCTCTGGACCACCAGCAAGTCCTTGTTGGATCACTAGCACTCCTCTTCTGTCTCTGTAAACACTGGGCTCCACTGAAGTCAATAAAGCTACTCCAATTAATACTAGCTGAAGATCTGGTCCAGCTGTGCAGAAACTGACAGATGATGATGATGGCCAGCCAATAATGGCTGGACATGACAATATGGTATGTAGGATGAAGTCGTAGTTAAACAAAACACCAGTGAATCGAATTTCACTACTACCGAGGACTCAGACAATGCAGTCAATATTTGCCAAAAGGACAAAGGTGTTTGTTAAAAGAAAAAGACTGAAAGTATTTGCAAAAATGTATTGCAAAACACTGGAGAGGAGCGAACACGATCGATAGAAAAAATTACTCAACAGTGTCCTGCAACCAAAACAAAAAGAGCAAATATTCCCATGTGATCAGTGATAAAAGCAACATCAGAATCTCAAAATTATCCTCCAGTTGGAGTTTATTAAGCACCTTAATAATAAAGTTTTGCACATTGAGGATCTTTCATTCTCTGCAAACTCACTGAGAGTCTTAATTTAAAACACCCTCCATACCGCATGTAAACATCTCCCCACTCATTATGAGGCTAGGCAAATTTTGCCAGTTTGGAAAATTACATGGAGGATGTTTGAGGGCAGTTAAGGATGGGCATCTGTATAAAATGGTATCCAAATTCAGATCCAAATTCAGATGGGTCCACATATGAGAGAGAGGAGAAACAACTGCCAACAAGAAGTTATTGGCAAAACTGATTTTAGCTTCCAACACCCTCCCACCTGGGCCAATGGGGAATGCAAAGTAGGGAACTGGACTGTGGCAATTAACTTGCAGGAGCTGGAGTACTGCCAAACTAGCACCTTCTGGGAAGGATCCACTTACCCAACATAAGCAGGACCTTCTGAAGTTCCCCTTGCCTGGCAGAGAAGTACAGCTGCTTTGGGTGGAACCGTAACTTCTTGGGTCTGTAGCAGGGAGGAAATAGGCTTATTATTTACTCTTAAAGGAAAATCCCAAGAGCTCTGTCCTCTCCTGACTGCCATCGGGTTCATGCCAGAAGTCTGTTCCTAAGGCATATCAGGAAGTACCAAGTGCATCTGCTCTCCTTGAAGGGCACCTTTCTACCACCCTCTGCCAACCCGCTTCAGACGTACCCTGGACAGCCCTATTCCCGAGCCCACTAGGCAGAGCCTTTGGGTTCACCCAGTGAATGTCCCTCACTGAAAGCGAGAGAATGCAGCTACTGCAAGTGCTCGGCTTTTCCCCACACCCACTCAAGCAGCGTGTGACCAGCGTCACACGGCTGCACACACAGAGCGAGGTGTTAGAGGCAGGAAGCAGCATTTTCTCCCCCCGACTCCTTTAGCAAAACCTTTTGTGTGAACCTTCCACGGGCTTCAGCTGCTCAACAGACCTCTACCATGGCTGCTAAACAGCAGCCGTTACCTTGTCCTTGGAGGACTCCGGGCTTCTCGGAATATCTAGTAGGATGTTTCTATTTAGGCAACTGTCTGAAGGGAGAAGGCTCAAAGGAGCCAGACAGAGGGAGCTCCTGACTTTGGGGTTCACTCTTGTTGGTGTGCTAAGAGTGTGAATGGGGATCCCTGGTAGGTCAACCTTGGTAGTCCGGTCTGTGGGAAGGCAGACTAATCCCCACTAGCAAATCCATCAGCATGATGGATGCAGCAGAAGCTGGGCTGCA
Source organism: Platysternon megacephalum (assembly GCA_003942145.1). Classification (NCBI taxonomy): domain Eukaryota; kingdom Metazoa; phylum Chordata; order Testudines; family Platysternidae; genus Platysternon; species Platysternon megacephalum. The sequence continues at coordinate 7,188,772 of QXTE01000070.1, forward strand.
GAATCCACAATCCTCAGTGGAGAATGACCGATCTGAATAGAAACACCCTGTGTTCAAGCGGGGCCTCAAAGCCCAAAGAGACTAAATCCTGGTTTGTTCCAGCCCCATGAACCAGGGAGGCATTGGAGAGACTCGGGGGCCAGTTCTTACTTTTCTGAATCCAGGGCAATCAAAGCGCTTTCCAAGGTTTCTTTAACTGGTCCCTGAGGCAGGCCAGTGGCAGGCTTCACAAAAACAGAAGACCCAGCCAAATCAAACCCCTCGGTAGACAAACTCTCTGGCTTGTCTTCCTCAGACAACTGTGTTCCAATGCCACTGAAGTGAGAGAGAGAGAGAGAGAGAGAGAGAGACAAACGTAAGCATTAAACCCAGACAAGAGCACATACGTCTTATGCCAAATAAGGAAAGAAAACGAATTTTAAATGCAAATGCCTTAAACAATTTTGAAAAGTGGCCTCTTGGCCAGAATTCTCCTCGGACCAGAAGCAGCGTTACCCTCTCATTAGAGTAGCTGTGCTCTAAGTAACATATCTGGGGATACAGCTACTACTGCAGCATGGGGCAGAGAGCACTGTCCCAGCACTCTGCTGAGAAAGTACAAGGTGGCAAATGGCAAAGATCATTAGCACACGTTCAGAGAAACCTCAAGATTTAGGATCTCTCTTAAGCGCTGCTCAATACTGAAGACTTCCAGAACAGGTGGTGATTTGCTTCTCACTCTGATTTTCTCTAGGCACACATGCTGGTTGGTTGGAGCCACATGTGTTATGGTCCGGTGCTACGTAAGCTTGCTCCCTGAGATGATATCTGCTAACCCCAATCCTGACCTGCAGACACCCACTACTAATCCAGTCCTAGGCTCCCCACGCAGCTCTGCCAATCCACCAGTCCCTGCAGCTCTCCCTGCTAATTTTGGGCCTCTCTCGAGCAGAATGCAAGATGTGCTGAATTACATAGTGGTTTAATGAGGTGGACAAATGTCTCTGGGGACTGGACTGACACCAAGAACTCATTTAACTTGTGACATGGGAAGCCAGGTCTTCAGAGGTGGAAGTCTAGTGAATGATCCTGGTACAGCCTTCAGCTTCCAGCTTCCGGATTTGGCATATAAGACAAGAACCAGGAACCCGTTTGATACATGAAGCAGAGGTGTGTGTGGGGGTGGGGGTGGGGGTGTTAAGACATAAATCAAGGCACAGTGGAGGGCCCGATGCTTCCACTGAGCAGCGACTCACCTCCCTGTGGTGGTGTCTGCCCTTCCCTCCAGAGCCAGCGGCTTCTCCTGCTCGTAGGTCAGCAACATCGTGGAGGTCGTGTCTGCTTTTGCTATCGTCACCTCCTTCGCCTTAGAGGCCTCTTCCCCGCAGTGCGGGCAGTAGCTCGTGTCATTAACCTGGGAGGCACAGCTCTTGTGGAAACGGTGGGAAATGCTGCTTTCAGGCTGACACTCCATGAAAGTGCCCTGGGGGGAGAGAACACACAGAAGTAGTTCACATGTTCAGTCATAAATAATAATGTTCTTCGCCCTTCTCTTTACTATCACCTTTAGTATCGCTTTAGTATCAGCAGCACACGCTGGGAAGGAAGGCCAGAATTATCACCATTCTACAGATAAAATAATATATGGAGATACACCTATCTCATAGAACTGGAAGGGACCCTGAAAGGTCATCGAGTCCAGCCCCCTGCCTTCACTAGCACTGATTTTGCCCCAGATCCCTAAGTGGCCCCATCAAGGATTGAACAAAACAGCAGCAATGAGAAACAACTGATTGGCTATGATTACAAACCAAGCCACTAACCGATCTGGTAACCGAACCCAGGAGTCTGGTTCCCCGTTCTCTGCTCTAACATCTCCCAACATCAAAACTCTTGCTGGTGTTTCTAGAAACACAAGCTCTAATATGTGGCATGTTGTAATGGCTTATACATTGGAGTCACACTTCCCCTTTCCCAGTGGATGCTCTCTCTGTGCACATGATGCTCCCAAAAGCAAAAGGGGCACATGTCAAGATGACAGGTCTGCACACTAAGAAAATCTGACAATTGGCCTTACCTACACAGAGCTACACTCCTAAACCAATGTCAGAGAATCCATGCAAGGGGTTACACCGATGTACCGACTTCAGTTTCTAAACCAACTTAGCTACATCAGGATGACTTTTGTGTTTACTCAAAGCCCTAGAACTGTGCGCTGTAAAACGCCACTTAACTGGCTGCTAATGACTTTCTTCTCCTCTCTCCAAAATCCTCCAACACTTCCTGATGACCTGAAGTTATCCCAGAATCCATCATTCTGTGGCACAAGTGTTACCTGAAGCCCATTATTGTGATGGCACAGACTGATGCACTCTGGGATAGCTGGGAGCTGCGGCCAATGGGAGCTGCGGGGGCGGCATCTGTGGATGGGGCAGCGCGCAGAGCCGCCTGGCCGTGCCGCTGAGTACTATGTAGGAGCCGGAGGAGGGTCATGCTGGCTGCTTCCTGGGAGCCGCACGGAGTGGGGCAAGCCCCCGACCCCGCTCCCGGCGGGAGCCGAGGGCCAGATTAAAAGGTCTGACGGGCCGGATGTGGCCCGCGGGCCGTAGTTTGCCCACCCCTGTTCTAAGAGATCTGCTCTAGGAATTATTTTGGGGACGTTCTCTGGCCTGTGTTACACAGGCGGTCAGACTAGATGGTCACAATGGTCCCTTCTGGCTTTGGAATCTACAAAGGTAAACTGGGAAAGGTCATTATGGGAAAGATCAGTGGGGGGGGGGAAGACACCCACAGCCCTGCAATTCTTAAGGCAAGGCCTCCAACATGGTATAGCTGTCAAGCTGGATCAGTCAATCATAGTCTTTGAAGTTCCTCTGGAGGCTAAAGGTACCCCAGGGTACGTTACCTAGCTGCCGCTGTACCTATTCCACAGCACTTGAAGCAGCATTTCTCAGCAGTGAGAGGGAGAAAAGATATGCGTGATCACTGAAAGGCAGCATGGCAGGCCTCTCCATTAGGCCCCCGCAGCACCTCTGGGTCCTCCGAGGCTAAAATGAGAGACTTACTGCAGTGCAGAAGTATCCACAGCCAGGGCAGCACTGGTGTTTCACCATTCTCCCTCTGTGGTCCTCGCACAGCACCAAGAGCTGGACCTTGTTCGAAGGGCGCATCAGCTCATATTTCACCACGCTGTTTGTGCATCGGCCCAGCTGGAACAGGAATAACGAAAGGAAATGCAATTACTGGAGACCAAAACACAGACAACCCTCTCGGCTTGTGCACATTGTCATGATGAAACCTGGCCTTTTCACAGCCATTCAGATGCACGCCAGACAGCATTAGCCGTCCAATAGGGAGCAGGGAAAGCTGCTCTCACAGGAAGAAATGCATCATTTACTAACTAACACGCATATGGACCAGAGAGTCATTCAATCCTCATAAGGAAATTCATAACTGGAAATACACAAGAGCCAACCAGCAGCAGAATGGGCAGCCCCTGGGTTTGAGTCACCAGACACTCACTCTCGTTTTGCCAGAAACGGAGGGTGTCATTGACTGAGGGAACAGGACCTAATGCACCAAAGCGCGTTACTGTTTGAAAGTGAACACATCATGAGACAGAGGGAGAGTCACCGGGCAATTAAATTATGGCTTGCGCTTGTTATGGTCCCGTGCTGGAACACGCTCAGGCACGTTAAGGGCCAGATTTTCACAAGAGCTCAACACACTTCGCGAGCACTGTGTGCTGAAACCTTTAAAAAAATAAATAAATAAATCTGGCCTTCTAGGGATAGAGTTACCATCAATGTCTGATTCAAAGGATCCTTATGTTCTCTCCCACTACCTTAGGTTATTAACCTATCTTCACAATCACCTATATCAACACCTATGCTGCTTTGCTTTGCTGGATCAGAGACACCAGTGCTTCCCCCTGCTACATCTCGTCGTTTTCACTTCCTGGGTGCCAAGCACTAGGCAGCATGGGGTTATGTTTGGGTTTCCAAAACTTTCACCAACTCCTTAAATTCTACCCCTGCAGCACCACCTCCAAAAAACCTCCCCCCCACCCACCCCTTAAATACCACGACAACCTATTGTGAAAAACGTCCCTAACACATCAAAACACTGGGCCTAAAACTCACTGACGTGACTGTCAACACCTCTGCTTGGGTCAGAAGTGCCACTAATAGAAGTGGCACCCTCTCACTCAGAGTGAGCTGAAAATTACCGAACGAATTCCCTGGTTTTACCTATAAACTAAGCAAATTTGATCAGACGTACAGCAGGTCGGCCTGTCTGTATTAAGTAGTCCTGATGTTACCTTGGTCGCACTTTCTATTAAGGTTCCATTTCCAGGTCGTTTTTAAAGAGTACATAAATGATTAATAGCTCTTTTATCCAACTGAATCAATTGTTACAGAGCCCAACAGATGGCTTATAACCTTTGATAACCCCTTCCAATGTTGTGCTTACAACCATCCAGCTACGTACTAGTCATGTAACATGCTTAAAACATCTATTAGCCACTTATTAAGGCTTTATAACATAGAACCTTAACATAAAGCGTGGCCATTATTCCCTCGGCCTGCTCACCCCCAATTTGTCTGGGAAAGGGAGCTCTCAGAGAACCGTATAGCTTCTTGCCAGATCCTCTCTTCCTTTTCTAGAGACCCCTGAGAGTGAGACTCCAGGTCTTTTCCTCCCCAAGGCTCTAGGGATGTTTTCCCTTCAATGACTAGCTCTTGTCTCGCATTGGGGATTCCTTTGCCATAGGGTACTCGTGTGTGTAGGTGACTGGAATACAGGTGGCCTGTGAAAGGCTAATTATCACCCCCTCCCAATTCTTTCCAGAACCCAGAAAAAGAACTTGAACAATTCTGACTCCCTGCCCCGTGCAAGTGATACTGTGTTCTGCGGGGAAGGCAAGCGTCTCCCAGTTTGTTTTCTTGCCTGAAGTGGTACCTCCCAAGCTCCCCAGAGAGGACGAATTGGGGGCTTACTTCAGGGCTGCTGGCAGCCACTGGAACCGGGCGAGCCCCGCTGTGGTTAATTGAAAGTCACAAGTGTAGCACTTTTCAGCCAGCAGAACCTAAAGGCAGCACAGGGCTTCTGGGATCTAGAAAGCCTTAGCAGAGGAGTAATGTAGGGGAGGGGAAGTATAGGTGGGAGTTAGTGGGCAGGCAACTGCTCCAGAAACTCTTTCCAAGCGCTAGGAAAGGTCTGTATTGGCACCTGGGTAATCAAGAGAAACGGCCTCCCATGTTTCCTCTGTTTGAATGTTCTCAGTCTGATGCATGCGAATGTATTTTATTCCACTTGGTTTGCGGTGCCTTGATTTTAACAAGCCAGCCCAGCTGTACAGCCTGAGACAAGCAGCCCAGAACCACCTGCTGCCCCTGCTCCGTTCGCTCCCATCCCCTACAGCTGGGCTGGCTTGGTGTCACAGTGGCATGTCCCTGTTTTCAGTGGGTGGCTGACGTGTATGGAGTGCTGGAGCTTGTGTTCCCAGCCCAATAAAAGGGCCCGGTGTCGCTATTCAGATAAAGCAGCGGGTCCCGATCTTACCGTGCTGTAGAGCCTCTGCGTGGCCTGGTAGATGTTCCCTGCACTATACTCCATTCAGCTGCTATGTCTCCTTTGTCCCCTCTCTCCCCTCTTCTGCCTCCCTTTCTTTTTTTCCTTCTCATTTTGTATCCTCCCCACTTTAACTTTTTGCTCCTTTCCTTGTGTGTGTGTGTAAGGGGGGGGAGGGGGTATTTTTCCTGGCTCTCTCCCCTCCCTATGCCCCTCTCACCAGAACTGCACACGCTATTGGGGGAAGAGTCTACTGGCGCCTCTGTGCGGCTGCAACGCGTGCTCCTGAAGCTGAGCTATATCCCTCGAGAGCCTAGTCAGAGGGCAGAAGCAGGAGGGAAGGCAGGTGGCTTTCAAGCAGCTGACAGCCACTTTACCTGCTACAATACATGGGCCGCGAGGAGAGTTCTTGGTTCTATGTGCTCCCAAACCACCCTCTGCATGGACTAGTCTGGGGACCTGCCCCAGGCTGGGAAACTAGCCTGTAAACTGAGCGCACTTATGTCCTCAGCACAGACCTCTTCAGACTCCTGCCGTCAAAGTCAAGACCGTGGCAAACTGACTCAGCACATCCAATTTCTCTCCCCAAAGAAAGCAGGCAGAGTCCTCAGCGTGTGAAGCAGATGGGACTAACCCTTCCATGGGAGGAAGCTGTGAGAAGCTGAAGGAGGGGCTCCTACCTCATTGTCCACGCTCTCCGTTGCCATGCACTGGTTTTTGGCTAGCGTGGTAATCTCTCGGCTTCTGGGGGTTTCCATTCGACAGCTACAGAGAGGCACTTCCTGAAGACCATCCATTTCCATTGCTTCAGGGCCATTAGAGAGACCTACGGTGCGAAAGTCAAGTCAGTCAGCTCTGTAATTACCTCCTGAGAACACCCATAGGGAAGAAAAGGGGACAGTTGGTCAATGTTAGCTTTACCCTTCTAGAGCCCCCTCCATACAAGGTTCTCAAAGCACTTTACGAGCATTAGTTAAACCTTGTAACATAGGTACACAATTGTTCTTATCCCTATCCTACAGATGGGGGAAACCAAGGTACTTAGTGTGGAGTTTTCAGAAGTGTCCGGTGTTGGTCTAACTCTGCTCCCCCTGGGAATTTTACCACTGATTTCAATGGAACCGGACACTTATGACAACTGAAAACCCCACCCCAGAAAGAGTGACTGGCCCAAAGTCACACAGTGCACCTGTGGAAGCGAATAGAGAACCCAGGAGTCCTGACTCCCAATACTCTAAATATCAGATAACTTGCAGGGGACCAACTGCAGTTCAAAGTCTGAAGCTACATTATAGAAACATGGCAGAATGTCAGGAAAGTATTTCATCACTGGCTTCTGTTTGCAAAGGCTTATGACATGGTTGAAAAATATTCCTTGGCACATTTAGTCTGAGCCAGGGACGGAATATTTGAATCCTATCTGAACAGTGTTCCTTACACATTTTTGAGTTACAGAAACACACATTTTTTTTAAACTTCCTATACATTTCCCCTTGGCTAATTCAAAACTGTCTTGTTCTTCAGAGCCAAGCCTGGGAAGCTATTAGGTCTTCCAGTGAAGTAATCATGCTGCTTTTTGATTTAAAAAATAAAAAAGCTTCAAAAGGGGAGTTATTTTCATAGAATATCAGGGTTTGGAAGGGACCTCAGGAGATCATCTAGTCCAACCCCATGGTCAAAGCAGGACCAATCCCCAGACAGATTTTTTGCCCCAGATCCCTATGTGGCCCCCTCAAGGATTGAACTCACAACCCCTGGGTTTAACAGGCCAATGCTCAAACCACTGAGCTATCCCTCCCCCCTTTACTCTGAGCAAAGGTTGAAACACCAATTCTAATCATTCAGGTCACAGTAGAGACTCCCCTCTGGTGCCACTGTGAAATCAAGATTCTTTTTTTTCTCTGAGGACACCATTTTAAGGGTTAAAAACCAATCCGTTTTCATCTCGTAAGGAACGTCCCCAAGCTGTAAGTATTAGGCTTCCAAGAACCACTACAGTCCATGGATAAAGTCTGTCTCTACTGCAGCCAACTAGCTGAACGAGCCAGCTAAGGATGGGTCATGACAGTGCGGTGAAGGCCCCTGTACATTTTTGTGTAAAAGCCATATAAAGCCTTAAGAAAACGGAGCCGCTGCCAGGATCACAAGGTGAGGAGCAGTTTATTTCTCCTTCCAAGCTGCCATTTCAACAGCCCTTCTGACATTCAGCGGATCCAGTCAAAACACCCACCACCAGCTCATGGGGGTTTGGGGGAGGGAGAGAAATTGACTTTCCGTTTGTGGTGGACACTCCCACCAGCTCTGTGATGTCCCATGATCGAAAGAATAAGGCAGACTTCCAAAGGCAGCATAGTGTGGGGGAGAGTCAGTTTTATGATGAAGCACTGGACTCAAGACAAATTCAGCACTGGGAACAGCAGCCTTCTCATTAGAAGAGGCCTCTCTGGAGCCAACAGGCAGATAGCCCTGTACTCGGCTCCCCAGGCACTGCCCTCCTGCGTAGGAGAAGCATTCCATCCTCAGGGAGTCGACCTGCCCTTCTCAGAACGTACTTACAGTCATGATCCAACACACTCCACTTTGCAATAGTCACAGTGCAGTGCTGGGGGCTAGGACTGTAGAATACTGCAGGGCTGCGGCATGGTGCTTTTTGAGTAAATAAGGGTTATTTAAAGGGGGGGGGGGCCTGCAAAACTGGGCAGACAAAAATCGAGGGAGAAAAAGTCAGCCAAAGCTATGAAGGCTTGCATCCTCCCTGAGAAATGTTTGCAATCTTAAAATCCACCAACAAAACCCAGTAACCTAATTTAAGCGGGGTTCCCGCCCTTGAACCCCGTTCTGAACACCACTTGGCCCAGACAGTAACGGTGCCACCTATGTCCCTGAGCTCAGTGAGATTAGCTAGCTGCCTTTTTAATGATGCATCTCTTCAAATTCTCCTATCAGTAGCCACCAGGGGGCATCATCTTAATACAGAGGATAAGACCAAGGAAACAAAGAACCAAAATGGTACATGGCCATATTTAGAAAGCTGACACTCACCTTCTGATTGTGAAGATAGAATTCCCTTTACTCGGAGATCCAAAGAATCAAGAGACACTTCCATGTATTCCATACTATTCTCCTGCCCAGCTCCCTCTCTGCCTCCCAAAGGTGGTTTATACGCTTCAGTACCTAAATTAAAATATACATATATTTATATAGCAAAAAAAAGAGTGTGTGTATGTATAAAGGCCACATTCATCACAAGAAAGCAGTATGCAGGCAATGCTCCTAAGAGTCTATAAATACAGATGCACACAGAATAATGAAAACGTAACATCTGGGCACGTATGTTACAACTGATCTCTTATTTCCTTCTCTGTATGATCGGGTAGATTTTTCACTTCCACTTAGGTAACGACAAAAGAATAAAACGAGACAAACAAGTCCTGCCTTCCAAACACACATCTGTCTGCTGCTGTACTGCATCGGCAGCCGAAGCTCAAATGGCAAGAGAAAGGGATGGAAGCCTCGCTCACCCTGACTTACCCCACCATCTCTCTAGGCCACTGCCCCAGCCAGGCAGTGCAAACGAACCAATAACGGACACACAAAAACACTGGAAGGGAATGGGACAGCGGACGTTCAGATTAATGGGAGGGGGGAGCGTAAGTGCCCAGTCCTACCATTAAATAAGCAATGCTGCCGCTGAATCGAGATTTTGGGAGGGGGGAAGGGATATTTGGGAATCTTTTCAGGCATTCAAGCCCCTTTAGATTCACCCATCTTCACACTTGTTTCTTGCTTGCTCCTACCACTTAGTCTAATTGGTGCCAACGGGCTTTTGTTCCCCTGGTTTTCACGCCAATACCTGTATTTGCAGGTCAGCAACGGGACCCAGGCCTGAATTTTAGTATTAGCTATTTGCCCAGAAGCGATTGGCACCCCCACTTCCTATTAATAAAGTTTCCGTCATCCAATCAGGGAAAAGAAACACTGGGCACGACTGATGTGATCGCTCTCACACTATGAACCAACCCAGGGACTGAAACGTGTTCACTCAGCCAGTTATGACAGAAGTTGGTAAAAGTCACTCTGTCTGCAGAAAGTCTGCAAGCAGAAAGACCGCTTCACCCATTGGATAAACCATTTGATGGTGAAGGAGAAGTATGAACCTTTAATAACGGAGCTGACTGAAAGGCTTCACCGCTGTACTCCTGGAGACTCAACCTCTTTCACCCTGCGGCCAAAGAACTGATCAGACCCACCCTCCCTTCAATCTCTCTACGCAGCAGCTCACGAGAGAAAGGGCAGTGTGCGCTATACAGTATGTTGCACATTTTGGGTCAAATAAATTCGACACTCTGAACTTTGCCCTCATTGTGGAGCTGCCAAGAGGCCAATCATCACACACTTTGCATTGCTTCCATATGATGGGGATACCCAAAGCCAGGCATAGGCCACCGCACAAGTCCCAGTCTACATGGTGGTTTCCCGTGTCCCTTCTGAGCATACTTGGATGAGTTTGTGAGATTTGCTTGGATCTTAATTCTTACTACAGAGAAGCCACCCAATTTGCTCCTTCTCTTCCACAGGCTCTGATCATGGTACTCTTTCCTCTGGTTGGACGAGGCAGGCAAGAGAACAATCCCATGACTAACTGGGAAATGTTCACCTAAGGAGCAGCAGGCAACCTGCCCCCACTGCCTTCTACCCAAACCGATGCAGCCTTTCTGCTTGTTGGCCCTTCTGCTGTCTTGGAGGAAGAACAAAGACTGGGGGTTATTCCCAAATCTGCCATGTCACCTGAAAAACCTACTGATTCCTTTGTGAAGGGAGAAGTGCCCATAAGTGCTTCACACACAACCACTGGCCGCTGGGCATCGGTGTTCTGAAGTACAGAGGATTCACGTGCGGGAAATTCCCGGGGGCAGAGACTGTTTTGTTCTGTGTTTGTACAGCGCCTAGCACGCTGGGGGTCCTGGCCTATGACTGGGGCACCTAGGCGCTACAAAAAGACAAATACTAAATAATAATGTCTATCTGCAACAGTAGCTGTGTCGACGACCCTGGCTACACCATGGTTCTATATTGCTCCATTGTGCCCCTGAACCTTTTCAAAATCTCAAACAATTCAGGTTTTGTGGGTGGTTTGGGGGCAGAGTCAATGTCCGGCTGGTGGTGTAAAACCAAACAGCACAGTAAAATGCACTGGGGACAGCTCTTTTGTACCTGGGGCCTCTAATGTAGCTGAAGTTCAAGTGTAAACTGGCCCTAAGTGTCTTCTTCAAAGCTGGTGAAGACAGGGATGCTGGTGTAAGTTCCTATGCAAATCCTGAGATGCATTCGAAGGTAACAGAGGCAACCTCTTACCCTGTAATCGTTTTCCACACAAGCCCTTCCCTCCTCCCACTTATCCTTAACGTCTACAAAGGCAAGGCAACAAATCAACTGGGAGTAGAGGACACCATTCTTTTATCTTCACCTGGAAGGCCTGTTTCTGTATAGTTAGCAGACAAACGCAACCAATTACCTAACACACTGGCTTGTTTCTTTTTATTCCTCCTCCTCCTTTTCCGGGTGGGTTTCAGCCACGGGCTGTCCGTCTTTCCTTTCCTCTTCAGCAGTTTCTTCTTGATGCTGGACTCGGAGCTCTGAATAACCAGAAAGGCCATTTGCACACAAAGCACGCCCGGACCAGTGGCCCAATACTCATTTCCACCCATGTTAAGGCCACTTACATTACCAGAGTGATGTCAGGGTGGTTAGTGAAACTGAGAATCAGGGTTTGAAATCAAAGTGGTGCTAAGAAGTCTCTAGAGCTTACTAGACACACATGTGCGGGCACGTTTTCCATCATTAAAACAGTGCTCGTTTCGCTTTCAACATGCTTTTCTAGGGCAAGGTACTGGGTATACACACAGCCTAATCACACTCACTGCAGCAATCTGGAGGCCAGTCTCATCAGTGATGTCTACAAATCCAGGTTGATTTACTGCTTAATGTATGTAATATGCTTATACAACATACTCCAGGCTTGGTGGTCAAAGCATCCAAATCTCTCAGGCAGCCTTGAAAATCTAAGCCTCTAAGTCCATGTTCAAATTTAAATTCACCTCCCATTAACAGCCCAACCCAACTCCCACTTCAGTCAAGGAAGAGGTTTTAGATCTACATTGTCTTCCTCCTCAAAATACTCTGTACCACTCTCCACCCTCGCACCAGAGCCACTCGGAAAATAGCTGGTACTGAGCTCTTGCTCCCCAGGGCAGGTTCAGACTCCTATTGACCAATGAGAGGAGTAAGGTACAGAGCCAAGGGCTCTCTGATGACTACACTGTGCTACAGGGACTCTTAGTCAAATATTTCTGCTGCTCATTCTTCCCTGATGGCTCATTGGGAGAGCCGCGGTCACTCAGACAGCCAGGATCCAAACCGCAAAGGGCTTTACAGATCAAAACCCAACACTGTGAATTGTCCCGGAAGGGATAATGAGATACATCAAGGAACTGCCCAGGAAAAGTTATTCTGGAAGCCAGAAACAAACCACAGGGTGCATTACTACTGACCAGGATCTGACCTTCCCTCCCCAACTTAACGGAAACGATACTTGTTGCAATTTGTTCCACCTTCAACCTTCCGCTCAGCCAGATAAACTGATTATGCAAATAACTGAAAGAAACGACTGAGGCTAAAGATTTTCGTAAGTGACTAGTGATTCTGGATGCCTTAAAAGGGGGCCTGATTTTCAGAGGGGGTGGAAGCAGGTCAGCACTGTGTGAAAACCAAGTTCCCGTGAGACATCTCACAGGGGGCACCCAAAAAGTGCAAACATTTTGACACTGTAAAAAAGTGCAATTATCTCCCCATTTTGCTTGAGGCAGGTGACTCCGTGTGTTGTTTATAAGCCTAAATCCCTCTTCTCTGAGGTGTTCTATGGCTCACAGGGCCCAGGGACGGCTGGGGCCGTGGATTAATGAATGAACTCGACAGTGTTCTGAAAAGGAGGGTTCAATTTCAGCTTATAAAAAAAAATTGTTATAGACTCATTACAACTGCCGGGTCTGTATCTAAGGAAGAACTTAAGAGGAACCATCAAATATTTCCATTAACATTAAACGTAAGAAGAAACTAGTCAGCACCTTGTTGAAAACAGCGAACAAACAAAAGCTCATTAGTGAGCATCAGAAGGCAACTGGTTCTATTGCAAATCATGGACATTGTGGAAAATATGGCACCCATGGGGGTAGTTCCATTGGGTTTCAGACAGTGATTCCGTCACACTGGCAGGGAACCATGGTGCTTCTCTCTCTCTCAGGCAGAGCGTACAGGGCAAAGATTGAAAAGAAACATCTCGCAGCCTGGCTTACCAAGTCAGATTCATCTCCATCTTCCTCCTCCTCCCCAGATTCTCCAGACTCTTGTTCCTCCTCAGATTCACCATCTTCCATCTGTAGTCAGCATCCCCCCAAGAAGAGAAAGAGTCGGCCATGTCAGCTATTTCAAACCAAAGCACCTTCCTCATCATGCAACCACAGGGCTTCTGTCACCAAGCACCATCCATGCTCTAGCCAGAACGTGAACTAACAGAACTCACTTCCCAAATCAAGAACCCCTCGTCTGTTAACTCCCAGCAGGGGCACGTGTACTGGGGCAGGATTGGAAGCTCCACTTCCAGCACAAGGAAAAGCTTTGCTACCCAGCGTGAGGATCATAACCTTTGTGGCTTCCCAGAAGCAGGGCCAGCTTCATGTCTTCGCCATCTGTTTGGCTCCTACTAATATATAAAGATCCAGCCACTCAGGAGCAGTGATATGAACAGATATGGCGATGTTTGGTGCATCTGGTTTTTACTGCTTCAAATATAAACCCTCATGCTTCAGGATATAAAACAGCCTATAACTGAAGAGGATTAGGAAGAAACTTGCTCTTTGATAAGTTAATTTTATGACTGTCTACTATGGGGTTTCTGCTTCTATCCCTCAAGCCTTTGGTTCTGGTCACTGTCCCAAGACAGGCTATGAGACTAAACAATCCTGTATGGCAATGCCCCAATTTCAAAATTCCTACAGCAGGCAAGGAGGAGAAGTAGCAGGTCAACAGGGGCCTTTGCTTCCATAGCCCTGTTCTCTGCTACCTCAAGTGCTAAGTCCTAGAAACGTCCTCACTTCATGCTGTGAACTTTGGTTCCTCTCTTTCTCTGTCCTGTCCCCATGTACAAAAATCCCCTTTCAGCTCTTTCACAGTCACTCAAAAGGCATCCAAATACCTTTCTGGCATTGTCGGCATCAGATGAGCCCTCCTTAGAGGTCCTGTTGTCCTCTGCGGGAAATGCAGCCGACTGTTCAGCTCCATGTTCGTCTTCCTCTTCCAGGTCGTCAGAGTCTTCCTCTTCGGAGTCCACCTCTATGCTCTCCCCGTTCATGTGGGGGCTGATGTCAATTAGGTCCTTTTCACCCTGAAACATACCCAAGTACATAAACCAGGAAGGCCACAGCAACTCATGCTACTAGCCCATTGCATCTAACCGCAGATTCACATCATTTTCTTTGTACCAGGACACCTGCTGTGGGTGGAGTACAGGACGAGTTTTCCCTGAATCCAGTAAGGCTGCTAATGCATCTGGACAGAGATTTTGCCACAAGCAACCTAGCCCGATCAACCTGGAGGACGAGATGCCAACGGGAGTAATGCTGGGCTCTTGTGGCAGTACAGAGCGTTAATGGCAGGGTCGCTGGTCAGCCCTGATGCTTACTAGGAGTAATCATGAGTAAAGATTGACCAGTTAACTGAAAGCATCTAATTTGTTTCACAAAGGGACAGTTCCGCTGTGTCATCTCAAGGACCCAGGGAGGGTTCCTCTGAAAGGAAAAGAAGTTCTAACACCCAGGCTGGGATTTTCAGCTCTCACTGAATTTAATGGTAAAACTCCCCTTGCATGAACTGCAGTGGGAGCACAGTTAGGCCAGCTCCGAATCCCACCTTTTAAAATCACCTGCCTTTTTTGCCTTGCAACCTCAAGCACTAAGACGAGGGATGACTCTCCTGAGGGTTCCAAGGCAGAAACATTTGTCAGGGTCACTTTACTTTGAGAAAGCCCCGGTTCCAAGAAAATCACAGAGAAATGGGAAGCAAAAAAAAAAAAATCAGAAAGGGGTTGTTTTCATTTGTTCAAGGTCTCTTGACACACGGCACCTGAGAAGACTCCCTGTAACTGCCCATTTGCAGAACTTTCCCAACCACCAGCCTTAGAAGGGCAGGAAATGGTTACAGTGAGAATTCAGTTGTAAAGAATGAATTACAGATCTACAATGAGCTGCCATAGTTGCAAGTCTGCACATGGGTTTGGTGTCCCAGTGCAAAATACACATGGATGAAAGAGTCAAGCACTTTATTCCCCCAACAAGCAAGTAAGTAGTAAGTTTGGCTCAGCCCTTACCTTGGAACCCGCAGTGGAATGAGTTATGCTCTTAAACATCTCAATCATCGTTCTCTGTTTTAACACTTTGGTCTTTTTCTTGGGAACCAGGCTATAGGTTCCCATTCTCCGCTTTTTCTTCCGAGATACTGCAGCAGCTGGAGGGGGGGAATAAAACACAAAGCAGATTCAGGATGGGAAGGAGAAAGCGTGGAAAGCAGAAGAGATGCCATTCGAGTGCTTTAAAAGTGAGGTTACGGGCAGAAAAGCAACACAGAGCACAAACATAAAGGCTTCTGAAGTCCTCTGCTCTACTTACAAGTCAACCAAAAGAGTTTGTGTGCATGCACACACGTGTTTCCATCAAAGCCGCAAACTCAACCTACGTTCTGAAATTCCCCTGCCCCGCTCCCAATTCTTTCTGCTCCTTACATCACCACCAGCAATACAGAGTCTCCCTCTCAGAACTTAGCGGGCAGTTTTGCTGATGATGCAGGAGGCAGAATAGAATCCAGCTTGCTCTCAGAGCCTACAGGAGTAATAACATATGTTTTAACCAACAAAGTGATCAAGAACAACTTGAGAACACACAGGGAGCAGAGATATTGAATACGGAGATGGCTGTTATTTAACTTCACTTTAAACCTTGCACCAAAGTTTCAGTTCTCTTCCTTAAACGCCTCTATTCAACCCTTAATTCTGTTAGCCTCCCTCCAGCCCTCTAGACAAATCAGAGATCACACTTCAATGCCTCACGTTGTCTTGGGAGAATACACGTCACATGCAGATTTGGTTCCGGCTCTTTGAAGAATAATGTAAGCCCAGGGAATGGCTATCTTGGGAGTCAACATTATTGCTCTCTTGTTGTGAACTCTCAGTTCCTTTAGAACATTCCCTTGCATCTCATTTTACTTTAAAAGTTTCACATAAAGGATGTTAAAGAGGCTTCTTTTTAAAAGAGATGTGTTAATACAAGTTATTGTTATTACAAAGCTACACTTCGTAATAAGCAGAAACCAGTAGTAAACTACCATCAGAATCCTATGAAATTGTATATTAGCAGCTATAGCAATCCCAAAGAAAGCCTTCGGTGTGGCAATACCCCATGTGACAACTGAAGGGCTAGAAATTTGCCTATTGTAAACAGCTTCACCCGAGAGTGTAAGTGAGTAAATGAAATGTCTGCTCATGACTGCCTTCAGCACCCAAGGGAAGTGGGAGATTGTGATGGAAGGCACAGGTGCCCTGCCCTCTACATACTCAGTGAAGCAGAACACCAAAGCTAAAACAGAGTGTCAATATCTGAACACCAAGGCTCACGATACTAGTTTACATTGCGGATTTTCACTCACCCATTCCATTCTCAAACTCTTGATCTCTCCCCTTCTAAAACTCCACCTGGCTTCTATTGCATCCCTCCATAAACACTACAGCCAGCAGAGCTGATGTCCTCCCAATGAGGACTCAGAAACTATGTTAGTTACACAGAACTCCCTTGGATGGGGAGACAGCTTCAACAAGGACTGCAGGACGAGGCCCTGAGCTATCCAAAGGCTGCAGGCTAGCACATGGTCCATGGTGTAGGAGGCAAACGGCATCATCCTTACAAGTCCTGCCAGTCTTGCTCAGTCCAAACTCCACGAGGAGTCGAAGGGAATTTGGGGTGTGAAAGAAGTGCTTTCTAATGATCTATCTTAGATGCTCAAGGCGCTTTGGTTCTTTGGGATCAGGCCTTGAAACTTCACTCTGACCTGTGCCATGACATATCCCTATAACTACAGTAAGTTCCACAAATCTGCAAGTAGTACAAACTGGCAGGTGTAAAGGAAGAATAAGGATGGGAGTTTCAAAGCATCAAAGTGATTTAGAAGCACAAGTCGTTGCAAAAAGTCAATGGGACTTGTGCACCAAAAGTGACTTGGGAGCACCTGAAAATCTTCACTCTAAATGTAAAACTGATAAGGCAACTAGATAAGCACTCTGGGCCAGATCCTGCTCTCAAACACTGGTGTAAATGGGGAGTAACCCCATTGAAATCAACCAAATCAATTGAGTTTAATACTGGGAGTATTCTGGCTCTAAACAGGCCACTATCAAATACTTTTTTCCAGCTTGGTTTAATTTAGTCTTTTTAGGCCCCACCTACCCTCTCAAAATCAACTGACTGTGGCCAAGTCATGTTATAACATGGTTTATTCTCCCAAGTGCAGACATAAAAACATATGGTACAAATATGTAAGAGAACCATGTCTCGGCCTAGGTGGTGAAATTCAGTGCTGTACCTCTAAGGAGCAGAGCACAGAACTTGTAGCCCTGGGAAGAGGCGCTAAAGCAGCTTTAAGCTACCTTTATGTCCTCCCGATACTGGGGTTCCCCAGGTGATCGGGGAGGCCCCCAGAATAACTCAGACACCTTATGGGCTGCAGCCCTGCCCAGAATCTCTAGTGTTGTGGACTGCATTCCCGCCCCCAAGGCGCTCCTTACGCTGGGGTTCCAAACGGGTCCTGGGAGGGCAGCTCTACTGCTGTCTTCTGCAATGCCTGCGCTGGAGGAAAATCTCCTCCAACGGGATACACTGCTTTTAGGACCTCATTTACTCTGCTCAAGCTCTTGTGTTTCTCTTAAAGGGGCTGGCGCCTAAAGGGGCAAGGATCTCCTCCTCCATATCGAACTAGGGAAAAACCATAGTTCTCTAACATGATTTTAACATACAATAGTTTTTTCTGCCTACATTGCCCAGAATAAGTGATACTTGGTCATATTCTTGATTAAATACGTGTTTGTAATGCAGGTGGGGCCCAAAGGTACAGGCGGTGTCTATGCTAGCCTCCCTCTCCCTTCCCCGAAATTCCCCATCACTGTTGTTCCACTCGTGCTAGCAAAGGCAGGTTGCTGGCGTTTTAACAAACACACCTCAGAGCAGATCACGGCAACACGGTGGTTAATACAATGGCAACTGCCCGGGTCTGATCCACACTGGCACTTCCACTGGTGCTAGCAACAGAGGGGAACTTTAGGGGCAAAAGACAGTGGAGACAAGGCCACAGCAGAGCAACTTTTAGCCCCCCCTAGCCTGACAGTGTTTCTTCCCAAGCACAATAAAAGGGGATTTTTTTATTATTATTTGGCTCTGTCCTTTTTACCTGTCTGTGATTTTGTGGTGGCCACATAGCTCTGGTTCTGAGGTAGTGACTGATGAAGGCCTGGGAAAGGGGGCAACGGTGGGGGCTTGCCAAACTCCAAGACGTTTTTGTTGCCTTCCTCCTTGGATTCTGTTTGATCTCTGGTGTCTCTCGCTTCTTTGGGGTCTTTACTTGCATGCTGGAAAACAGAGATTAAAATGAGCCTCTGCATCCGGGTCAAAGGTTGCTAGTTACATTCAAAAGGAAAAAGCGCGCGCACACACACACACTCTCCTCCCCCCCCCCCCCATTTGAAGAGGGGGGTCTACATTCAAAGCAGAAGCACACAGAGCCAGTCATTTATCTGACTGCTTTCCCCTCCCGCACCAATCTCCTCCGCCGAACAGTTCTTTGCCTAATCCCTGCAGCACTCTGGCAGACCACTGCTCCTCCAGTCAGTAAGTCCGGCTCCCTTTGAAGGTGTCTAGCGGAGAGAGACTGATCCAAAGCATGTGTAAATAATGGAAAGCAGCAGATGCTATTTACACAGGCCTTTGGTCACCCCTGGAGGAGAGGAGTTAATGCAACAGCTCTGCCTGCTCCCTGACACACATCTGTAATGAGGTCCATATGTGAGAGGGTGGATGGGCAGAGGCAACAGTTTTCCAGAGAAGCAGTCTACTATGGTTTACAACACTGCGTGTAACACTGGAAGAGGATTGCTCTGTGGTTTTACAGCATCTAGCACGATGAGGTTCTGGTCCACGACGACTAATAAAGGCAATAAACAACACCGAGGGGGGGGAGAAGGCGTTTAACTGTTTTGCATGACACGGAGATGCAAAACAAAGGCTTGGATTAAGCTTGTCTAGTGGCTACTGCAGAGACTGAGCGCCAGGATTCCTAGGCCCTGATTCGCTGTTGCCCCGCTCCTTGGGCCCTCATTTACACCAGCACAGAGTGGGTGTAGAATGCGACCATTCTGATGCGGTAGCATTTTACGCTGGCTTTGCTCTGCTCAATATTGGCCCATTCAAACTTCTCTGTGCCTCTGCTAAGCCAGCCGTCAAGGGGGTTAGATACCAAATGGGCCTCAGGGGGGAAGCAGGTTGTGAGGCTGTGAAGCCCAAGGTTCTTTGATGAAAGGTGCTACAGAAATCCTAAAGCACTGTTATAAGATCACAAGCTTTGGGATGACAATGTTTTGATGCTGCTCCGTTTGGGAGAGGGAGGCTTCTGGTACAGGAGCTCTGGACCGAGAGCTAAAATGCCCAAACAGAAAAAGGAAGCCAGACAAGGAAGACTTTTTAAACTCCCTATCAGTCTAGGATCAGGGACCCATTCTCAGATGCTGCTTTCAAGTAACATGGCCTTGAGGAAAAAAAGGGAGAAATGACGGATTCTTCTAATCACAGCTCTGCCAAGGGAGCATTGCTGGCAGGAAATGAGAAACTGGTTCAGATTTCAAGGCCAAAAGGGATCATTATGATCATCAAGTCCGGCCTGCATGAAACAGGCCACCGAATTTCACCTAGATTCCTGCATCAAGCCCAGAACTGCTGGTTGAGTTACAGCACATCTTTTTGAAAGCTAGCCAGTCTTGATTTAGAGACTCTGAGCGATGAAGAAGCTACCACGTTCCTTGGTAAGTTGTTCCAATGGTTCATGACCCTCACTGTTAAGAAATCTAGCCTCTCTCTGCTAGATTAAACAACCCTCCATCACCAGAAATCTTCTCCTGGTGTAGCTACGTACAGAGCATGATCGAGTCACCTCTTCATGTCCTCTCTGATAAATTACATGGATAAATTACATTAAATGTAAGAAGCTCAAGTTTTCTAGACCTCAAATCATTCGTGTGGGTGGCCTTTTCCCATTTTTCTACATCCTTTCAAAAATGTGAATATCAGAACACAAGTCTTCCAATATTAGTCTCAGCAATGCCATATATGTCTGCTCGATATTCCCCGTTTATACATCCAAGGATCATGTAAACCCTATTAGCCATAGCATCACACTGAAAGCTTGTATCAGTTGGTTATCTACCTTGGCTCCTAAATCCTTTGAAGAATCACTGTTTTCCAGAATACAGTCTCCCATCCGGTGAATATAGCCTCTATTCTTTGTCCCTAAATGTATGACCTTACATTGGGCTGCAGTCAGATGCATCTTCATCTGGATGGATGGATTGAAAACATTGAGAATTGTCAACTAGATCCCGGAAGAATGGAGGCAAGAGTTTGCCAGGACCAACACAAAGAATTCATTAAAAAGAAATAGGCTATTTGCTTTGTTTTCCTGTAATTACAGTAGAGAAGTCACTAAGGCATCTCAGATACTGCTGCATGGTAGCTGTTGGCAAATAGCAACTTTTAATGTCAATCCCACAAAATAATATGCAAATTTAATTAGGCCTTGTAAGATTTGAATTACTGGAACTCCAGTGGGTAGGGAACTCCCTGAACCTACTATCTGGAGACACACTCCTCAATACTAAGCAGACAGAAAGCATTTAAATGGAGCGATGCTACTGGTTCTCTCTTGGGAAGCCTGACTGGATAGAAGATTTTAGCAGCCCGCAGTGAGGACAATCCTGGATATAAGAGATTAAGTTAACAAGGATCAGCAAAGATCTGAAAGCATGAAGAATTTTCCTTCCCTTCCCCAAACTCAGCCAGACGATGGAGAAGAGAAAGGCAGAAGAAATAAGGCATTGCCCTTCCTTGTTCCCGCTATGAAACTCTGTGCTTTCTGCAAGATCATTATACATGTTCTATGGACAATTCCACTTAGAGCTTTTCCATTTCTAATTGCTATAAATTCTATTAGTTCCTCTGGTCCAATCCCTGGAAACCAGTGTGGAATTGTACCCTACAGCAGTTTCTTGTGCTCTGTCCTGTCCAATCATAAATGTTTCCAGAGGAGACTTTCACAGCCCACCTCCTCTTGTCATGGAGCTTCTCCTGAGAGTCAACCTAAAATGTTCTTATAGTCTGATCTAGCAGTCCCAGAGCTGGCTCAAGCAACACTATTCAATTGCACCCTTCGCTGCCAGGCCAATGCTCTGGCATGCAACTGCCACTCTGCACTTGCCCGGAATTGCGCTGCCAAAACAGATGAGTTGCAAGTGTCTGCACTATTCAGACCTTCTCTCCTGCCCCCATGCAGCTCTCAAATGGGAATCTTGTGGGAGAAGGGTTCTCCTGTTTCTTCTGACACATGCTTTGCTTCTTCCTTGTAGGCTCTGTGCTGCTGCAGCAGAACGGTGTCACATACAATGCAGTGTTGTCAGCTGTAACTGTGCAAGTTACTACCCGAGGCTTTGAGCCAGGTAAAGTTCCCTTCCTTGCTTTTTAAACGCAAAGGAATAGATACTTCAGCTCAGAGCTATGGCTAGGAGCAGGGACGTTCTAGGGAAAATTTTAAAATAAACCCCAAACACTTAGCTAAAGTGAATTGACTATTGGGGAGAAAAGCATCAGGCTAACAGCACAGAAAGGGAGGGCTTCTACTGCAGAACAGGCAGAGCAGGTACAAAGAGAAAGGCTACCATACTATCTGTAACNTCAGAGCTATGGCTAGGAGCAGGGACATTCTAGGGAAAATTTTAAAATAAACCCCACACACTTAGCTAAAGTGAATTGACTATTGGGGAGAAAAGCATCAGGCTAACAGTACAGAAAGGGAGGGCTTCTACTGCAGAACAGGCAGAGCAGGTACAAAGAGAAAGGCTACCATACTATCTGTAACAATGTGCCTCACCCCTGTCCGGAAGGACCCACCTCCTCGAATGCATCTCAGGGCATGTCTACACTACACATTTAAGTTGAGTTAAGTTGACATACAACTGGTTTTTCAGGTCCACACGACCCTCTTTCTGTCGGTGGTGCACATCCTCACCAGGAGTGCTTGCACCGACTTGAGAGGGGCAGTGTGGGGGGGCGGCCACCCGGGCTCTCCGCTCTGTGTGGAGCTTCCCACTGGAAGCCCAGCTCCCACCCAGGCTCTCAGCTCCTGGCAGCTCCGCAGGGAGCGAGGGGCTGAGAACCCGAGCGGCAGCCAGGCTCGCCTCTGGAGCCAGCCACCCACCCCAGGGTGACAGCTCGAGCGGTGAGCCTGGTGCGGGGTCCACAGCACGGAGCCTAACAGCTTTTCTTGTCAATTTCATGGCTCCCTCAGGCTGAGAGCAGCAGTGGGGCTCACAGCAGCAGCTGTGAAATTGACAAGAAAGGCTGATAGGCGCCATGCTGTGAAATTGAGCCCAGCCCCGGGCTACCGCTGGGGCTGTCACCCTGGGGTGGAGGGCAGGAGTTCCCGCTGTGAGCCCAGTGCCCAGCTGGCAGTGACCAGCCAGGCTCAATTTCATAGTAGGGAGCCTACCAGCCTTTCTTGGCAATTTCACGGCTCCAATTATGAGCCCCCTGCTGCACAGCGGAGCTGTGAAAGTGACAGGAATGACAGCCAACCGCTGATGTAAGGGATGCCGTGTCTACACAGACACTGTGTCGTCCTAACTATGCTGCCAAAAGCCCTAAACCTCTCATGGAGGAGGAGTTATGATGTCAGTGTAGTAGGGTACTTACATCAGCGGGAGCAAGACTGTACTGTAGATACTGACATAATATGGCCGACATAAGATGCCTTACGTCGACCTAACTCTGTAGTGTAGACCAGGCCTCAGTCTTCATTCAGTCATTGGCTTCACAATGACAAGAGTCCTAACTCTGATGTGCTCACCTGTCCACCAGAAACGAGCTCATTTCACTGGAGTCATCAAGCAGCAGTTATTGTAGCTGGCACGGATTTTCTGCCTACTCCTGACCTGGGGCAGCATATGAACTGGTGACCTAGAGGTGAAATGCTCTACACTGTGATTGAAGATGCAAAGAGATCAATAGTAACTCCTGCGTGGCCTAATGCCCCCCTTACCTTTTCCCCCAGGCAGAGGACTTGAGAAGTTACATCCAGTTTAATACTATCCAAAGCTGGGAAAGTACGAAGAGAGGTATTCTCAAATATTAGCCTGGGAACAAGGACAAAGCTGGTGGTGAATAATTTACCAGCCAATATTCCTTCATCCAGTTTGCCATCGTCAAGTCCTAACACGAATCTGCCTCATTTCCTGAAAGTCCAAATTCCTCCCCTTCGTGTGGCAGATGTATTGGATTTTTCTTCCATTTATGTCATTTTGTTCAATAATAATGAAAATTGCCCCTTTGGAATTCTGAGAGCATGTGAGATTAAGGCCATGTCACTTTACTAGGATAGGAACACTGCTATACTATCCCAGCCAAGTGCTCCTGGCACGGACACAGCCATATCAGCAGAGCTGGGCATTGTACCAGTATAGTAAAAACATACGCGAGGGAAACTAGCTATACAGCAAAGTGCACATACACTAGAGGCTTCTGCCTGCACAGCTATGCTGGTCAGGGATCACGACTCATCACAACCCTGACCAACACAACTATGCCTGCAGAAGCCCATAATGCAGACCTGGCCTCGGTGAGAGACTTTAGCACTGGTGAAAGATTCAGGATAAACAAACCTGGAGTCTGAGGTGCTCCTTTTATCCACAGGATAGGATAAGCTAATTTGCCCTGACCCTGACCTCGAGTGGCCACCTCCTAAGAAGTGAAATGGGTATTGCAACTTCCACAGCCCAGTCAGTGGTAGGTTTATTTGCTGAGAATGCCAATGAGGGGATGAATGTTAACTGTGTGTACTTTTAATGCTACAGACCCTTAGCCCTGGAACCTGGACTGAAATCATCTTGTTTCATGTAGGTTCATCAGAGAGCATAACAACATTCAGCTGACACCTATTCTGATAGGATTTAACTGGCAACCTAGAGGTTAAAAGCTCTATATCTCATTTCCAATGCACTAATCCATCCAGTCCCCCACTATAGCTGAAGCCTTGAACTCTGTCCCCTGACTACACAGGATAAGAGGACAAGTACATACAGAGCTGGAGTAGGTCAATAATGATGTAGGTTTGTTGAATCCACAGCAATTTTATTTATTGTTCTCCTGAAAGAGTTTTGGCCCAGGGGTTCTTTTTTTGTTTGTTATTTTTATAAAGGAGCTAAAAAAAAAATAATCTAAGACTGGTTCTACTCTCATTTATACCTCAGAGAGAGAGAGAGAAGTGGTCAGGATATCCCCACACTGTGTCAGATATTCAGTCTCTTGGCCATTACTGTCTGGCATAACTTAAGCTATCCTAACACCGTGCAAAGAGAAAGCAGTGTACAGAGTAGCACCAAGATCCATTGAAGTTAACAGAGTTACACCAGGCAGAGGGCAAAATCAATGAGGAAGAACACGTTCTAAAGCAGTGGTTCTCAACCTTTTTTCATTTGCGGACCCTTAAAAAATTTCAAATGGAGGTGAGGTGCAGACCTCTTAGGAAATCTGTTGTCTGTATATATAGTTGAATTCGGTTCAGTCAGTTTTCAGTCTAAGTCTTTCACAGACCCCTTTGACGTAGTCCGTGGACCCAACCACAGGTTGAGAACCACTGTTCTAAATAATGCATTTTCCCATAGAGCATCGGTTACACTTCACAGGAGAGGCTACAGATTTATTCTCCCATGCAAGGCATTGTGGAGACAGTCAGGGAGCCAAAGGAAGACACGCTGATGTCTAGCATGGGTTTCAGAAGATGCCCAGATCTAGAGACAGAGGAGGCAGGACTGAACAGGATCTTTTCTCTGTGCCTCAGGAGAGCAGATGAGAAAGCTGCTGATGTCAGAACAGGAGCACACTTATGGCACTTGAGAGGAAAGATTCATTGTATAGCTGAATGCTTTAATGGGATTGATTAGGTGTGTGTTATTGGCATGCAGCTCCCTTAGAACAGTAGGGGAAGTTATTAAAAATGACAAAGATGGAGTACCTCAATTTTTCCAGAGGCAAAGCAACTAATTAAGCCCTGTGCCAGCATGGCACACAGCATTCTGCCCAGAACCAGACAATTAAGAGGCCCTTCGTTACCAACCAAGTTACTGGCAAGGAAAGAAAAGACCAAAAACATATCACTGTGTCAGTGACAATACACTGGTAAATATCCTCCAGCACAAATCATTTAACAAGAGGGCAGCTTCAGAGAACACATCAGCAGGATCTTGCCATTCATTCTCGACATCCAATATACCCATCTCCAGCTTACACGTATAAGCTCTTTCAGGCTGGGCTGCCTGTCACATTTCTCAGTAAAACATAAGGCTTCAGGCACTTCTGTCTCAAACACTCTATTAGCCAGGGGCTTGCAAACCTAACCAACTAGCCAGGGGACTAACCCCATTAAGCCAGAGCAGCCAGGTCCAGAGGCAGCACTCGGTAAGCAGCCCATCTCCCTTCCTTCCCCAGATGCTGGGACATGGAGGGGCCCACAAGATTCCAACCAATGCGCTGCCTCTGGACCTTACAGTCAGGGCCCCATCTTGCATATCAACCTCTGATAACTGGCGTTAGTGTAAATGAGATTCAAGCCCAGACTATCAAGCCAGTAAAATATATCACGAACTACACCAAAAAGCTGAAGGACTGTAGTACTGAAGCTACACATTTACATTAGGGTTGGCAGAGAATTACCATTTTCTTTATCGAAATTCAAACATGCCGTAGAGGGTTTTGGGGTGGCCCAGCATACGAACGTTAACCTGGAACGGTACGGATGAAGACACTGCAAAGCTAACTATCCATACCAGACAAGCCACAGTACTTAGACTCCGACTGGCACTCTTAGACTGGGTCTACATGTAAAGTTGCACCTACCAAACTACGACTATAGCTACACTATCACTTATGTCGCTCAGAGGTGCGAAAAAACACCTCCCTCCCTGAGTGACAAGTGGGAGTGTGCACAGCGCTATGTCGGCAGGAGAACTCTCTCCCACGGGCACAGAGCAGCTACACAGGAGATCTTCCTGCTGCGCAGCTGTATCGGTACAGCTGTTCCGCTGTAAGGTCTGTAGTGTAGACATAGCCCAAAGATGTGATTTTAGACTGATTTCATTAAAGCTGACCAGTGTGTGTGGACACCCTTATATCAGTTTAAACTTGGCTTATATTGGCTTAGCTTGTCACACAAGTTAAAGAGATGCAAGCCATGTTTAAACCAGTGTAAGAGTGTCCACATACAAAATTGAACCAGTTTAACTTCAGTTTAAAAACGGATTTAGAGCTTGTCTACATAGAGTTATTAACTTCACTGTCTACACTTGAAAGGTAATGGGAATTCATTTAGGGTGTG
Organism: Platysternon megacephalum; assembly: GCA_003942145.1. Taxonomy (NCBI): domain Eukaryota; kingdom Metazoa; phylum Chordata; order Testudines; family Platysternidae; genus Platysternon; species Platysternon megacephalum. The sequence goes on from QXTE01000070.1 coordinate 7,215,106, forward strand.
AACTTAAAGTAGAATAGCTATTCGGAATAACTCCATGTGTGGACACTCTTGTTCCAGAATAAGAGTGCCCAGACATGGAGTTATTCAAGAACAGCTATTGCACTTTAAATTCACACCCTACCTTAATTTGCGTTAATTTTCAAGTGTAAACAAGCCCTTAAGTTACGTTAAACTGGTGCAAATCTGTGTTTAGACAAATCCTTAGGAGCATTTATAATTAGATCTCATTCTTTTCTTCACAGCTGTTTGGGTTATCTACATTTTTTGGTTATGTACAGTTCATTTTCCTTCAGGAGAGACTATCCTTTCTGCTCTCATGGGACGTTCCATTTGAAAGACAATCACTTCAATCAGGATTCCCCCATGTTGTGACAGTTCTATTCTCTGCAAAACTAGAGCATTCGAGAATGCGAATGCATCCTAGATGCTCACTGGCTGGCGATTTGTAATTGTCTATTCTTAGTTAGTCAAGCACAAGAACTCCCTAGGACTCTCTGAACATGTGGACTACATAGGAGAGCATGGAAGGGGTTTGGTACCAGGCTGTAATATTACTTACCATTGATATAACAAACAACACTTTGTAATGACACAGCATCTTTTGTCTGGGGACCTTAAAGGGATTTACACCACCATTATCCCTATTTTATGGAAAGGGAAACTGAGGCACAGGGAGAGAAAGTGATTTGCCTGATTTGTACTAACTCTTCCGTCGACCTGGTGCTGTCTACACTGGGAGATAGGTCGGCTTAAGTACATCACTCCCGGGTATGGATTTTTCACACCCGAGTGACGTACCTGGGTCAACTTAATTTTTTAGTGTAGACCCAGCCTCAATGTTAGGAACAGAACCTAGGTCTCCCGACGCCATCCCCTGATCTAACCACCAGACAACACTGCTTTTTGTATTTCAATAGATCAAATACGATGGGGGTTTTACTATCAAAGTTCTTAGGCTCTTCTAGAGTTGTGAAAATGAAGTTAAGTTTGATAAGGGGTTTAAATTTTCATGCCAGTGGGGCAGAGTATGGGGTTCTTTACCCAGAAAATATATGATCAACAGAAGCGTTCTGAAAGCATTTGAGCCTAAAACATACAACCAGCTTCCTTTTGGCCCATTTCCTCCTCTCGCAAAGCCTTTCATGTGCCTGAGGAAGCTGTAGGTGGACTAAGCAGAAAAGAAAAAACTCTCACGTGGGGTAAAAGTTGCAAGGACATGGGTGCAACACAGTGGCTGGGCTGATACTTTGCAAACATCAGTATTTTAAAACAAAATCACCATAGACCTGTAGCAATTAAATCTACGGCTGTGTTTTGGTTCCTAGCTGCTTTTCTGGTTGTGAAAGAGACTCCCAGGTGGAGAAACACCCAATCTCCACCTGTTTTGTTTCTACCAAAGACCACCCAATTCACACAGAAAGGGGATGCCAAGTTTGCTTGAGGAGGACGGAAGTCCAAGAAGCAACTCTCTCTTCCCAACCAATTTTTGCAGAGGCCAGGAGAAAAAAGATTCTACAATTCGACTAAGGAATCCTAATTTTTTCCTTGGCTCAGGCATCCTTGGCTCAGGCAACACAAGGATCTAGCAGGAATAAAACAATGCTCTAAACATGAAAACGTGGAAGCTGCAGTCTTCTACCCCATTGTTTGCTGCATGATCTCCAAAGGGTAAAGACTTATTGCTAAGGCTGTGCCACCTGCAACTTAGGTGCTTTACTTATCAAGTGGAAAAGGCGGGTGTGATGGTGGAGTCTGACACTGAGATACTATGGTGATGAAGGTCATATAGACAGAGAGAGAGAGAGAGATAACCAGGAAACTGAAAAATGGGAACTAGTCAGGACATTGTGCAACGCAACACAGAACTGGATGTAGCCAAAAGCCATTGGGGGGAAAAGTCAATAACTATCCTGAACGCTGAGCTGAGCAGACGTTTCGTTGTCTATAGAAACTAGATCAGATAAAAACGGAAAACCCTGTGCTCAAACTCAGATGCAACGGCTTGAGCATAGACAGACAATTATTCAACACCCATTGGCTTGGTCTTATTGTGTATTTTGCTTCTCTCTCGACCAAAACTAAATGGGGAGAGTTCTTGAGGATGTGATTTTAAAAAACCTGTGTGCACAACTGCATGCCTAATTTTTGTGCCGTTACTGCGATTGCAAATGACCATAAATAGCCATGTGCACAAGCAATCACAGTAACTGTGCACGTAAATTCAGCCATGCAATTGCTTGCAAATGTTAAACCCCCAGCTTTCTAAAACAAACCCGCAGCCTTGTGGGTTCAAGTACAAGTTATTCTGATTTACAGTCAAATAAAAGTGAGGCAAGAGCAGTGACGCAATTTCTCCTCACCTGATGTTTATCTCTTACAGAAAAATTGCCTCCTCCTGTTCCTCTGCCCCAAGGGATCGCTCTCTCCATGTGAGGTTCCACAAGGGTTTGTGTTGAGAGGCCACCCTGGGAGATGGCAAAGCAGTTTTGGCTGTAGTGCTTTATTTGGATAAGACGCAGTTCAATGTTGTGCTTTCATCAGACCTGGAAGTGCCGCAGTGATTCCCCAGGCACTAGCCGAAATGGGAACGGGAGTGAGAGGGAGCTCACTGAAGTGCACTCAAGAGAAGAAGGCGGCAATTGGGGTAAGGTCTGGCAGGGTGGTTTCTGCCCACCTAGTGAGATTGTGTGTCCACGAGTGCACTATCTTGAAGTCCCATTGCTTCCGGAGTCACAGATGGTGTTGGCAACTAACAGGACCTTTCCCATCTCCCTCTGGCTAGGTGCCTGGGACCTTTTCTTTCTGATCCAGACCTTGCCACAGGGATCCACAACTTTGTGACCTCTGGCCTGGATTACTGCCCTGTTACAGCACTTGGGGCTCTGCTTGAGGATCATTTGGAAGCTGCGTCTGGGGCGTAAGATGTTGGCAGCTAAAGGGAACACATTACACCAGTCCTTCAACAACTGCACTGGCTTCCTATTTGCTTCTGAGTGCAATTCAAAGTGTTAAACCTGGCTTATAAAGCCCTCTCTAACTTGGGTGCTGGCTATCTAAGAGTCTGCCTCTTTCTCCAGGAGCAGCTACAGCAGCTGGGATGCTTTAGCTAAGAGATCCTAGACATGAAGTGCCGAAGAGCTGGTGGCAGAGCATTCTCAGTGGAAAGGCCTCGGTTCTGGAAACCATTCCCCGCCTAGCTGATCTGATATTAGCAAACTCTGGCTCTGTTTAGTGCACAAAGCAAAGCCCACCTCAGTTCTCAAGCATCTGCTCAAAGGGGAAAGGATGGGATTGTTTGGAAGTGGGTGTTCCCCATGCCCCAAATCCATGGTGCCTCTGAGAGAAGGCAGAACTGTGTGTTTTATTAAGTGATGGGCATGTACCCTGAGTCACTCAGAAGGGCACATTTTATGAATGAATACGTGTAATTAACAAATAAGAACAGTAGAAAGGGATACTGATCTGGTGAGGTACCAGGATGCTCAGCGATGTGCGACAGAATACAACCCAGACATTGACAGTGGGAAGTTCCCAGAGTTTTCCATCGGGGTTGTGCATGATGTTCCTTTGAGGTGGCCTGATATGGAATCTGTTTCCAAAGCAACCCTGTGGATTTAGTAAAAGGGCTGAAGGTGCAACACAGCTGCGGCTGAAAGGCAATTCCGGAGCTCACACAAACATGCTGGGGGAGGTAACCGATCAGCTGCACTTTTACAAACACAAACTGGGAGCGGGAGGTGTGAAGCTAATAGCAGCGGCGAGTTATAAACCATATCATCACCTCTGCCTCTTTGTAGGAGAAAGAGATCAGTGACCTAGCTGGACACTTCCAAATTACACCCGTTGGCTCAGATCAGGGCTACCATGCCACACACCCCAAAAAAACAACAACCCCAAGACCATTTAGCAGCAGAGCAACTCACTGCAGTGCATATACGTTACCAGGCTAAGTGTGGGTTTAGGCATTGTCTTCCGTGCTCTGTGGACCTTGACTTCAGCGTTCGGGGCGGTGGCTTTTTTAGCATCCATGTCCTTACTCCCCTCCCCGAGCTTGGCTGGCAGGGTGGCTTGCATCTGAGAAAAGGCGCTCAGGGTTCTCCCTTTGCTTGCTCCTCCTGGGAGGGTTTTCGCAGCATGGCCAGTGAGAGAAGCAAAGGTGCCTGTAGTCCTTAGGGGCTGCTCCTGCACCATCTGCTTAGTTAAAATATATCCATTGCTCCCTGTTACAGAAGTCTGCGTGAAGTCATTAGCTTTCATGTGGTTCTGCTTCCCGGTCTCACTGTCTCTCTCCGAAATGCCATTCTCCGCTATCCTATTTAATTTAGTACTGGAGTCCTGCTGGCTCACTTTTGTATTGTCCTGAGTGTTTTTAGTTGGGTTTGGGTGGCTACCAGCTTCGTTGCGCTCACAGGAGCCATTGGTTTCACCATCTGCCGTCATTTTTGGTTCCCCTACTTGCTTTTCTGTAGCACTTTCATCTGCAGCCATGGCATTAAATCCTGGAGACAGAGGGCGAGAGAAAGCGGGGTTACAGGTTACTGAGCCTCAAAAGGAAGATATGGCTAACTGCCATAGTAACTATGTCACAGCAAATCCCCCTCCCACCAAAAAACTGGATGCCATTTTTACCCGGTTGGTTATTTTGGGCTGGCTCCTTAGCTAGTGTAAGTCAGTGTCGCTCTTCTGAAGTCAATGGAGCCATGACCACTTACATCAGCTGGGGATCTGGTCCCTCACTTCTAACAGGTTTTCAAGATAAAAATACTCTTTAGCATTCCGAATAGCTACATTTATTTGATCATCCTTCAACACCTAGCATGTCAAACAAAATGCTACCCAACCCTGCATGCCCACCTCAGGCAAAGCTCCCGTTACAAAGGCCAGAGTTACACCAGAAAAGTTTTGCTGGTACGGCTACACCACAAACTCTCCCAGGGCAGACGCAGCTTATGCTGGCAAATGAATACTTTTGTTAGTATCGCTTACACTGGTTCGGTGAGTGAAATAAGCTACACCGGCAAAATCAGTTTTTTGCTGGTATAACTGTGTCTACACTAGGGCTTTTGCTGGTACAGAAGCACCATCAAAAGCATCACACTCAGGGTGGATTTGATTTAAATCACTAGTCAGGAAGACTCGATTTAATCATGTATTTCTACATAAAAGTGCATTCTTGTTGGTTATTATAACCTTAATACATTTTCTTCACAACTCATAGATAGATGTAGGTTTTATTTTTAAAGGTACAACCTATGCATTTTTAAAGTGATTTATTTTGAAAACTTTTCAGATTAGTTTTACAGCTATATCAGAAAATGAATGCTTGTTTGGTTATGTCGTTTACCAAAGGTAATTGAAGCAGATATTTATGAAGTCATTGGGAGGTGAACTATCTCCAATTCAACAGGTTAATCATTAACATTTGGAGGATTTTCTTGCCAGGCTGTATTAGGAGGAGAACATCACCAGACAGACATTTAAATTGTTTTATTTAAGTAAAACAACAACATTATGTATTCTGGATTTTTTTCTTCAACAGCAAACATATATTTTACCAAAACAAGCATATGAATTTTTGAATTTAAACATTCAAGTTTTTTAAAATCAGGTTTGTTTTTGTTAAAATTGTTTTTAACTAAAATAGTTAAATGAAATATTTTAAAAAACCCACAAAAATTAAATCGACTATGTCAGCCAGGTCAACACGAGAAACTTAAAATATTGGCTTCTGCTAAAATATTGGCTAACTCAGTCATCTTCACCTTCATTTTCCTGTTTGTTCATAATCTGGAAAAGAAAAAGCTTTCCTGCTTTTTCAGGTCCCAAACGATTTCACAATTTGGAATGAATTAGTCCAAAGGAAGAAAATATTCTTTCTACCCCAGCAGAAGAAGCTACTGCTGTTAAAAGTGAGATCATCACTTCAACAGTCTCTGAATCCAAGTGCTTAAGTGACTTCCACCAGTTCACTGGTGTGACTTTCTTTAAAACATCATCAGCAAACATATATTTCTTGAATAGTTCACCCTTAGCTCTGAAGTTTATTATAGTTGGCATTAAGGAGGGATGATTGCTGGATGTCCATGTCAGAGCCAACTCCTCTTCTTCAGCAGCTAAGGTTTGACCCTGGTACCGAGTATTGAGAATATTTGCAAGAAAATGAGCTGGAGATAGCGCTTGTCCAATTCGTTTTTAATCTTTGTAATTTAACTCTGTCATTGCATATTTCTCTTTTTAAGATCTCACTCAGTTCCTTCCAAATTTCAACAGCGTCAGCAATAAAACAGCTATTTCCCTGCATTTTGTTCAAGGCTACAGAAATAGGCTTCAGGGTACTCAGCATGTGTTCAACATTTCTCTTAAGCCCAATGTTGAGAACTTTGGCTGTGACAGTGCCATCTATTTTTTCATGATTTTGTTCACAAACTGTCATCAGATTAGGCCAGTTCTTGATATAGTGCTCAAAACAGTCCACTACTGAGTTCCATCTCACGTCTTGTGGGAGAGTTAGCTTGGTTCCTCCCACTTTTTTCAGAGCAGCTGCTGCAAAGTGGTTGTTACGGAAGTATTTTGCAATTTCAACATTAGCCTTTATTTCTGGAACACTAAAGTCTTTGGCTAGGAGGTGCATCAAATGAGCACTGCAACCGTATGTTATTAGCTTGGGACTCTCTTCACTCTCTTCTAAATAATTTCTTCTCATCTTGGATACATTTGCAGCATTGTCTGTGACCAAGCTGCATACTAGACATTTGAATTTTTTTTCACAGTTTGTTATAGTTTTTACTGCTACTTCTTTTAAGTATTCTGCTGTGTGGGCATTTCCTGATGTATCAATTGTTTCTGTAAGGAAGACATTCGCTTCTTCGGGTGTCACACATGCACATACAACAGGATCATTGTGGACATTGCTCCACCCATCAAGAGTCAGGGTAACAATTTTATCCTCTAGACCTTTTGCACACTGCTCAATTTCTCTTTCATACACTTTATCCAGCAATTTGCCTGCGACATCCGCTCTGTTGGGTGGACTGTATCCTGGTCTTAATGACTGAACCATGTTAATGAAGTGTGGGTTCTCAATCATACGGAAAGGAGAGTTTGTTGCATAAACAAACCGGGCAATTTTTCCATCAATTACCTCTTTTTGTAAACTGCTGATTCTTATCACAAACTTATCTATGGTTGTTTCTGGGTGAAGATTTTTTTTCCTTTTTGCTACAGGTGACTATGTGACATACATGATGTGACTGAAACACTATCATTGGCAGATAACTCTGAAACTACAGAAGATGATGGTGATCTTGAAGGTGGATAGTCTTCAGAATCCTGTATGTTGAGGATGGATTCTCCTAAACAAAATAAGTCAATGCAGTTATTTAATTATTATTACCATACTGCTCATTTAGTATTACTCATTGCATTCACTGACATTCAGTACTACTTTAAAGGTGAAATTGTAAAAGGAAGATCTGCCTATGTCAGCTATTTATTTTTTATCACAACTGCATCTAAAATGATAGTACAGTAACTCCTCACTAAGTCGTCCCGGTTAACGTTGTTACGTTGCTGATCAATTAGGGAACATGCTTGTTTAAAGTTGCGCAATGCTCCCTTCTAACGTTTGGCAGCCGCCTGCTTTGTCCACTGCTTGCAAAAAGAGAAGCCCACTGGAGCTAGCTGGTGGCTTGGAACCAGGGTGGACCAGCAGCCCCCCTATCCGCTCCCCGCTCCCCTAAGTTCCCTGTGCGGCAGCCGCCCAGCAGGCTATCAATTGCCGGGCAGTTCAGCTGTCCCTCCCCCCACTGCCATGTGCTGCTCCTGCCCTAGGAGCCTCCTGCTTGCTGTGCAGGGGGAAGGGGGGGCTAATGTCAAGGTATTCCTCTCCCCCCTGCTTCTTTACCCCATCGGGCCATCTCCACGGGAGGGGGAGGGGGGGGAGAGAGTGGACACCGACAGGGCTCGGGGGGGAGGGGGGGGGAGAGAGTGGACACCGACAGGGCTCAGGAAGGAGGGAGCTTGCTGGGAGCAGCTGCTGTCTCAACTTCCTGATCTACTTAAAAAGGCAATGTACTTAGAATGGGGTCAGCGTACTTAAAGGGGCAATGCGTCTCTCTCTCTCACACACACGGTCTCTCACACACACGGTCTCTGTCTCTCTCTGCCATGCTGTCTCCCCTCCCTCCATTCGTGCTGCCTTGTAGAGTGTGAGGCTACATTAACAACAATGTATTAACCCTTGAAGGCTCAGCCAAGTGCTAGTTCATCATTCAGCAGTAAGGCATTCTCTGGGAAATATCCCACCCTCTGACTCCACCACCTCAACCAAGCTCCACAATTATCATTGCTGCGTACAGTATTAAATTGTTTAAAACTTCTACTGTGTATGTGTGTGTATATATATCTACTGTGTATGTGTGTAAATATAGTCTTTTGTCTGACCAAAAAAAAATTCCCTGGAACCTAACCTCCCCTCCCCCCACCCCCCCATTTACATTAATTCTTATGGAGAAATTGGATTCGCTTAACATGGTTTCGCTTAAAGTAGCATTTTTCAGGAACAGAACTACAACGTTAAGCGAGGAGTTACTGTACCATAGAGTAACAACTATATTTTTTGCTCAAACATGAGAATTCAAGAATAGTCCAGAAGGAAGACAGGCAGTCCTTAAGAAAGAAGTATGAAATAAAAAAGTTTACCAACCTGAAGATCCTGCATGTTCAGACATGTTCCTTTCATCATCTTCAATGCAGCTTCCTCCTGAGAAGGAACACTTCTCATGATGTTGTTTCATTCGGGCAACCAGGCCTTGCATTTCTTTGTTGCACTGTTTGCATTTTGCATGCATGCCTGTCTTACCCACAGGTAGAGGAACTTCATTAAAATATTCCCAAACTGGGTCTCTCTTATGGCCTGCTGTCATTATAGGTTTTCCCTTCCAGTGAGGGAATGGTACGGTAGATCTCAAATCAATGAAGGCTATACTCAGAAAGACCTCAAGACTTCTGGAATATGCTGCTCAAACAGTTCCACTTTTGTTTCTACTGCCTGTCCCACCCTTCTCACATTTATCTCCAGCCTTCTTCTCCTTGTTCAGATCTATTCCACCCCCAACAATCTTTTATTCATTGAACTTTTTGAAACTTTGCACTTTTAGAGAGAGGTAAGGGATTGACTCTGTGTACACAAATTTGCAGACGGACAACATGGTTGACGTCTGTTATTTCTCACCTCTATATATTATTTATTTATTTTAAAACATTTTTGCTGTTAACAAGCATATTATCTCTGGAGACACAAATCTGCAGTTTGAGAACTGCAAAACTAAGCATCTCTGATGGTATCTTCTAGACTGAGCACTGAGTCCCACTGGGTAAATAGAAAGATTAACCTAAATAATCTATACAGAAGCCCCTAGAACCCCATAAGATTGGGTCCCTAATCCATGAACTATTGGAACTCATTTACAAAACTTTTCTTAAACATTACATGAATATATTGTCTCATACTATAGAATTAGAAATTATAATCCCTATTCCATGATGAGATATCTTTGAGCTATAATGCATCTTCATTAAAACTCTCTTTAGACAGGTTTTTTCCTCAAAAAGCATTT
>QXTE01000070.1:7224922-7327008 GCA_003942145.1 Platysternon megacephalum
CCCCCCCATTTACATTAATTCTTATGGAGAAATTGGATTCGCTTAACATGGTTTCGCTTAAAGTAGCATTTTTCAGGAACAGAACTACAACGTTAAGCGAGGAGTTACTGTACCATAGAGTAACAACTATATTTTTTGCTCAAACATGAGAATTCAAGAATAGTCCAGAAGGAAGACAGGCAGTCCTTAAGAAAGAAGTATGAAATAAAAAAGTTTACCAACCTGAAGATCCTGCATGTTCAGACATGTTCCTTTCATCATCTTCAATGCAGCTTCCTCCTGAGAAGGAACACTTCTCATGATGTTGTTTCATTCGGGCAACCAGGCCTTGCATTTCTTTATTGCACTGTTTGCATTTTGCATGCATGCCTGTCTTACCCACAGGTAGAGGAACTTCATTAAAATATTCCCAAACTGGGTCTCTCTTATGGCCTGCTGTCATTATAGGTTTTCCCTTCCAGTGAGGGAATGGTACGGTAGATCTCAAATCAATGAAGGCTATACTCAGAAAGACCTCAAGACTTCTGGAATATGCTGCTCAAACAGTTCCACTTTTGTTTCTACTGCCTGTCCCACCCTTCTCACATTTATCTCCAGCCTTCTTCTCCTTGTTCAGATCTATTCCACCCCCAACAATCTTTTATTCATTGAACTTTTTGAAACTTTGCACTTTTAGAGAGAGGTAAGGGATTGACTCTGTGTACACAAATTTGCAGACGGACAACATGGTTGACGTCTGTTATTTCTCACCTCTATATATTATTTATTTATTTTAAAACATTTTTGCTGTTAACAAGCATATTATCTCTGGAGACACAAATCTGCAGTTTGAGAACTGCAAAACTAAGCATCTCTGATGGTATCTTCTAGACTGAGCACTGAGTCCCACTGGGTAAATAGAAAGATTAACCTAAATAATCTATACAGAAGCCCCTAGAACCCCATAAGATTGGGTCCCTAATCCATGAACTATTGGAACTCATTTACAAAACTTTTCTTAAACATTACATGAATATATTGTCTCATACTATAGAATTAGAAATTATAATCCCTATTCCATGATGAGATATCTTTGAGCTATAATGCATCTTCATTAAAACTCTCTTTAGACAGGTTTTTTCCTCAAAAAGCATTTTATCAAAAAAATCCGATTTAAATTAAAAAAAAAAATCAGATTTTTTTGATTAAATCATAGATTTTTATCCCCCCTGATCACACTCTGACTGATGTTGCTATACCAGCAAAAGTTTCTAGTGCAGACCTGCTCAAAGAGTATTTAGCTTGCCTAAAAAGCATAGGATCAGGACACATGGTTTCCTAGCAGAGGCATAAGGCAGAGTAAACACAGAGCCAAACCACTTTTAACACAGTTCTAGGCTAACCACATTCATCGAATTCAAATTACAGTGAGATCTGTGCTAACAAACTGAACGAAAAGCTCATTCACAACTAGAACAGGAAGGGATGTGTTAAAAGTTCTTTTCTCCCTTGCAAATGCACACCCCGCCGCCCTCCCCCCCCCCGTGCACACACAAATTGTCCCATCCAAGTTGCAGTTCCAAGTAAAAAGGATCCAAATATCAACTATATGTGAAGCAGAAAAGTTGCCAGCCAGGAAAACTAGCAGCTCCCTGGACAACCGGAAGCGATAACAATTCACTGGCCTGTTCTGTGGAATGATTAGATTGACCTACTATCAGGGATTCCTTATATTGTTTTCCTTCCCGAGGCCAGACAGATTAAGAAGCATAAGGATAAAATACCAGCTGAAGCTTTGAGCTATCTGTCTAACTGGGATGTCAGGGCGCATGGGACTAATTTACAGCCTGTTTGATTCGAAATATGTATTGGTTTTAGTCTGGAATTTTTAGAAGGGCTCAGAACCTTCAGAAGAAGCCAGATTTTCAGAACAACTCAGCACATTGGATACGGAGCTGCTTTGAGAATCTGGCCTTTTAGATCCATCCAAACATCCATCTGGCCCTTTAGATCCATCCAAACATTCTCTCAGGGGAATCCTGCCCCTCTCTTCTGCTTGGGGAAGAAGTGGTGTGGTTCTATAGCATGGGGACAGATTTTGGACTGCACAGGGGGATTCACATACCTGGAGCGCTGGCTCCGAGCTCAGCTCTACCAGCCGTTGCTGAGACCCAATGCAAAGATGGCACTGGACACATGGCAGGGGCTGGTGAATCTAAGGAACAGAGCACTGGCTGCAAGAACCAATGTACCTCCGAGACTGCAACAGGGGCTGGAGAACAACCTCCGCTGCCACAAAGATGGCAGCAATGGCGCATACTCCCCTGGCGTGGGACCCAGCGTCTAAGGCAGGGATGGGCAAACTACGGCCCGGAGGCTGCATATGGCCCTCCAGACATTTTAATCCGGCCCTCGAGCTCCCGCAGGAGAGTGGGGTCCTGGGCTTGCCCTGCTCTGGCGCTCCAGCCGGGGAGTGGAGTCGGGGGCTTGCCCCGCTCAGCGTGGCTCCTGAAAGCAGTCGCATGTCCCTCCTCCAGCTCCTATGTGTAGGGGCAGCCAGGGGGCTCCACACGCTGCCTCTGCCCCAAGTGCCGCCCCCGCAGCTCCCATTGGCTGGGAACTGCAGCCAATGAGAGCTGCAGAGGCGGCGCCTGCGGACGGTGCAGCGCACAGAGCTGCCTGGCCGCACCTCCGCATAGGAACTGGATGGGGGACATGCAACTGCTTCTGGGAGCTGCTTGAAGTAAGCACTGCCCGGAGCCTGCACCCAATACCCTCCCGTGCCCCAACCCTAAATTTTGTGAGCATTCATGGCCCTCCATACAATTTTCATACCCAGATGTGGCCCTTGGGCCAAAGAGTTTGCCCACCCATGGTCTAAGGGACTAAGAGGCTGATTTGCCCCTAAATTATGAGATCTTCGTTTTTTAATTATATATTTATTTTTTGAAGTATTCAACTCATCTTTAACACACTGTCTGCAAATGGGTTTCACCTGGAGAGTCACAGTGGCATCGGACTGTTTCACTTACACACACTCCATATCAGCCCTAGCACTTGAAACACTCATAACGTTTCCTAGCACTTCCACTTTCTCTAGTCATCAGCTGAGATTTAAAATGTTTCCCCATCAGAGCCATTTGCCATTAGTCCTAACACTGATTATAACTGTGCCATATCAGCTTCACCTTCTAAAGCGCTCGCTTATTTCACGTTGACATCAATGGATGTTTGGCACTGAATATCGTGCAGGAAAGTATCTTCAGGTACATGGCTTTCCCATGGGGCTCTGAGGCTTCGGCCTGGCTAGGACCCTCCATTAGGAATGCTCTCTTTTCCCACACAGAGAAGGTCAGGCATGTTAGAGCTCCCCAAGTGGATACTGCCAGTCTAGACTACAGACAGCTAAGTAACTTTTAAAAATAACTCACTAGTATTCCCTAGGGTACGTCTACACTACCCGCCGGATAGTGATTGATCTATCGGGGATCGATGTATCGCGTCTCGTCTAGATGCGATAAATCGATTCCAAAGCGCGCTCCCCGTCGACTCCGGAACTCCACCAGGGCGAGAAGCGGAAGCGGAGTCGACGGGCGAGCAGCAGCCGTCGATCCCGCGCCGCGAGGACGCGAAGTCAGTCAATCTAAGTCGATCTAAGATACGTCAACTTCAGCTATGCTATTCTCGTATCTCCAAAGTGTAGACCAGGCCCTAGAGACGATGCAGGAGAGCAGAGGCAAAAATATGCCCCAGCCATGCAGCTTCATGGATGTGCAAGCAGGCTTCAAAGTCAGAGCCACACCAACTCTTGCCACTCGGGACAGCTTCAATTTACGGTAGCATTCACAGCTTAAGAAACCAATAAGATGCAGAAGGCTTGTGCTTTTGCCAGCTGTGATTTACAAGGAGGAAAGACAAAGAATGGATTTTTCTGTTACTGTCCACAGTCACTGAGGGGAAACATTAAGCTAAAGAGCAGAAGAAAGCCGACAGCCCTTTATATTCCCCAGAGTTTGCATTTTTAAATTGGTCTTGGTGTAGCCATTTCAATCTTCATTTCAGCAATGTTAGCACTGGGAGAAACACAAAATTATGGGTCGAGATTTGCAAGGCTCTGGGAGTGGAGGGTTCCCAGGGTTTTGCAGGAGGCACTCAGCACCTGGCAAGAGGAGGCCCTAAATACAGGACGGATTTACGCTGCTGAGCATTCCCACTGAAGCAATCAGATAGCTTCTGCAACTGGCAATTGTTGCACTCTCTGCTCATTCAATTTAGCTGCCATAAAAGTGACCAAATCGAGACAGATTAGAGCAGTGGTTCTGAACCAGGGGTCCGGGGGCCGCGAGCAGGTTTCAGGGGATCCACCAGGCAGGGCCAGCATTAGACTTGCTGGGGGCCAGGGCAGAAAGCCGAAGCCCCACTGCCTGGGGCTGAAGCCAAAGCCTGAGTAACTTCGCTTCACAGGGCCCTCTGTGGAGTGGGGCCCCGGGCAATTGCCCTGCTTGCCAACCCCTAATGCTGGCCCTGGCTTTTATATGCAGAAAAGCAGTTGTTGTGGCACAGATGGGCCGTGGAATTTGTATAGCATGTTGGTGGGGGGCCTCAAAAAGAAAAAGGTCAAGAACCCCTGGATCAGAGCACTACACTAGGGGAAAGGATAATTGTATTACTCCATAAAGGACGCAGAGACTTTATGAAAAAAGCCACTTGACTGAAGTTTAAAAAGAAAAAAAAAAAACCTACAATTTTCTACTTTTAATAAATGTTGAACATAACGGCCATACTGGGTCAGACCAAAGGTCCATCTAGCTTAGTATCCTGTCTTCCGACAGTGGCCAATGCCAGGTGTCCCAGAGGGAATGAACAGAACAGGTAATCATCCCCTGTTGCCCATTCCCAGCTTCTGGCAAACAGAGGCTAAGGACACCATTCTTGCCCATCCTGGCTAATAGCCATTGATGGACCTATCCTCCATGAACTTATCTTGTTCTTTTTTGAACCCTGTTATAGTCTTGGCCTTCACAGCATCCTCTGGCAAGGAGTTCCACAGGTTGACTGTGCGTTGTGTGAAAACTCCAATCTGATGGGCTGAACAAATGCCATTAATCTTTACAAACAGACAAACATTTCGGAACCTTGATTACTTGTACAAATTGTACAAAGCGACAAAGGAAAATAGTCCATATTCTGTAGAGTAGTATGGAACTTTAGAACTTGACAGTAGACCTACGGGCCTCTTTTTCCACTGTGCTGCACCTTGTGCAATCATTTACGGCAAGGCAAAGTGAACACGTTTCTGATTTCATAGATTTCAAGGTCAGAAGGGACCATTGTGACCATCTAGTTAGTCTGATCTCCTATGTAACTCAGGCTATAGAACTTCCCCAAAATAATTTAATGCCATTCTGCACCTGTGTAAGCAAATGTACACGGTGCAGAACAATGCAAAACCTGCCCCTTTGAGTTTCCATTTACAACCCACTTATTTGCTGCTCAGTGGAAGGAGTGAAATGTGTTATAGAGTCTGACAATCTAGTTTCTAGTGGACACGTGTCAATAGCAAAAATTGGGATTACAATGATCATCACTGGGCTCCCTCGTTGGCGAAGCCAGCAGAGAGGCCAAGGATTTAAAATGACCAGAGATTAAATTTCCCTTTCATCTCAGGTCAGGTTTGAGGCACATTGTGGAGAAGGCTTTTACTGCAGCTGCCCATGAAGTACCTGCTCTGGGGGGAAAAAAGATAATCAGTCTTCAAAGCTGTCAACCTGCTATTTTTCACCAGCACTAAATCGAAGAAAATAATAATAAATTCACTAGTTTAAAAAAAAAAAAAAGTTGGCTTCTCCCCGCAAACATGTTTTTGCACTGCCCAAATCCCCTATGAGAGCTACGGGGACAATGCCTGATGGCCGGCATGAGCTCATTCAGGAGTTGCTACGGATTATCTCAGGTCCCTGCCCAAGCCTCTAATTAGAAAGACCCCCCACTAAGCTCCAGTTTGTGTCAAGCTCTAAACTGCTTAAGACATGGTAACATAATTTAGTCTCTTTTTATAGTAGAAATACCTTGATCTGGTGATAAAACCATTGTCATGCCAGCTCAGAACAGCTAGACCTACCCTAGTATCCTGTCTCTGGCCCCAATTCAGCAGCCCATCCCAACACAACAAAGCACTGGCTTAAGTCTCATTCAAGTCAATAAGATGTAGCCACGAGTTTAAAAAGTAAAGCACCTGCTTTGCTGAACAGAGATGGACTTAAGTACACTAAGTACATTGCGGAATTGGGGCCTCTGAGAGTGGCCAGTACCAGATGCTTCAGAGGAAAGTATAAGAAACCTCATCATGCATAGTTATTAAGTCGCCCATAGCAGAAGATCCTCCCTAACCCCAGACACTAAATAAAGGGCTTATGCCAGGGGTTCCCAAACTTTTTGCCCGTTTTGAGACTTGCTGTTTCCTGTGACCACAGACAGCAGCAAAGCAACTGAAGAAGCGAAGGAATTTACACATGAAGTATGTCATTGAATGCTCTCTAATGTGACACATGGGCTTGCGTGTAACGACACAGCGTCTCCAAGTCCGGCAGCGTGGCAGAAATTGAACATCTAATCGCCGATGTGACATCAACAGTAGATCCATTCTGAGGCTTGATGGATACGGGTGCGCTGAATCCAGCGTCACACAAATATGTGCTCGCGAATGGCACCAGCAGTTGCAAGGCACGTGTTGAGAGTGCAGGATATTCATTCTTGATAGTGCACCAGAACGCCAGGAGATAAAGTTGGGCATAGGTTCCTTGCAAGAATTGATTGCAGGAAATTTCAATGAGCTGTTTGATTTCAGATGCTGGCAAATCCATGGCATCTCGGGCTTGCACTGAAAGGGGTTTCGCACCCAATTGGACTTTGTCATGTCCAAATCAGGGAACAAGGATGTAAATTGTTCCTCCGTCTGCCTGAGATGCTCAGTAATCACCTATGTGGGTGGCTGAACAATTTCATTGTCAGCCAGGAACTTGCAAAGCCGTGGGAAGGAGTCATAGTTTGCCTTCAGTAGATTATTCTTCCAGAAAACAACTTTTTTCATGAATCCTGTTATTTGATCACTCAGCTGAAGGATGTGGGTGTTCTTTCCTTGCAGACCTTTATTCAATTCATTCAGTTTCCCAAGTATGTCTGGGACATAGGCACATCTTCCTTCGGTCACATCGAAAATCAATTCACTCTTTTTGCAATCCATTGCATAGGCATGCAGCTCGGCTCTCCGTTCAAAAAATCATTCCAGGATATTTCCTCACAAGAGCAAACGAGCTTCAGTTGTGATGGGACCTCATGCCTTCCTCATGCAGAATTTTGCAAACACACACCTGCAAAGGGGCTGAGTCTTGATGTAGTTCACAATAGACAAGACAGGCTGCAAAACTTCACCTAGCTCTGGACTCAGAGCTTTAGACGCCAGCTGTTCTCTGAATCATGCAGTGAGTCTATACAGCAGAGGGAGCAACTTTCTTCATCAAAGCACAGACCTGCTTTGTGGGCTGCCACAGACGGAACTCCAACTATACAGAAGCCCACCGTGCGATGACACGAGATACTTTTGTCTTGCATGCAGCACACGGAACATTCCTTGTGCCGTCTTGTGTCCAGGAAGACGGAGCTAGAACGGAATGTTTGCAAGAACTGCACCCCGCCACGTGTACTTCACAAAAGTCAATAAATGTGCATCACGGCCTTCAGGGCTCACATAAACGTGAAGAGCAAAAGCATCCGTGTTTTTCAGATGCTCCGACAGTGTGTTTTCATGATCTGCTGCTAACACCTCAAGCCTCTGCTTCACTGTGTTGTTAGAGAGTGATATGGCTTTGAGTTTGTTTGCCTCAGTTTCCCTTCACATTATCTTCACCATATCGATTGCAGCTGGCAAAATCAAAGTCTCTCCAGTTGTGTGAGGCTTTTTGGCCTGTGTGATGTGGTAAAACTCACCTCAAATGATGCCTTTTGAGCGCAGTCACGGACAGACATGGCTTTCTTGAACGGCACTTACTGACATGAAAGTTCTTCTTTCCAGCACTGGAAAAATGACTTGGTTTGCCTGAGTGTTCCTTCTGAAGGGTTTCCGGGTGTTTCAGTTAGTTAGGTTTCATGCTTTTGTTAGATAACACCACGTGACATAGCCGGCATTTTGGCCTTTCTTCCTTCTCCCAAACTCACCGGTGAAGCCATACTCAAAGAAAGCTTCATAATATTTGAGAGCACGTTTCTTGCACTCTCCTTTTTCATTCGTAACCGCACCACCAAACTCACTGCTGGAGGCTGCAGCAGAGATTCTGCATAAAAATGACTCCACTGTGCCTCTCATCACAAATCAGAAAGAGGAATTCGCTGCTAGGCAAATGAGGCAGGACTTAGGAAGGCCCCATGTGGTGATACTAGGGAAGCAGAGACAGTGACTTACAATAATTCTTTATCAAGTGCCAACAGGGTATTCAGGGCGGCATAAAAGAAGATATGGGCCTTGCCTTAAGGAGCTTACAAGCCACTGCAGAAAAGGCTAGCACAGGCTCCTAAGAGCTCAGAGAAGATGCTCTGTTGATAAAGCTGTTGCCCACAGATAAATTTCTGCATTCAAGTCTCTCAGCTGGATGCTTGCACAGTCGGATGGTGCAAGTGGAAAAATGGCATCCACACAGCCAACGTGTTCAGACCTGCTTCACAAATGCCATGCCAGGAGGCCACCATTTTACAAAATAGTGGCCTCCGCACAGTGTGACTTCGCACATGTGGTGTGCGCTGTGTGGAGGCTGCCATTTTGTACATCAGCCTCCTGGCACAGCATGTGTGGAGCAGGTCCGGACATGTTAAGGGTCAGACGGCATTGTCTCGTGGGCTGAACCTGGCTCATTGGACCCGTGACCCCATCCGCTGATGGCGCAGCCCCAAATGGGGATGCCATCCAAATTTTGAGAACTGCTGGCTTATGCCCTGAAGCCTGAGGTTTTATAGTCTGAATACATTTTTCATCTTCTCTAATAATACTGTGAGTATTCTCACTAGCCATATAATATGTCTCATCCTTTTTAGACTCCTGTTAAGATGCTGGTCTTGCTGATATCTTGTGGCAATGAGTTCCACAGGTCACTTAAGCAGAGCATAAAGTATTTTCTTTTAAAAAGTGTTGCTTTTCTGTTTCATTGAACATCTCCTCGCTCACATATTATGAGAGAGGGTGAACAGAAATGTCTGATCTAGCTGTATATTTTTACCATGTCTCGTTCTATTCATCTCTTCTCTGAAGTCTGTCTTTTCAATATTTCCTCATATGAAGTTGTTTCAGGCCTCCACTCATTTTCCTCACCCATCTCAGACCCCCTTCTGTTTTTGCTGCATCTGTGTGGTTGTTGTTTTTTAAATATGGAAAACAGAACAAAGCACATTATTTCATGAGAGGGCATACCCTCAATTTATACAGTGGCATCGTCATATTTTCAGCATTATTTTCTATTCCTTTCTTTATGCATTTGGGGGTTGGTTGTGTGTGTGAATGAGTGCGGGTGTTGTTTTTTGCACCACTGCACACTGAACAGAGGATGTCATTGAACTGTGTGCAGTGATGGCCAGATCTGTTTCCTGAGTGGTTACAGTTAATTTAGAAACCAGAAATGTGTCTGAGTGGATACATAGAATCAACAAAGAATTTCATCTCTTCAGTTCTGCTAGGTCCTTCTGAAGTTCTTCTTGACTTGCCATGTTTTAGCCAACCTCAATTATCTCTCTCCCAGACATCACCCACTTGTGGCACATGTCAGTCACGGTAAGGGTACATCCACACTGCCAAGTGATGAAAGGACTGATAGCACAGTTAAGAGTACAGTTGCTGGCTTTAATCTAAATATCACAGGTAACAGCAGTTGCGTAGACTTGGCACACAGGCTTCCGCACAGGCTAGCAACCAAAGGACATACCCAGGGTCCCTGGCAGGCTTGAGGTTGGTAGTTCACTGGTATGCTTACCCATGCTGCCAATCATTCCTTCACTGTGCACGGTTGTGACTCCTTTCGGACACAAGGACTGAAACAGCTCGTGTTGACATTTAAATGATCACCACTGGGCCTCTGGGCCAACCCCTCGCTGAGATGAGTGGGGCAGTTCTCAGCTCTCCCAGCTTTTGCTCCTGCCTCTCTGCAGACATCTCCTCATCGTTTACACCCCACATGTCTGACGTTTTCTTTTCAAGCGTAACAGCAAGAGAGGGGTTGGGTTTTTTTAATGAAAGCTGAGATTCTGAACAAGAGACTCCTGAGAGAGGAGCCAATATGCCATTCCGCCTCATATCCCAGCACTGCCTGCCATAGTTTGTGCTCCTTTCTGTTGGCTTTGATTGTATTGGATAGCTGTTTTTCAGACCGATTCACATTTGGCTCTTGCGCTGCGATAGAAAGGGTCTGTGCTCCTGGCCAGCCTGCCAGTAACTGTCCCCAGGCAGACAGTGTAGGACTAAGTCTAGTTGGTCCTGCCACAGTGCAGGGGGTTGGATTCAACTTCTCGAGATCTCTTCCAGCTCTACATTTCTATGATTCTATGACAAAGGAGCTACAGCTCATGCCAGCTGCTCTGACCACAGCCTGAGGGGAACAGTACTGCCTCTATAGAGACAGCGGAGGATGACTAGGTCAACATGACCTCCTCCCCTTCAGTTCGTTTGTGGCTTTCAGCTGGGCACCTAACTCCCTTAGGTCCCACTGAAAACCATAGACGTCTATCCTCAATTACACTAGCCAGGAAAAACAGCTAGGGGATACGGACCGTCACGCTTCAGGGCATAAGCCAACCACTATGACTGAGGAAAACTCTTCTTGCAAGTGAATGCACAGTTGTCCGCTATGGGGGTTTTGTACATTCCCCTGAACCATAAGGCATTGACTTCTACTCGAGACAGGTCACCTGGAAACTGCTGGCCCATCTTTCCAGCCCAGGAAGGGCTAACACCACACCCAGGTTTTTTTCAGGCCCTTACTGCAGAGCACAATTAATTTGAACACAAACACACACCAAGTAACACCAAAACCAAGCTATTTCCCTGACCTAAACTGGCTAGGGGGCCCAGAGCTCTCTCCCCCTGCGTCTCTCAGACCTGCTCCAGGGACAGCCACAGACACCAGCCTCCTGACTACAGCTCTCTATAGGCATCATGGGTCTGGCAACTGAACAGGGGTAAAGGGGCAGACCACCCTGTTACAACACCCAACTGCTAGGTCATCCTCAAACAGTCGAGAAGGTGCAGTAGTTCTACTCCCTTGTGTGTATTAAATTATAACCAAAGCTTTGCAGCGCACCTGTATAGTTAATCAAGATACAAGAGCCATTTCCTCAAGATCAGATTGCCTTGCTGAATTCACTTTTAACAAGAGGTCGTTCAAGGGTTTGTGGGTCTTACGGTTTGCTGGTAAGAAAGAGAACTCTTTCCTTCTCAGAAAAAATAAAACAACTAAAGGAAATAGTAAAGCAGAGAAAAGCCCAGATGAAAAAAAAAGGAAATTGAAAGGGGGATGCTAAGTGAACGAGCACTAGTTAGTATTAAACTCTGGATCAAGATTTTGAATTAGAATTAAGAGGAAAACTCCACCCATTTTGTTCAACCCAGAATCAGAAAAGTTTTGATGCCAAGGGGGATTCTTTTCTTCTTGGTGAAACAGAATTGAAAACATCAGGTCTGATCCCCAGCGGGCGCAAGCCATCGCAGCTCCCAGACTTCGACTGGTCTCTCACTGGGAGCTTTCCATCTGCTGGGCTGAGCAAAACAGGTGCAGTCTGCTTTGAAAGACCAAGCGAGATGTAGCCGGTTGCTCTGCATTGTGAACATTAGCAGAAGAACTGAAGTCATGCCGATGTAAGAGATGATTCATTAGTTCGTTACACACTGAGACAAACTAGAGACGCCCAACCTTAATATAACACAAGAGCAACTTTTTTTTCCCTTCACCCCTTTTCCCCCCAAGCGAAGGGCTGACCTGAACTTTTACCCATAGAAGAACTGAACCGGACCCTTTCATAATGAAGGTTCTAGTCACCAGTTTGCTATTCTCTAGTAGCTTTTTTCTCTCTCTATTGTGTGGCCTTAGATAGAAAGGAGCTTTTAGTCAACACATGCAGCAAATACTGGGTTTTACTTTGTCTGGGACTTGCTCCCAGGACACTGATAGATGTGTGAAGTTTAAAGTTTAATTATTTCTCATTTTTGTGCTGCTAGGCTGAAGCCAGAAGAGCCCCCCAAATTACTGAACTACAACAACACTGCAGCGCTGCAGTACCTTTCCTTCGAGGAACTCAAAGCACTTCATGCATTACGCGTCCCAAAATGCGTGTGAGGTAGGTAGCGGTCTTGCCGTCCTACAGATGGAGAAAACTGAGGCACAGAGAAGTTGTGTGACTTGCCAAGGGCCATGCAGTGAGTCAGTGGCAGAGCCGGCACAACCCACCCTAACACAAAGCAGCTTTGTTACAAATAACTGCCCCTATGTGGATCTGAATTGATATGGACCTCTGAAGCTCAGGACAAGCATTTCCAAATTGTGCATGTGTATAATCCACGCTCTCATCCGTTAGCTCAAGCATTAAAGGCTCCAGCTTTTAGCTCCAACGGTCCTGGGTTCAAACCCTGCAGACAGCCCAGCCAGGGATGTCCTTACAACAGGAACAGAATCCAGATCAGCTCCTATTCTAATAGACAACAGTTCTCATCCAACACGAGACGACCAGCAGTCTCATGCTCTTTCACACCTGATCATACGAACCAGAAGCTTCTCACTGAATCTTCTTCTTGAGCTAGTTGTGTCCTATTTTACAGATCCAAGAGATTCAGGTAGTTGAGAGACATTTCAAAAAAGCATCCAGACCTCAGGGTGTTTCACCAAACCAAACCTCCGAACTTGGGGAGGTGCCCATCCATCACTGCACCATATGCTACCTCTAGAGAAAACATTTCCTGTCACATTGTCAGGCAGTAGTAATTATTTAATGTTTGGGAAGCACTTGAAAATGTAAAGCATTATATAAATGATATGCATTACTGGTAATGGAATCGGGGAGCATTGCCTAATTAAACTCATGTGGCACCAATGCTGGTTTATGAAGGTCAGGTTAGAACTATATATACAAGCCACACAGCCAAATAATCATGCAAGCCAAAGTCAGGCATGTCAAAATAATGGGTTAAAACAAAAAACACAATAGGGAATGGAAATGACATGTCTGGGCCTCCGTACTTGAAATATTCTGTCCCATACCTCCATAAAAAAGCTGGTAGACTGAAGGAGGGAGGATGGTTTGAAAGTCCAATACCTCGGGAAGCACCAAGACTGGAAATGCACGTTTTATACCTTTGCACACGTGGGATTCTCCACTTTCCTAAGATACACAGTATTTCCTTTTAGCCCAAAATCAGTCAAGAGGTATCAAGACTTTCAAGTATCACTCCATTCTGATTATCCTCTTGGTTTTTTAACCCATCAGAATCTAGAGGTTGCTGTTTGAGACCAGCTACAGCTAGAAAGCAATGGTTTGTATCATGCAAAAGCAGCTTCATATCCCACATCCAAGTGATAGAAGGCACCACAGCCAGTTTCTCCTCTCAGTTACACTGGTGCAAACACTTAAACACACACATAACTTTGACTTCAATGAGATTATTCACATGCTTAAAGACAAGCATGGGTGCAAATACTTGCAGGATTTGGTCATCAGTCTCTAACATGAGCGGTTTGTAAGAAAGTGGTTTCTAAAAAACAAACATCGACCGCGGAACTCTGTTCTGGGAAGAAGGACTGCTGAGAAGAGATGGGTCCACCTGCCCAAGAAGGGGAAGAGCATCTTCAAGCACTGGCTCACCAACCCAGTGAGGGAGGCTTTAAAGTAGGTTCAAAGAGGGCAGGTGACAAGAGCCCACAGGTAAGCATAAAAAGGTGACATGGAAATGTACACTAGGGTCATAGGACTCTACACAGGAGCAACAAGAGGGCAATCAGTGCGGCAATCTGTTCAAAATCTTAGATGTCTATATACAAACGCAAGAAAAATGGGGAATACACAGGAAGACCTGGAAGTATTAGAAGCTAAAGTATGACTAAATTGGCATAATTGAGAATTGGTGGGATAAATCTCATGACTGAAATACTGGTATAGAAGGGTACGGCTTTTGTAGGAAGGACAGACAGGGAAAAGAGAGAGGCGGCATTGCATTATGCATCCACAATACATATACTTATGCCAAGGGCCAGAAGGAGGTGGGAGGCAGACCACTTGAAAGTCTCAGGATAAAGATAAAAGGGGAAAAAAGGAAGTGATATTAGACCACCAAATCAGGGAAAGGAGGTGGATGAGGCATTTCTGGAACAGAAATATCCAAAACACAAGGCCTGGTAATAAAGGGGGACTTGTACTACCCCTACATCTGTAGGAAAAGCAATACGTCAAACATCAAATCCGTCAATAGAACATCAATACGTTATTGGAATATGTTGGGGACAACTGTGATTTAGAAGGTGGTAGGAGTATCCAAGGGGGCAGCTATTTTAGACTTGATTCTGACCAACAGAGAGGAATTGGTAGCGAATCAGAAGGTGGAAGGCAATTTGGGTAACAGTGGTCATGAAGTGATAGATTTTAGGATTCTAAGGAAAAAGTGCAGCAGAATAAGGACAATGAACTTCAAAAAAGTCGACTTTTAACATAATCAGAGAACTGGTAGGTAAGGTCCCATGGGAAGAAAATCTATGAGATAAAGGAGTTCAGGAACTGTCAGCTCTCCGGAAGGAGACAAGATTAAAGGTACAAGTGCCAACTATCCAGCCGTGAAGAAAATTTAGGAAGAATAGTAAGAGGCCAATATGGCTGCATCAGGAACTCTTGAATGGCTTGAAAATCAACAAGGAATCCTACAAAAAGTGGAAACCTGGACAAAGTGCTAAGGAGGAGTACAAAACAATAGTGCAAGCATGCAGGGACAAAATCAGAAACACTAAGGCACAAAATGAGTTACACCAAGCATAGGCCATAAAACGCAGTAAGAAGAGGTTCTTTAAATACATTACGAGCAAGAAAATGATGCAGAAGAAGTGTAGGTCCTCTACTTAGAGGGGAAGGAGAGCTAATAACTGATGATATCAGGAAGACTAAGGTGTCTAATGGCTATTTTGCTTCAATCTTCACTAAAAAGGTTAACAGTGATCAGATACTCAACACAATTAATATTAACAAGGGGGAAGGAATGCAAGTGAAAATAGGGAAAGAACAGGTTAAAGAATATTTAGGTAAGTTAGACACATTCAAGTCAACAGGGCCTGACAAAAGTCATCCTAGGCCCAGGGAACTTAGGGTGACTGTCTATAATTCCTCGGGTCTTCTTTGTTCCCCTTTTTAAAGATAGGTACTATGTTTGCCCGTCACCAGTCCTCAAGGACTTCACCCATCCTCCATGAGTTCTTGAAGATAATTGCCAACAGTTCTGAGATTGCTTCAGTTAGTTCCTAACGTTGATACCCAGAGAGATACTGGAACAAATATTTAAACCATCAATTTGTAAGCACCTACAGAGGATAAGAAGGTTTTAAGGAATAGTCAGCATGGATTTGTCAAGAACAAATCATGCTAAACCAACCTAATTTCCTTTAGCAGGGTAACTGGCCTAGTGGATAAGGGGGGAAACAGCAGGTGTGATATATCTTGATTTAAGTAAGCTTTCTGATGCAGTCCCACATGACATGCTCATAAGCAAACTAGGGAAAGGTGGTCTAGATGACATTACTATGCTGTGGGTACACAACTGCTGAAAGACAGGACTCAAAGAGTCGTTCTCAATGGTTCACTGTCAAATTGGGAGGGTGTATCTAGTGGGGACCCACAGGGTTCAGCCCTGGGTCCAGTACTATATAATATTTTCACTACATTATTCAAAGCAACAGAGAGTCCTGTGGCACCTTTAAGACTAACAGACGTATTGGAGCATAAGCTTTCGTGGGTGAATACCCACTTCGTCAGACGCATGTAATGGAAATTTCCAGAGGCAGGAATAAATATGCAGGCAAGAATCAGTCTGGAGATAACGAGGTTAGTTCAATCAGGGAGGGTGAGGTCCTCTGCTAGCAGTTGAGGTGTGAACACCATATTTATACCTGCCTCTGGAAATTTCCATTACATGCGTCTGACGAAGTGGGTATTCACCCATGAAAGCTTATGCTCCAATACATCTGTTAGTCTTAAAGGTGCCACAGGAATCTCTGTTGCTTTTTACAGATCCAGACTAACACGGCTACCCCTCTGATAGATTATTCAAGTCATTTTTGAAAAGCATGCCTCTAAAATTTGTGGATAACACCAAGTTGGGTGGGCTGCAAACACGGTGGAGGACAGGATTAGAATTCAAGAGGACCTTGACAAATTAGAAAATTGATCTGAAATCAACACGATGAAATTCAATAGAGACACGTACATTTAGGAAGGAAAAAACAAATGCATAATTACTAAATGAGGAATAACTGGCCAAGTGGTCATACTGTTGAAAAGAATCTGGGGGTTATAGTGAATCACAAATTGAATACGAGTCAACAACGTGATGCAGTTGCAAAAAAAAAAAAAAAAGGCTAATGTCATTCTGGGGTGTATTAACAGGGGTGTCGTATGTAAGACATGGGAGGTAATTGTTAAAGATATTGGACATGTTCAGTCTTCAGAAAAGAAGAGAAAACTGAGGGGAGACCAGATAAGGCTTCCAATATGTTAAAGGCTGTTATAATGAGGATGGTGATCAATTGTTCTCCATGTCCACTGAAGGTAGGACAAGTAGCAATGGATTTATTCTGCAGCAGGGGAAATTTAGGTTAGATATTAGGGGAAAACTTTCTGACGATATAACTAATTAAAATTCTGTAACAGACTTTTAAGGGAGATTGTGGAATCTCCATCACTGGAGGTTTTTAAGAAGAGGTTGGACAAACATCTGTCAGGGCTGGTCTAGGTTTACTTGATTCTGCCTCAGTGCCGGAGGCTGGATTTGATGACCTCTTGAGGTCCCTCCTACATTTTTATGATTCTGCAATTCTGTGCTGGATTGAAGAGAAAGGGAAAGGAAGATGGTGCTCAGATTGGTATGAATTTTAAGGTTTGATATCTCATGTCCAGCAAGGACTAGAAATATTTTGGAGGGGCCAGTTCAGTTCTTTTCTAAACCCCAGTCCTGGACTAGGGATTAGAACAGGGGTAGGCAACCTATGGGACGTGTGCCGAAGGCGGCACACGAGCTGATTTTCAGCGGCACTCACACTGCCCGGGTCCTGGCCACTGGTCTGGGGGGCTCTGCATTTTAATTTAATTTTAAATGAAGCTTCTTAAACATTTTAAAAACCTTATTTACTTTACATACAACAATAGTTTAGTTATATATCATAGACTTATAGAAAGAGACCTTCTAAAAATGTTAAAATGTATTACTGGCACTCGAAACCTTAAATTAAAGTGAATAAATGAAGACTCGGCACACCACTTCTGAAAGGTTGCCGACCCCTGGATTAGAATAAAAGTATGCCCATCCACGCAGAAGCAATGACTTCAGTAATGACCCCATGAAGACAAAAAACAAACAATAAGAGAGATACAGGTTTAAATATGGAGATCAATATTAAATCCTCAGATTGCATGTGTGCAACACACGCACACAGACTCTGGTTGGAAATACCTTATGTGATGAAAAGCAGGATGTGCACTGCATCGTTCAAGGTAAAAGCAAAAGGGCAACAATACACAAATAAGGAGATGCCCCATAATGACAGGCCATGTCCCAGTCATTCCCCAGTGCTACCACTGCTTCCTGAAGCAAACAGCAAGCTCACAGGAAAGCACAAAACAAGCTTCAAGACATTAAAAAAATCAAAATTGATCATGAAGCAATTAGCAACCAACTCCATAGGGCAAGAGCCACTCATTGTCCCCTGAGTGAAAATAGTTCCTTAAAGCAACTTGCTGGATTCTCTAGTATCTAAGGAACTAGTCGTTACTAATATTAACATTAGAGAAATAAAAGACAGACTTCAGTTCAAACTAGTTATGGATCAGGAGATCAAAGTAACCTAGTCTCCTTTCAGTTTCAGAGGCACATCAGAAGCAGAAGTGAGAAGCGTAATTCTCGTGATGGGCGGGAACAAAGAAACGGAGACCCACATCTGCATCCTTTGGGGGGGTGATCCTGCTGCTGAAGAAGCCCATGAAGAGTTCTGCCATTACCTTTAATGGGAGCAGGACAAGGGTCCTTAATACACACAGCTCAACAGTCACTAATCTATTGGTTCATTTTTAACCATGCCATACGCAGTGTTCCCACTGATGAGGTTTGGTCCCAGATCAAAGCATGCACTTACCTTCCTCTTTACTGTTGGTAATATCTTTCAGCAGCTCAGTCTTCATGCAGACGTCTTTCCTAGTCTCTGCCTTACTCTGCACTGCTCGCTGGGGTGCGGGAGGAAGGACAGAAACAATTACTGTTTAGCCCAACATCCATTCACTATACGTTTTAACAAGAAATAATGGTGAAAATATCCTGTTTACATTCCCATGCCAGGGCAGAAAAGTCATGGGCAAACTGCAGAGTGAAAACTAACAACTCCAGGAAACTGCCTGCAAGGTTCAGGTCAAAGATCAGAAATTCAAAGGCTTGCCAGAGCTGGCAGCGCATCTCATTCGAGAAGGATGTGAGCGTGGATTTTCTTGTACAGTTGAGATCTAAGATCACATGGGGAAAAGATGTGGACCAAGATTTTTCACTAGTGATTTTGGGTGCCCACCTTGACACACCCTAAAGGAACCTGATTGAAGGTGTCAAGATGGGTATCTCACAAAAATGAGACAATCAGACTCACTTGTCACTTTTGAAAATATAGGCCACAGCGCCAAGAATTTAGCCAAGCAAAGATGATGAACATAGGTGTTTTTCCCAGATTGAACAGACACAATTTGCAAGAGTTAAACCTTCAATCTAGGAAAGTAACAGTTAATACATAATTTAAGTTTATTGAGTTTAATGGTATCCATTTCTCACCCTCATCTAACTTCTACAGTTTTTGCTTTTTTTAATGAACACCTGCTATATTACTCAGCCACTGAGGTACTTGGCATCCCGCTGCTATATGGGTTCGGTAGCTACGCTGCTTATCTTATAAATGCCTGGCCATAAAGAAAAGCGCAGCAGCAACAGAAAGGAAAAGGGTATTTTTTAAAAAAACAGAGGAGGGAGGGGCCTTTTGACACAATTCTCTGGCTAAAGCGACAAGCTAGTTTAAAGAGTAAACATGGCAACTGCCTGGCAAAGCTGCATCTGGTTAACGCAAACAGAACTGTCTGTCTTAAAGGGTTGGGGAATGGCAAGGGTGAAGGGTTCATTTCATGCTGTGTGCATCACAGAAGAAGAATAAGCCTAGGTCAAGCCAACTGTTGTAGGCCTCCACAGAGCGCAGATGGTGCCTGCAGCCATGCAAATCAAAAGGTTTAAAGCACATTGGGCGATAAGGAAAAACCCCTGCCCATCTCCCATAAAGCAAATAAAGGAGATAAGAGATGAACACATACACAGTATTGCACTTTTCATTGTCATTTGAGTCTGAACCTTCCCAGGCTAGCAACACAGCTGATCTTGGTGTTACTATAATCAGCCACCATGCAATTTTTGTTTCCATCTGAGCTCAGCGGCACTGCCAAGTTCCTCTAGGTGTTACAGCAGAGAGGCTCTCCCATTATGTACTGCAAAAGCCCACCTGGCCCATTTAGTAACCATCCTGTAGGGCCCATGCTCATGTCACTGGCTACAGGTTGTTCAGGAAAGAGCAGGGAAGGACACTAAGGCCACAGCATAGAGGGTTAAACAAAAATGCTGGCATCATCTGCAAACCAATGGATAACTAAGCTAATCAGAGGAGAAAGTCTTTAATATCAAGGAAATCGCCACTTGTTAAAAGTTTCCAGGAAAAGCTCCCTTTTTATCTAGAAAAATGTAGCAACTACGCTTCAAGTCCTGCCTGGGGAGTTGAGGGCACTCTGCATCTTGCAGGATCGTTCCCCAAATGAGTAATCCATGTCCTGTGCAGCCCTATCTCCCCATGCACACACAAACTCCACACAGGTCCATATCCAGGAGATCCCATTTGAGAGGAAACACAGATACTGGACACACCATTTTCAGATTAAAAAAAAAAGATAAAGATGGTTTTTGTTTTGTTTTTTTTAAGAGTGATGTAAACTCTAGTTTAGCCGTATGATCAACCTGCCTGAACAAGCCAAGCTTTGGCCATAGGGACACATGCATTTTCCACAGTGAAATGAGCATCAGTGCAGCCTGAAGTTTGAATGGAGGCCAACTTCATTTTTGTTAAGCCAAGAGTTAAAACATTATTCTTGATGCACACATGTATACTTAGGTCCCAATTTTCATCTCCCTTGCTCTGGTGTAAATCAGGAGCAAGCCAATGGTATTATACAGGAATAAGACTAGCACAAGCATGAGGAGAATCAGTCCCATGGTATCTACACAACGACACAGACCCTGGGGTTTTTGCTCATGAAGAATGAATACTCGCCCTTGCTACAGCAACTGGAATAAAATAAAGAGTCTCAGTATCTCTAACAGGGACCAGTTTGTTTTCAGAGGTTTATGTTATACAAATAAAGCCCTTTTATGTTCCCACCTTTAAAATGATTCCAACTAAAAGCCTCAGGATTTCAGATAAGCCATTTTTGCTCAACTGATTTACAATCTTTCCTTCAAAGTTTGACACCTCTACCCATCCCAGCCCCCCAAAAATCATACATACTCCCCCTTTCATCCCTTCCAAGGGATATGGTATTGCCACGCAAGAGAAGAGGCCTAAAGGAAAGCCACTGCCAGAACTCTGAAGAAAGAACTGACCATAGCAACATGTCTCAGCTACTGTAATTAACAAGAGTGCCCTGCTCCCCAGAATTCTTGCAAACAAAACTAGCTTTCTAAAATAATTCCCATCACCATAACAGAGACTTAGCAGCACATCACTTTCCCAGCTCACAGCCAATACACCTGTGCCCCGCCACACAGAGTTACTCTAGGTTGCTTTTGACAGGCTCGCATGGTCCATATTTCAGAACCACATCCAAATAGTCCTCATTAACAACATCAGTTCTACCACATTCATTTTTGATTAAAAACCAAAGCAAAACCCCAACATCAATGTCTAAAGCAGCACAATGCATCTTTGCCCTGTGGGAGGGAAAGACCATTGGAAGTTGTGAAGCATACTTATCAAAATGAGACTACAGCAGACAATTGCTGCAAAGCATTCGAACCCTGCCTCCCATAAAGCCTGGGAGGAGGCAGCTTTCCCCCTTCTTGGTCTATCAAAAGTCAGTTGTATCAACTTTATGGCAAACATTTTCAGCCTGAAGACAGTATTCACACAAACAGAGCCCTGCAGAACCCACACAACCAACACCACACACACACACACACACACACACTCCTCCAAAATCAGCAGGATTCTAGCTTCCCATCCATTTCCATCCAGCACACAATTTCATCCAAACTTGTTAGCAGCAACTTTGTTGTAAGTGTCAATACCTCCATTTTTTTCCCCTTAAATTCAAAGCAAACTTCCCTTTTTGCTCACACTCCACCATGCCCCAATCTGTCGGCTCCTGATTGGCAGAGAAATCTTATACCCACCCTCCTAGCAGAGAAATGTCTGCTTTAACAGCAGTCCCAACAAAAGCCAACTGCCAAGCACAGTCTGCTTCAGAATAAAAGTCTCACTCTCTTTTCCCCACCCCTCCTTTCCTGCAGCCGTCTGTCTCCATTCCACTGCCTACAACAGAGCGATTATTAATCTTCAATCACTGGAGAGCCTCCACAAAGACTATGCACCACAACCCATGAAGCATTTTTTTTTCTTTTTTGATTTCAAGGAAATAAAAATTATTGCATCTTAAAAGACAGACCGATTAGGTCTTTAAAAGCCATGAGAATCCAAGGAGTTGTAATAGGGTTGATTATTTTTTCCCCCTTCCACTTCTGGTTACAAGAAATCAGGCTCTCTTTGTTGCTTTAAAATTAAGAAGGCAATGGAAGACGGTTTACAGAATCCAAGTAAAGGCTTTGCAGCATTTCCAAACACAGAGCTAGAAACTAAACTGGTGCCTTTAAAAAAACAAACAAACAAAAAAACCTGAAAAACAGAAAGAAACCTTCTCAGCCTTCTCTTTGGAAATGTCATTAGCCATCCAGGTTCACTCCATAGCAAGTTGGTTCCAATAAGGTTTACATATAAAAGACAACACCAGCATATCAAAACTTGTAGCTTTCCTCCCTTCACGAGTCCCCAAGAGAGCAGCAAGTTACATCATGAACCAGAGTTCTCTAAAGGCGGATAAGAAAAGGGATCAGAGTTTGATATGCTAAGGTGTAAACCTTCAGCAGGTTTCTCTTTTTGTCTTAAAATTAACTGTCCCGTACACTGAGACTTAGAAGAAACATTATCCTCATTTAGATACTCAGCTAGAACAGATCAATGCGAAGAAGAGCTGGGGAGGGAAATAATTCAAGGAAGACTAACCCTTCTCCTCTCAAACTAGGCAAAGCACACGGAAAATTATGTTCTTTAACATTCAGGGCACTATCTGCATCAACACATCTGTTTGCAGATTAGGAAAGAATGACATAAGAGTGATCTTGAATGGCCTATAAAGCCTACAACCAGAAGGTTCAAAGCCTTAATGGATATGTAGCCCGTCTTTCCATGACACTGCTGCCATTCCACTCCCCACAGTCCATCCACCCCCCCGTTACAACACCCAGTCTCCCAACAGATCAAATTCTACTCCTAGGCAAACCTCCAGCAAGCACTTCAACAAAGCAGAATTTCACCTACTGTGCAAGGCGGCAGCGAGGTATGCAATATGTACTGTAGCAAGAAAGAGAGGCAAAGCCCTTAATAAATGATGCAACTCCAGCAGCAGTAGATTCACATTCACCGTTCTTTTTCACCTCCTCCCCCCATTTTCTTCCTAAAATCAACTTTCTAATAATATCCTTTGGCTTGAGAAGATAAACATTTAGCAGCTAATTATTTAGGAAATAATTATTAAGAAAACAACTACAGGGGAAAAAAAAAGGGGGGGGGGTGGTTTCTTGGTTGGCATGTGAAGAGTGTTAATTTCAGGAGTCTGTACTGATCTTGTCCTGCTGTCCAGTTGCTAAGGCTAGGATAAGGCTTGCTGGTGTCACACTGACCATTTCTTAACAGAATAAGCAGAATAACTTCATTCAGTAAGGAGAAGAAAAGCAACCAACAATGTACCTGGCCTACCGAGCAGGCACCATTCTCAAAGCCCCTTTTAAGGTTGAGGCCACTTCCTTACAAGCTTCTAGCAATCATGTGAACTGTATCTAATAAACCATATTCAAAACAAGCACAGCTCTCCTTCTGAAGTTGGCCTTCAAGTCACATTAGTCTTATGATTCTTTGGTTTTACCAAGCAATTCACAGGACAGATTCATCACACAGACTTTCCCTTCCCTCCCTAAAGATGAATATTTTCTTCTATCAATGAGATTCTCTTATTGTCACTATAAAAAAAAAAAATCTTCCAAAGCAGCAGGGGTGGGAGAGGAGGGGTTGGAACAAGGTAAAAGTCTCTGCCTGCAAAAGCCAGAAACAGCCAAACACATGCATGAAACAGAACAGTATTTATGTCAAATGGACTTTTTACAACACAAAAACTTCATAATGGTCTTTGGGCTTTTGTGCAAACAGGGTTTTTGCAGGGCCTCCCACTCAGGCCTGCTCAACGTGCAGTTTTTGTACTGATATAACTATGGCAGTTGGGGGGCGGAGGCATTTTTTTTTAACCAGAATAGTGATCTGAGTAAAATCCCTAGTGTGGCTGCAGTTACACCAGTGCAAAAGGTACCTTATACTGGTACTTCCCTTCCTGTACAGGAATACGCTGGTATAAGTACCATTACAGCAGCATCCACACGAGGAGGGCTCTACCTCTTTGACTATATACCAGGATAGTTACGCCAGTACAATATATGCGTATAGACAAGCCCTAAAATCAGTGCAGACAAAGGCATCTCCTCCTTCCACAGGCTGAGGTTGACAGAAGTACCGGAGCATTATTCACAGCTGCTGTTTTCCTTGCCCTATCGCTGGAAAAAATCCTAAAAATGGAGAGTCAGATCCTGCCTGGCAACCCATCATTATCTGTAGCAAAAGCTAAACTCTCCCACTGGCTGCAAACATCCATTTTAGAAACTTCAGGCCCCCAGAAGACTAACAAGAATAAAATGTAATATGAACGGGTATCCAAAGCAAAGCCCAATGGGTGCAAACACAGATCTTTTAGAACACGAAGACTGCCATGCTTCTCTCATTGAAATTACTCAACCACCTCTTGGAGACATAAGGCCCACCCCCTACCAAACTGTCATATCCAGCAGAACAGTTCGCTCTCCCTTCCCCTCCAGGAGGAAGTCGCAGAAAGGGTTCACTTCGCATTTCCAATTTCAGAAGCCATGCTGGGGTGGCAGGCGAGAAAAAGACACACACAAAATAAAGTTCTCTCCCCCAGCCCAAAGGAGCGTGATTTCTTGGAGCGGAGAGGCCCTCGCTCAGGATCACAGCCTCTTCAAACAACACTTTGTGTCATCTGTTAGTTGTCTTGACCAGGTAGCACTACATTGACTCCTGCAAGCTGAGAAACAGACAGGGAGAGAGGGGGAGGGAGAGAGAAACAAAAAAAAAAAAAAGAGAGAGCAATCTAGGGCCAGTTCTTCTAATAACTACAGAAAAACCTCACCAAGACTTTACTCTTCTTGAAAATGACAAAGCGAAACAGCACGGGTCAGTACTCGAAGTCCTAAAGGTGGGAGATCCTCAGAATCTATCAGCTATGGCCTACAGGCTTAGTCCCAGAAGTATTTTTTCTGCTCTGTCATTAGGATGGAGCCTGGTCTTTTCCTTCAATCCCCAGAATTGCACTGAATTAGATCATCTTTCTCTGATCACCTCCCCCTACAGGCTGTTCCTGAGCATGCTCAGCTCGGCCTTGCACTGCCATTTCATAACTGCATTGTTTACAGACACACAGTGACCTGCCATTTTTTTGACAGTAAAATAGAAGCTACTATTTGCTTCTACTAGCAACAGCTAATTCCCAGCCCTGTTCAGACCAAGTCTCTCGTTACAACCAGGATGCAGTCACGTTCATGTCATGCAATAAAAATCCAATCTGGGGAGGAGAATTATAAACACTGGAAACTGCAAATTCTAACGCTGTGGGGTTGTGTTTTTTGTTTGTTGTAGGTCAAAATCCACCTGCTGTAAGAATTCAATATAGCAGGAAAGAGTTAACCCTCTTTTGGTGGGTGGGGGGGAGGGAGATAGACATCTAGGGCTTCAAGGGAAAATGCCAGCCATGATTTTAGCTTCTTCAAATCATAACCATACCTCGATGTCACCTAGAAATCTAATATTCAACCCACTGTGCCATCCTCTGACAAACCTTCCCCTGAAAAAGAAAGGGTTGGGAAGATGGTATTTCCCTTGAATAAATAAGTTGGCTTCATCCCAGCAAATACAGTTTTTCCCTTTAAATGCAAAGCAGAATATTTTCACAGGCACACAGGAAAACGAAGGAGGAGGGGGAAAAGTTCCTCATTTAACACCAAGAGCTCCATGAAAAGCCTTGCAAGGCTATTAAAGCTACTCTGTGTTCCAGTTCTCTCTCTCTCCTTTTATGCCTAACCCCATACTTTACAAGTGAAAGCAGCTTCGAGTTGTGAAGAAGAGCAAATGCCAGAAGAGCCCTAAGTTTCCTCATCCTTGGAACAAGGACAATTTGTTAAATGCTTCCTTTGCACGAGGCATTCTACTGCTCAAACACACAGTATGGCAGCGACTCAGGGAACGTTTGCATGTGAGACTTCTCGTACACCTTCCCCCCCACCATCTTCCACCTCTATAATGGAATTTGAAGGGGAAATGAATCGCCTTGGATGAGAGGAGGGAGAAGGAACTGTCTAAACAGCTCTTATTCTGGCTCCTAGAGCATTCAAAAGCTATCCTGCTATCAACGTGGTTTTTTACACATTCTTGTTAGCTTATACTGTGTGTGTGTGTGTGTCTCACTCCTGCTGCTTTACTGACTACTGTACGTTCTGTCATGCATTATTACATAGGGAGTGTACCTTCCCATTCTTCCTCACCCCCTCTGCCCCCACCCCAACACCACCTCAGCATAGCCAGAGACAAATCAGGCTGTCTAGCACACCACAAGAAGATCCAAAGTGCTAGAACAAGAAGTGAAGTTCAAGTAAAAAGTGTGTGTGCACGGGGGGGAGGGAGGGGGAGAGGTTCATAACAGAGGGAAGAGGGAAATGGGACTTAGGGAAGATCACATTACAACTTCCAGGTTCTCCTTTGTGAAGGGGAGTTGATTTCAAGCCTCTTTAAAATGTACAGAAATAGAAAGGACCTCTGAAAATGATGTTAAGAGCCGTAAGTTCGAGATTTGCCTCTAAGGGTATTGACAGTAGATTGCATAGGAAGAACACAAGCTCCTTTAAGGCCCTACAGCCGTTAGCACGTATTTTTAAGTGCTTCAAGTCTTCAGTCTTTAATGGAAAGGCAAGGTTATTCTCTGATTCCTGGTTGAATAGAAGTCTCCACACTAGTTCCTTGACCCTTGCAAGTATCAGGAGAAGAGAGGGAAGGGAAGAATTGTTTAAGAAAAAACAAACAATAAAAGGCACCTGATGTCAAACCATATCTCCCTCCTCCCCCTTACAAACCTGCTAGTCACAATGGCAGTGGGTCTTAAACACCTTGTTTATTTGAATGAAATATTTCCCTTCCACGGTACAAAGAAGCATGCAATCCTTTTTCATTAGGAGATGGTACCGTACAAGAGAGGTCACACTGGCATTGGGACTCTTGCAGCATACCAGTTGCCATACAACCAGCCGGGATGTTCATGTTCCGTGCAATAAAGATGTTCCATGCGATGCCCAGATACAAACAGCACCTCCGCACCACAAGCCCAATCCTTCAAGATACTGAGCACCCTCAGGTATCAAGCCCAAGGTAAGCTGGAAGTCTCATTTTGATCACCAAGGGCCTGATCTGCAGAGGTTCTGAGTACTCCCAACTCCAGTGGAAGTGAGTAAGAGCACCTGTCCACAGATCACCTCTGAAAATTGGCATGTGACTGTTTTATATATCAAATCAGCTGAATCCTACAGCAAGTCCTGACTTTCCTCACGTAACTAAACATCAGCTACATATCTGACTCATCCACAGGAAGCTACATAGATTTATATAGATTAGACTAGCAAAAATTTGACTCACCCATTTGCTTGGGAAGAGTGAAAAATAATTTTGAGGGCAAGTTCAATATCATTTTTCTCTCCAGAATAACTATGGCAAGGGCAGGCAAATAGATAGTGGGCCTGGGCTAGTAAATTTTCATGAAGTTTTTGGAAGGCTGGTTTAGGCCAGGTGTACTGTAGCTACATAAACTAGCATAATGCTCAGTTTCATATGACAGGGAAAAAAGACGACCTAAAAACAAACAGGTGTATGGCTATTAACCCTAACACTGCTGAAAACTGGCCCAGAATTTTAAAACAGAACAGAAGGTTACAGGATGGGCACTTCAGCATCACCTTTTGAAAGCATTTGCAAGGTTTCAGTCAGCAATTCCAGACTGCCTAAAATGCTTAGGAATATTCCATCACGCCGATATCATCATGGCCATGATAACATAGGAGCACTCTTAGCACCACAGTCAGTCAACGTTATCTCAGCATTTCTATCACAAGCCTACTTGCAACCCAAAACACATTCTTTCTGGACTGCAAATGATCACTCGCTTTCAGGCAGGGAATTTGCTTTTTCTTAGTACTATCTTTGGAAAAGAAACCTTGCTTGTCTCTTCCCCAACAGCTTTAATACACAGGCTCTCAATATGCATTCAAAAGAGGAAAAATGACATTCTTAGGAACATTTTCAGAGTATCGCATAAACAACAGGCATTTGGAGCAGGGTGTTACAGACTGTCCGTCATTTCCCCTACATTTGTAGGACAGATTTCTTTAGGATGGTATTTTCACCTTTTCTTCTTAGTTAGAATGTGTGTGCATGTACACACGCACGTGTGTGTGTGAGAAGTAACATTAAGCAGATTTTACAGGCCTAGATTTTACATACCAGCAGGGGTTGGTAATATCATCAATTCTGGAAGCTCTGCAACAATCAAGGGACAACACTGAAGGTCAAGGATGGAGTATATCCCCGTACACTGAATGTCCTCCTTTTTGTCCATGGTAAACTAGACCACAAGGCTCTTTATACACAATGTAAACAAAAAAGGTACATGGCAGAACTAGGTGTGAGGATTTTAGTCAACATTTTCAATCATCTGCCAGCATGAGCCTTTTGCCATAAAATAAAATGAAATATCAATGGTGCAATCATTCCCTGATCTGGACTGCAGGTTATTGAAAAAGGATTCTTTCCCCCACAATAAAATACAATCTTCATCCTCCTACCACCCCAAAAGCAAAACTGTAGGCTTCCTTGACATAAGCCAAGACTGTCAAAATGTTTCTAGCAAGCAGGTGAAAATGTGGCTGCAGGCCCTCTCCTTTGTCTTTGAAAGATCAGCCTTCGAACGGTTTAAAGACTCCAGAGTTTTCTCCTCTCACTTATATGAAATGGGGGGGAGAGTTCAATATAGAACCACACATTCGAAAGAGAGCCTCCATGCTAAAAAAAAACAAAACCCAAAGAACTCCCCAACAAATTAGATAAGTGAAAGACTCACTGAATTTGTAGAATCTGAGTGTGCGTCCTTCGCCACACATAACTTAAGACCCAGAATTGTGTACAACAGTCTATTGAACAAAACATTCATCAGAAAAAAGTCAGAAAGTATGCAAAGCAAGCTCCTGAGCAGGTTACTCTCTAAATCTCCTCCTTTGAATGAAGCCCCCTACACATCGCCCTGCATGCTGCATCAACATGTAATATATTTCTGCTGTGCTATTCTTCCTTGCGTAGGGCAAAAAATAAATAAAAAAATCCAGCCATGATTATCTTAACTGTCTTCCTCCTCTCAAAGGTTTCTCCTTACTACCTGACAACAGTCTGTCTGCGGACACAACCTGAGGGAATCTGCTATTTATGACACATGGAGCATGGACACTAGAAGTTACTGTACCTGCAGACATCTGTTGTCTTCTTTTGATGAAGACTCAAAGAGTTGCATATTCCAGATCCTCATGAACAGTGATTCAGTTTCTGCTCATGTGATAAAAGCTCCCTCTACAGAGTGAGCATGCCCAGTGGAGACCATTTCACTGCTCACTCCAAGCTGCAGCCATTTCACAGAGAACCTGCACACTTCAGGGCTTCCATTGGAACAACTATTATCTCAGGCATCACAGGGATACTGCCTCTGTCCTCTTACAATACAGTTAATAAAGATAATCTGTCAGCATTCTGACATAATGCCACGCCTAAGACTGATCACTAGCCTGAAAAAACCTTTTAAAACCATGCAATAATGTGTTCTGTTTCAATGGCCTTCAAGAGTAGCTCTTGCCTCCAAAAGGAGATGCTGCATATTAGCATTTAAAATTGAAGACACTCGTGCTAATTATATTCTGTGTAATAAACTGTGCACCCTCTGAATGCTGGGCTAAATGCACATGGGTTAATCGGTAAATTTACAGTATCCAACTGAAAGTGAACTTGAGATACAACTAGCTCAGCTAGCAAGATAAAATAAGAAGTTTTAGCTTCAAAATCACAAGTAGTTTGTCTCTGTTCCATTTAACAATTAAGCACAAACTCTTGGCAATCCCCATATCTGCTAAAGCTCCCAGTCAAACTGCCTGAGCAACTTGCAGGAACATCTGTAAGCAGAGATCAGCTGGACTGGATTCAAATGCAAGAAGTGACATATTTATCATAATGCAAAATGGGGGTTTTTCTGTGTTTAATACTTCTCAGGAAAACCTCCCACAGAGAAGGGAGGGGTAGGGAAGGACACAGGAGAAGAGAGAAGGAAGGGAAATTCTTATATAGAATATAATGTCTCCTGTTAGTTCTTGAATATGGAAAATACAGCTTTCCCATCAACTAGGACTGAAGACTTTTCTCTCAAGATTAAAACAAATGCTCATTCAACTTACTGCATCACAATGGACTGAGATGAAGAGGAAAACCTAGCCTGTATCAGACCTTAAAAATCCATAGCGAGACACTGAAATGTCCAATGATTTTATTTTCCTCAGACATTGCATGAGAATCAAGTGTACTAAATTCTAGTTTTCACATTGAGCTATGAACCCATATCTGACAAGAATGCCCTTCTTTCCTCTCTTAGCCCTGGTCTACACTACAGGGTTAGGTCGAATGTAGCCGTGTTAGGTCGATTTTATAATGAATGTGTCTACACAAGCAATGCCGTTCTGTCGACCTAAAGGGCTCTTAAAATTGACTTCTGTACTCCTCCCCGGCGAGGGGAGTAATGCTAAAATCGACCTTGCTGGGTCGAATTTGGGGTAGTGCGGACACAAATTGACGTTATTGGCCTCTGGGAGCTATCCAAGAGTGCTCCAATGTGACCGCTCTGGACAGCACTTTCAACTCTGATGCACTAGCCAGGTACACAGGAAAAGCCCCGGGAACTTTTGAATTTCATTTCCTGTTTGGTCAGCGTGGCGAGCTCAGCAGCACAGGTGACCATGCAGTCCTCCCATAATTGCAAACGAGCTCCAGCATGGAGCGAACGGGAGACACTGGATCTGATTGCTGTATGGGGAGAAGAATCTGTGCAGGCAGAACTCCGATCAAAAAGAAGAAATGCTAATATATATGCCAAAATCGCACAGGGCATGATGGACAGAGACTACACCAGGGACACAGCAGTGCCGCATGAAAATCAAGGAGCTCAGGCAAGCCTACCAAAAGACAAAGGAGGCAAATGGTCGCTCTGGGTCAGAGCCCCATACATGCCGCTTCTAAGATCAGCGCATGGCATTCGAGGGGGGGACCCTACCACTACCCCACCACTGTCCATGGACACCTGCAAGGGGGGAGTCTCACGCAACACGGAGGAGGATTTTGTGGATGAGGAAGAGGAGGAGGAGGAGAATGTGCAGCAGGCAAGCGGTGAATCCTTGTCCTTCCCTCCTCCCCTACCCCACCCAGGCTACCTTATCAGTTATCTCCATTTTTTTTTTAATTAAATAAAAAAAGAATGCATGGTTTCAAAACAATAGTGACTTTATTTCCTTTGCCAGCTGTGATCGAAGAGGGGAGGGAATTAAAATCAACAAAGGGGGCGGGTTTGCATCAAGGAGAAACACACACAACTGTCACACCATAGCCTGGCCAGTCATGAAACTGGTTTTCAAAGCCACTCTGATGCGCAGCGCGCCTACCTGTGCTCTTCTAATCGCCCTGGTGTCTGGCTGTTCAAAATTGGCAGCCAGGCA
Organism: Platysternon megacephalum; assembly: GCA_003942145.1. Lineage (NCBI taxonomy): Eukaryota > Metazoa > Chordata > Testudines > Platysternidae > Platysternon > Platysternon megacephalum. Next base: position 7,256,475 of record QXTE01000070.1, read on the forward strand.
ATTTGCCTCAACCTCCCACCCCGCCATAAACGTCTCCCCCTTACTCTCACAGATATTATGGAGCACACAGCAAGCAGTAATAACAATGGGAATATTGGTTGCGCTGAGGTCTAACCTAGTCAGCAAACAGCACCAGCGAGCTTTTAAACATCCAAAGGCACATTCTACCACCATTCTGCACTTGCTCAACCTATAGTTGAACTGCTCCTTACAACTGTCCAGGCTGCCTGTGTATGGCTTCATGAGCCATGGGAGCAAGGGGTAGGCTGGGTCTCCAAGGATAACTATTGGCATTTCAACATCCCCAACAGTAATTTTCTGGTCTGGGAAGTAAGTCCCTTCTTACAGCTGCTCAAAGGGCCCGGAGTTCCTAAAGATGTGAGCATCATGCACCTTTCCCGGCCATCCCACATTGATGTCAGTGAAATGTCCCTTGTGATCCACCAGTGCTTGCAGCACCATTGAGAAGTACCCCTTGCGGTTTATGTACTGGCTGCCAAGGTGGTCCAGTCCCAAGATAGGGATATGCCTTCCGTCTATTGCCCCACCACAGTTAGGGAAACCCATTGCAGGAAAGCCATCCACTATGACCTGCACATTTCCCAGAGTNCTTCCGTCTATTGCCCCATCACAGTTAGGGAAACCCATTGCAGGAAAGCCATCCACTATGACCTGCACATTTCCCAGAGTCACTACCCTTGATAGCAGAACATCAGTGATTGCATTGGCTACTTGAATCACAGCAGTCCCCACAGGAGATTTGCCCACTCCAAATTGATTCCCGACTGACCGGCAACAGTCAGGCATTGCAAGCTTCCACAGGGCTATCGCCACTCGCTTCTCAACTGTCAGGGCAGCTTTCATCTTGGTATTCCTGCACTTCAGGGCAGGGGAAAGCAACTCACAGAGTTCCAGGAAAATGGCCTTACGCATGCGAAAGTTTCGCAGCCGCTGGGAATCATCCCATTCCTGCAACACTATGCGGTCCCACCAGTCTGTGCTTGTTTGCCGTGCCCAGAATCAGCGTTCCACTGTATCAACCAGCCCCACTGCCGCCATGATGTCCCACTTGCCACATCCCGTGCTTTCAGGAATGTCAGTGTCCATGTCCTCCTCACAATCGTCCTCGTGCTGCCGTCTCTTAGCCAGGTTCTGCACACACTGCAGTATAATGCACAAGGTGTTTACAATGCTCGCAACAGCAGCGGTGAGCTGAGCAGACTCCATGCTTGCCGTGCTATGGCGTCTGCACAGGTAACCCAGGCAAAAAGGCGCGAAATGATTGTCTGCAGTTGCTTTCATGGAGGGAGGGGAGACTGACGACATGTACCCAAAACCACCCGCGACAATGTTTTTGCCCCATCAGGCACTGGGAGCTTAACCCAGAATTCCAATGGGCAGCGGAGACTGCGGGAACTGTGGGATAGCTTCCCACAGTGCACCGCTCCGTGAGTCGATGCTAGCCACGGTAGTGAGGACGCACTCTGCTGACTTAATGCGCTTAGTGGGGACACACACAATCGACTGTATAAAATCGATTTCTAAAAATCGACTTCTATAAAATCGACCTAGTTTCATAGTGTAGACATACCCTTAGTGTCCATAACAATGCATGTGACTGTCAGGATCTTTTATTGTCACAAGCTGAAAACAGTCTCAATTTGCTCTAAACCAAGTATTTATTGCACCATTCCCCATATACAGTACATGTTTGAAAAGTTGTAATGGTTAAACAACAGCAGGAATCTTCCATAGTGCTGCATCAACTAAAACAATATTATTTTCCTCTGTCCAAGCACTTCAGACAAGTTTTACTACCAAATGGTTAAAGTACACCAGTCTAAGATGAGGGGATAAAATTGATAAAGAAAAAACTTGAGATGACAGAATAAAGCAAGGATATCACTTTCACCCACTGGGTTTTTGTCTGATTCAGCTTTAAGTTGTAATACATATATAATGGGATTTTTTACTGGCCTTTCTATCGATCACTGGAAGTTGTAATGGTAACCTATTTAAGACAAGACAAAACAAAACAAAAAAACCCTGACAATTCAGACAGAAATGTTACAAGATTACTGTAGTTCTAACCAAAGATGGCTTTAAAATAGGTCTAATGTTTCCTCTATACCTCTTTATGGCATGATCTTACAAAACTAATATTAAAAATGTGGGAATGGATACAGAGAAATTCATTACAAATGCAAAGTCAATGAGCTAACTTAGTCAAAACACATTTTCAGAGGAAGCTAAAAAAATGATACAAAAGCATGCTACAGTATTCGTTCTTTCAGTAGGTTCACTAATACAGTACGTCTTACTGCATCTCAATGCTAGAAGTGTTTTCGCTGCTAAGGTTAAAAAGACACTGAAAACAGAAGTTAATGCAGACTCCAATTTGCTTTTCAAATCTCCCCTCCATTTTGAAAGCATCTCCTCCAAAGCATTAAACACTGATGATCCTCAAACAACATAGTGGGACGTTTCAGCAATTACACTAAAAACTCAAGCAAAGCAATCAATTAGCATCTTACCAGGAACATTTCACAACGTCACAATGACACTATATAAAAGAATCAAGATTATTTGTGTATTGGTTGGTGAGGTAATGGTCAAGTTCTTTACATTTATGAAAGCAAAAGAGAAAAAAATAGCTTCTAAGCTGCCCTTAAAACACTGCACATACCATAAGCTGCATCACACTGGCATCGAAAGGCCAATATCCTAAAGTAACACTGTTGTGTGCATCATGTCTCAGGAGAGAAATTTTTCTTCTTTTGGCACTAATGTTCAATGGAATGCTGCAAGTCACATTGAGATAATCAGTTACAATACCTACGAGTGAAGTTAAATAACAGTCTTGTTCGCAGCTCTGGAGTTTAACTGTGTCCCGACAGACCCAAACGCTATCATGTTATTGTTTGATGCCCAGGGCAAAGCTGCACTGTTGTTTTAAGGTGCTTGGTATTTGATGGAAGCTATAGACAGTGCTTCTTGCTCTGTTTCTTTCTTGGTCCACATGAACAACAGTCCTGCTTAGGCCACATGACCTAGCTCCCTCTACAGGTTCCTATGCCACAGTGAGCATGCTCAGATAGGAGACCATTTCCTTTCAGCCTCTCTCAGTGTTGTGGAAACTGCAGCCATTTCATGGAAGCCAGGCAGTGCACAGACACAACCTCTTTCTAGACAGATCTTGCAAGACATTAAGAGGAGCCATCTTTTGCATCTCTCTCGCCCCCTCGCTCTCACACACAGATTGAAGCAGAAAACTACTGACATTTCAGATGAGAAGATGGTTGAACAATTTAACTATTCAGTGACTTTACACATGTAAAATCAAGTTGAATTGATCTTTCCTTTCCATCCACCCCTCAGGAAAATCAAATCCTTCTCTAAAATGGATGTTAGTTGAATGAATTCACACATAAATTAAACAAAACAGTCATTTGTTTCCCAGTAAGATTTTTCCCTTCCCCCTCCCCTTGAATTAACCCAAGTATACCTAGAAATTTCACCATCAAACTCTCTCTAATGTGGATTGTCTTTGTCAGGGACAGTATATCACTTGTTTCTTTTTTTAAATGTGTTCGACAGGGGCCCATAAAACGACAGGAACCTTATTTTTAAACTCCTGGCTCTCTGGCCTCCATTCTGTGATTCAGAATTTGAATATCCTTTTAGGACCTCACGTTTCAAAGAGAAAGACAGCAGAACAACCACCTTCCTTCACAAAGGATACATGGTTCCTAAGAGGCTTTTGCTTAATTTACACCATTATATATGTCATTTTCACAACGGAAATAAAAGTGGGAGGAAAAGGGAGGTTTTTCCTTCTGTAAGACGAGCAACATTTTGCCACCCTCTCCAATTCATACTTCACTTCTACCCAGAAATGAAGTTGCTTTTCTGTCTTCTCTGAAGCTACCTTAAAAGTACGACAAAGAGGCGATCTTAAGAGAGAGAGTAACTTTCCCTAGAAATGAGAGCGCGTCTCTTGGAACCCTTGTTTACTTTTCCATTGCTAAAAAAAACTGCTCATCAGTTCCACCACAGTTCCAAACACCTCCTTCCTCTCTCAACGATTATTTAGGGGAATTATGTCCTAAACAGAAGGCTGGATCCCTCAGCTCCCCATTGATTAAGATGGGCGTAGAAGGTGCTGAATGCTCACTCAGCACCTCGCAGGAACCATAATTCGATAATATTCTGAGAGGTCAGCTAGTGAATTATGCTCCTGTGATCACATTCCACCCCACATTCTGAAAGCTGGGTGTGTTCAAAGGTTTTTAAGCCAAAATCTCAACAAGTTTGATGCTGCTGTTAGCCATTCTGAAGTGTAAAAATGCCCCTTGACTTTCTATGGAGAATGCTATGAAAACCTATGCTGTGGTGATGGCTGGTGAGATACGAGCTCTTTGGAAGATGCTCCTGCATTTTCATAAGAATGTGCAGAATATCTCAATAATATAGCAACCCTAGAACTAAAAGGTTAAAATTTATAATGGGCAGACAGGGTGTAACTTAGAACATACTGTATTCCTAACAATCCTAATTTACAAATTCCTTCAGCTTTAACATGCAGTTACTTGGCAATCAACATTTCTATTTTGGAAATCCAAAACTTCCACTTTTCCCCTTCATTTAGCTTCTTCACACAGGAAGCTTGTACTGTACAAATAAAGCTTTGCCAGGGTACCGAATGCATCATGCATACTTCACCTTCAAGAACAGAGATCCAGCTTATTGCTTTAACCACAGTAACCATTTGCTCAGCTAAGAAAAGTATTGTTATTTTTCTTTGGGAGGGGAGACGTGGCAGGGATCAGAGACATTTCAGTGGATCCACAGAGCAAAGTCATACTAGTCATGATCATAGCCTTATGTCAGTGAAGCAGGCAGTAAAGATGGCTGCTTCATTCACTCTCACTTTTGCTGCAGCTCCATTGAAATGCTGAAGATCATTTTAGAGACAATTCTGCTTCTAAATTTCCTATGTTCTTGTATTTCCCTCTCCTGACCTCCCACCTAATTTTGTAGCGTTAGGGACAGACAGCCGCATGAAAATACCATCTTTGAGATTCATCTGTTCATGTTGCTTTTATTAATTCCCCAAAATCATCAACCTCTGGTTGCAATATCACGTGATGGCTCTGTTAGTGATTCGGTTGACATAATGAATTTGTGTGAGGGAGAGCAGGAGGAAATGAACTCTTAAAAGCAAAGATCCTGTCTTCATGCAAATATCACTAGCAATAAGGGGAGAGACATACAGAAAGCATGATGTGTACACTCAGTTGTCTCTAAAAGGATTGCTTTTCAGCGACTGCCATGAGGTGGCAGTGGACCATTAAGGCTATCTTACCTTTCACACAAACACAGTAGGAAAGTGTCACATGAGCCTTAGCGTCTGAAACTACTAAGTCAAACTTCCTCCTCCAGGAGACTTGACCATACATGATCATTTCAGCCCCAATTTTCTCAATATCAGAAACTCAGTGGGGGGAGGGGGAAAAAGCCAAGGAGATCAATCATGAAAAGCTATAAATATATTCCACATATGAGCCAATGAAAATGAAAGCATTGCTTATAAACTGCATTGTCACAATGCATGTATTTCATACACACGCTTATTTTTTCCTCATACATTTCTCCACTATTAGCACACCATAACCTATTACTAATGAGAAATGCTATACATCCAGACATGTAGCATAGATGTCTGAGGCGCAGGACAGACCTTCTGAAAGGCACTTTAAAACTGACACCAAACTTAGTACAAAGTTGCTAAATCAAACAAGCCATTTAACGATTGCATCATGCCTTCCTTGTGCTCCGACAACTCTCAGCAAAGGCAATGGGAGAATTGGATGTGCAAGAAATGCAGGTTTGGGCAATAAATATGCAAGTTAATTTAGGCAATAAACTGACTCATCACTCAACAGATTGATCTAACCCTGTAAGGCAATCATCTGGAACTAAGCAATAAAATCAAAACCTTTAGGTTTCACTCTTAAACATTTACACACTGAAGTACATTGTGAGGAACAACCAGAGTTGTCCTAAAGAGTCAAACTACTTTACTGGATGTAGTCTAAAGATGGAGTGTAATCAGAGAGACTTCTGTTAATGAAAAAAGCAAAATGCACTAACTTCATACTGTAATTCCAAATCTCCGTTCTTCATACTGTTCTAAATACGCTACCCTCATTTGTAACTTTTTTTAGAACCAGGCTGATATGAATTTGGACAGCCAATACAATGTTCCCCATTGAGTATATACAGTATCTCAGCACTGACTAGATGTTTCTATAATCACCAAACTTCCCCCTTTCTCTACACTAAGTAAGACTGTCATTACACCTCCCTACAACAAACACTGACAGCCAATGTAAATGTTTTATTAGCACTAGACCATGTGGCTTGCTAGTACACCAACTGAAGTCAATCACCTCCTTCTACTGCACCAGTCGGCTGGTGATTAAAAATCCCATGGAAAAAGCGAACAACTGCACACCCAATGCAAAAACCCAACCCAGATAACAGATTGCTGTTCTTCCCTTCAAACTTACTTGCCAACACTAAACCCTGTTGACTCCAGGCTGACAACTAGCATAAATCACCATGTCGGCCAAGGAGCAAAATATATATATTTTCCCACTTCTTGCAAAATTAGAAAGACAATTGATTTCATGGAGTTTAATTTGTTTATAATCATTGGAATGCAAAATAAAAAAGGGAGTTCGTTTTACATTCCTTTGCACTCCCATAACCCCAAACAGCTTTGGATTCAAACTGAAATGTAGATCTGTTCCTTTTCAGTGTTACAAATAATAATAATTAACAACTGAGTTACCACAATCCTACACTGAGCGTGATCACATGTTCTCCAACATGAAGGCACAATCAGACAAATCCAAAGCCTTCGCTGCCAGCCCCGTCTCCGAGTGGCCTGCCTGTTGTTGCTTTATGTCATAACCCTAACATTAGACAGGTTCTTTCTTTATATAGGTTTGCAAGTCAGTAAAGGTCATTATTTTAAAATCCTCCACGCTGATCAGCAGGAAGCAGTTTGAAGCCATCTTATGTGAGTGGTTAACTATGCTGCTTTTGAATCAATTCCAACACTTTCCTCATGAACCACTTCATCTGGTCTATTTACTCCCAAGTCAGAATCCCTACGGAAGCCCCATGGCACGTGAATTAAATTTCCAGAATTCCCCTACCTCTGTGGTTCTGTCTGAAGAGAGCTGCTGTTTCCTTCCAGATCCTGACTTCAGGCCTATAACTCCTTCAGCCACAAATCCATCTCACTCTATGGGTGCAGCTTCAACCCTGGAGCATGCTCAGTAAAGGCATCTTCAGCCATTTCAGAGCTTTAATGAAATGTAAGCATAAGGAAGTGTCATTAGCAAAAAAAGGTGCAGGATTCATCATGATCCAGTCAACCTCACTGTTTCCATCCACTGTGTCATCAAGGTTAATCTTTCAATATGTGGAATGCAGGCTGCATTTTCAGTTGTCAAGCGTTATTTTAGAACAAAAGCAAGGAGAACATCTTGTCTCTGGCAAGCCTTATGCAAAAAGTAGCATTTAACAGAGACACTGAAACTAGCATATTTTCACCTTAGGCCTTTCACAGATGAGAACATTTTCATCAGAAGTCATTAACAAATGCATTTACAGCAGACTTAAACTGAGGCTTTGAGTGCACTATGCAAATAGTGCTTTTCATTTTAAAGCTAAATCTACCTTAATTTATTCTATATTACCTGGAAAACTATTCCAAAGGAAAGTTACAACACATGATGGGAAAAGAAAAGTGCAACACGCATCAAATTACTTTTTAAGAAACCAAACAAGGATATTTGCCCCTACAAAGTCAACCGTCAATTCATTTTTCAACACTAATTCATCAAAATACATAGAGTATTTTTTCCCTCCAATCTGCTTTATAAATTACAAAATAGGCAAAGTCACTGAATATTGAAGTCCATCGGGCATTTTTCACTTGCACAGAGCATCTTGTGAACTACTCTTGTTGTGAAAACTATGAACTTTCTCCTGCAAACCTTTACTCCTTACTGACGTGAGCAGTCCCATGCGTTCAATAGGACTACTTACATAAGGAAAAACTAGTTGTATGAGTAACGGTTTGCAGGAATGGGCAGAAAACTAGTCATTAGCCCCTACAAATTTTTATTTTACACCCTACTCCTCCATCTTGGGTCTTAGCCAAAAAACCTCTGGACACGGAAATCAGTTAACTGTCCATGCACACCACTACTTGACACTGGGGTTTTCTATGCATCCCATGACTAACACTTCTTTAGTTCATGTACAGCAGGGGTAGGCAACCTGCGGCACGCGTGCCGAGCTGATTTTCAGTGGCACTCACACTGCCCGGGTCCTGGCCACCAGTCCAGGGGGCTCTGCATTTTAATTTAATTTTAAATGAAGCTTCTTAAACATTTTAAAAACCTTATTTACTTTACATACAGCAATAGTTTAGTTATATATTATAGACTTATAGAAAGAGACCTTCTAAAAACGTTGAAATGTATGACTGGCACGCGAAACCTTAAATTAAAGTGAATAAATGAAGACTCGGCACACCACTTCTGAAAGGTTGCCGACCCCTGATGTACAGTGTCTGCTTCAATGCAAATGTTTTGGGCCCTCGAAGAACAACCTGATATTCACAACACAGCATTTCACAGAAACCCTGGATTAGCTTAGCTGGTAGTTGGGTCAGGAGAGTGCATCTTTTTCTAAGCTAAATTTCCAAGGAGGCAATTAGAGCCACCCAAATGATAAAAAGGGGACTAAAATATATTTAATGCAATAAACCAAGTTAAATGTACCGTTTTCGTCTATCTACAGCATACTCACGTGCCAGGTGGACATTTCTCGCATGTAGCTTACATTTGGTATGCAATGAATTCACAATTTATATATACACACACACACACACACACACACACACACACACACACACACAAATTCAAGATAGCACTCTACAGCCAACTAGTGGTTTTTAGCTTTAACCAAATTATTTTGGGGTAGTAAAGTACTGATGATGGCTTCCTGTTCACTCTCAAAGCAATGACATTCACTTTTGACACATCCTTTCGAGCAGAGCATCAGTTAGATGCATTTCACCAGAGTATAACACATTTGGTAAAGTGACCCATGATAAATTTACTATGTAAAAAGTGTGTATTTGTGTCCACTCAAGCCTTTAGTTCTCCCAAAACTTTTCATTACATCACCCATACTCACAAACTGAAGTAGCCATTTGGCCCCATGACACTTTCTTTATGGGAATGTGTAGTAGGTCCATCATTTTCAATGCAGGACAGTGTTCTCCTTACACCATAATAGGCAAATCTAAGATATTATATAGGTTTTCATTAAGCACAAATTGGCATAGTCTGCTGACGAATTCCATCACCCTCCTCCTCTTTACCTTTAAATTGAAGGTAATTTAAAAATAATATGCAGACCATATAATCCTGCGGCATGTCTGCTAAATGTAAGCATTTGCAACTAGCGCAGCTCAAGCATGTCAGGTTTGTTTCCTTGGAAACAAAGACCAATTTGTAAGCATTGCCTTTTAAAAAAAATATATAAGGAAGATGTACCTGCAACTCTTGTTGATAAAAAGGAATTAAAGCTGCTTCACATACCATCAAGGTTCTTACAGAACTATCAATAGTCAGTGCAGCAAGCCAACTGTTCATTAAAGGGACAGACTGGCTTGCAACTATATAAAAACCCCTTTTCAGTAGCTATCTGCCCAAGGCATTTGCTTTGTTTCCCTGGGAAGTGGTGGGGAAAGAAAGAAAGAAAGGAAATCAAGATTCAATCGCTTACCCTAGACTAGGTACTCTGTTTCCAGTGGATGAACAGACTAAGTGGGAAACCCTTAACACAGTTCCACAAGGTATGTTAGCACAGTTCAAAATACACCTGCCATCAACACAGACTGAAGAGCGGCAACATGTCCAGTAGAAACAGTAACCTTTCCCAGATTTGTTTTGTTAGTTTTATCTCCAAAACTTCAGGCCAAGGGCATGCATTAGGGTTTATGTGCAAAGGCTGCCTTTCTTCACAGTCATAACTCTTCTCGTAGGGCTGTTCACACCGAAAGGTCCTCGAGCTGAAGGCTATAAATCCTCTGGTGACGACACATAACCTCTTTGTGTGGACAGGAAGAAGGGCAACGAGGGAGAAACATTAAGTATTAGTGCTGAGTGATCTAGAGCCTGATCTGCAGAGGTGCTGAGCACCTGCAGCTCCCACTGACTTCATTTGGAGTTGCCGGGGCTTGAAAAACAGGACGCAGGAAGTCAAATGAACACACATAAAAGAGCAAATAAAGCGATGGCTCCTTAAACATATTCTTCCGAAGACTGACTCAGCACAGAGTTCATCTTAAAACAAGCTGGGCCTCAAGGCCAGCTTGCAATATCTGCTTGAGTTGACATGGGCCCGATTCTGCTCTCCCTTACATGTGTGTAAATCACAAGTAACAGCAATAAAATCAATGCCTGATACTGATGTGAGAGGAGAACTGGTCCCAGCGTACCTCATATTGTTATTCTGAATGCAACCTGCAGTGTGGTAGGCACTTTCCAAATACAGAATGAGATGCCCAAGAAACCAGGCAAGCTACAGAGAAGGGGAAAGGGATGCAACATACAAACAAACCTCTGTCCTATTTAAATTGTCTTTTAATGGTAACCTTTACTTGATTTACAAAAACAAAGCAAACCACCTTCAAGTCCTCATAATTGATGACTTATTGTTATACGTAGATAATAGATCCACAGAATGTGGACACATCACCAATAACTAGTAAAACTGCCTCTTTCTTTCTTGCAAATGGAGAGCAAGGCACTGAGACCTCCATGCCATCGAGCACCTAATTTTCAATAGTACTCTGTCCAAAGGTTAATCTGCAACGAGGGTGCTTGGAAACTTTTAAAAATCAGGCCTTCAGCTCTTATCCATCAGAGGGTTTTAGAAGAGGCCTTCTGCTTGAAAATGCCAATTTACTGATGGAACGACCTTGTGACCCACTGGAACATGCTCACAGTAGAACCCAGGCAGTAGCCTGAAGGGTAAAATTTGACATTAAAAACTTGCATGTGTCAAGGAAACTGCCTTAGATCAGTGGTTCTCAACCTTTCCGGACTCCTGTGCCCCTTTCAGGAGTCTGACTTGACTTGCATACCCCAAGTTTCACCTCACTTAAAAACTACTTGCTTACAAAATCAGACATCAAAAGCACAGAAGTGTCACAGGCCACTATTACTGACTCTCATTTTTACCAGATCATTATAAAATAAAGCGACTGGAATATAAATATTGTACTTACCTTTCAGAGTGATACTTGAGCCTGTTTTTCACTTGTGAAGCCGAAACCCGAGCCCCACCACCCGTAACTTAGCTTTGCGAGGGCCCCTGTGGCATGAGGCCCCGGACAATTGCCCTGCTGGCTACCCCCTAATGCCAGCCCTGTGTATGTCTCCATGATTTTATTGTTCATTGCCCACGTCCTGTCCATGACTTTTAATAAAAATACCCATGCCAAAATCATAGCATTACAGATAGAGCAGTATAAACAAGTCACTGTCTGTATGAAATTTTAGTTTGCACTGACTTTGCTAGTGCTTTTTCTGTAGCCTGTTGTAAAATTAGGCAAATATTTAGATGAGTTGATGTACCCCTGGAAGATCTCTGTGTACCCCTGGTTGAGAACCACCACGTTAAAGCATGAAGCCCTATGTTAAAAGCAAATCCAGTCAGTACATTGACTTTTCAACTGACAGTGAATGGCATTTAACTGGTTTAATGCAATTTTCCAATCATATCCCAGTCTGAAATACTGTAATCCCAAAGGCAAATTCTCCAGCCAACCACCCACAAATGTATGTCTTCACCTCCTGCAGCTTATTCTTATAATACTAGATTTGTCCAAACCAATGTAGATGTTCTTGGAGGCTTTGACAATTTCCCAGCCCTAATTATCTATGTGTCTCAGCTATACAGACAGATTAAATACCCAAAAGAGCATTTAAAATCACCTAAAACTGGTTATAAGGAAAAATTATCATCTGCTTAATTTTATTACTACAAATAATAAAAATACTTAGCACTTTTCATCTCTAAATCCCAAAGTGCTGTATAAAAGGTGGAGATAATGAAATTTACCCATTTTATAGATGGAAAAACTGAGGCATAGAGAGGAGAAGGCCAAAATTTTGAAAAGTGGCCTTAGGCTACGTCTATGCTACCCTGCAGTTTGGACTGTGGGGGTGTGAATAGCTGAGCGCCCCAGAGTGCTGAACGGTAACACCCCTATGTGGATGCTGGGAGCATGAACTAAAAGGTTACTAGTCACATTAACAAAAACCTCTTCAAAACAGGATTACGTTAATGCAACCTAGGAACCTTTTAGTTCATGCTCCCAGCATCCACATGGGGGTGTCACAGTTCAGCACTCTGGGACGCTCTGCTATTCACACCCCTGCAGGGTGGTATAGACAAGCTCTTAGTTTAGTGTACTGAGCATGAGGATGGGTCTTCAGAGACCTAGATTCTACCCCAGGCCCTGCCACTGATTCACTGTGTCACCTTGGGCATGCCACTTTAGCCAAAATTTAGGCCACTGCTTTTGGTTTCCAAATTTGAGATACTTTGGGTCTGACTTCAAAATTCAATGGGATGTGGGCATCTAACTCCTTTAAAAATCCCAGCCTTAATTATTTTAAAACAAGCATAAAATATTACCAAACAGAAGTAGCAACTATATTATTTTTTCTTTATATATTCCCCTCCCCAAAAATAACTTTTAGTTGGTGGGGAAAAAAATGTACAAAAAATGTATTTAAACAAAAAGTTTAACTTTTAATCGGTGCATTTCTTTGTATTTAAACCAGACTGCATCCTGCTGTTTTAGAATCTGTGACACCAGTACATCAACCGGCCAGTGTCACAAGAGGTCACTCTTCAAGAAGTTAGTCACCACTAGCAACAAATTCAGAAAAACCACTTGTACTGACAATTATTTAATGATTTCTTTGCTGGAGTGGCAGGGACACAGAATATGGACAGACAACCGACAGCAGGAGTTGCTACATCGTGTGGTTTGTACAGATAAACATTGGCCAATTTTTTTAGGTAGCAATGTAATATGGCAACAACAGAATATGTAAAAATAGCGGGTCAGACCACTTGCTTCTTAACAGGTTTAAATATTGCCTCCCATTCTCCCTTTTTGCTGCACCCTTGTTAGTGCCCCAACACGTGCTGCTTGCAAATACCTAAGTAACAAAGAATGAATGCTTGGGGCCACTCGTGTTCCTGGAGATGTATGAACACTCATTTAAATGAGGAACGGTAGCCATGGCATTTGGTGCACTGGCCTATTTAACCACCCGATTTAAATATGTTCCACAATTTGCCATGACAAAGGCCCAACATTCATCTTCCATAAGAAGATTCTATAACAGGGGTAGGCAACCTATGCCACGGGTGCCGAAGGTGGCACGCGAGCTGATTTTCACTGGCACTCACACTGCCCAGGTCCTGGCCACCAGTCCGGGGGGCTGTGCATTTTAATTTAATTTTAAATGAAGCTTCTTAAACATTTTAAAAACCTTATTTACTTTACATACAACAATAGTTTAGTTATATGTGATAGACCTATAGAAAGAGACCTTCTAAAAATGTTAAAATATATGACTGGCACGCGAAACCTTAAATTAGAGTAAATAAATGAAGACTCGGCACACCACTTCTGAAAGGTTGCCGACCCCTGGTCTATAAGAATAAGCCTTTGTCATGGCAGAAAAAGGGGAGAATGGAAAGTAGTTTCTGTTCCTGAGGGCTTGTCTACACTTACCGGGGGTTCAACGCACGGCGATCGGTGCATTGGTGGTCAATTGAGCAGGTCTAGATCGCTCTCCCGTCGACTCCTGAACTCCACCTGAACGAGAAGCGCAAGGGGAGTCGATGGGAGAACGTCTCCAGTCGACATCGCGTAGGGTGGACCCCGCAGTAAGTAGATCCAAGTACGTCGACTTCAGCTATGTTATTCACGTAGCTGAAGTTGCATAACTTAGCTCGATCTCCCACCATAAATGTAGACAAGGCCTCAGTCTGCCACAGGCTAGCTGTCTGATCTTGGCCAAAGTCAACTGTAACCCTGTTTTCAAAAGCGGTCACTGATGCTGGATGCCCAACTTTGGACACCTTAGGCCTGATTTTCAGAAGCGCTGAGCACCTATTGCTCTGATCGGCACTTACGGAAGCTGCAAGTGTTCAGCACCTCTTAAACTCAGGCCTCAAGACTCAGACCGAGCACCCAAAAAGCAGAGGCACCCCGAATTAGATCAGTATTTTCAAAACTGGCCTCTCAAGCTGTCAGTGCTTCAGGTTTCCCAGGTAGGAAATAATACTACGCACCTACTGCCCAGGAAGATGTGAGGCTTTATTTGTTAACATCTGGAGTGGCTTTGAGACCTTCAGAGAGAAGGTGCTAGATAAATGCAAAATATTAGTAGCATTATTCTGAGCTTTCAGAGGGCTGTGCTAGGCAAAGTGGCCATTTGCTTTTGAAATGTTTTCAATCCAGCCTCTCTGCTATTCTTTGCTTTCTCGCAGACACAGTAGCTCACATCTGTCCTTGGTGTAAATCCAACGAAGTCAAAGGAGTTACACTGGGGTGAACTTAGTCTAGCGATAAAAACTACTCTTTCCCCAACTCTCATTGGGCAAGAAAAACGCAAAGGCCCAGGGCTCAACATTTCAATGTTTTGTACTAGCTCAGACTAGCTCTCCAAGTGCTGAGCTTTACACCTCGGCATTGGGTTCTGGCCTTGCAGTACAATCCTGCATCGAGGGTACGGCTGCTCTTTGGAACAAGGGGCCTGATCCTCTGTTTTCCTGCACCTTGTGCAGTCATTTACACCAGTAAAACGCTACTATTGTAACTTGGTAGCATTTTACACCCCCCTTTGCATAAGTGTGAGCATGGGCAATGGAGAATCGGGCTCAAGATCTTTTAAGACAAGGGAACCTACTCACAGGTGTCATCAACCATCTGATCATTCAGGCCTCAATTAAATAAACTCAAGTCAGCTTGCTTTCCTCCCGCAGCTGGGTAACATTTCCCACTTGGTAGGGAAAAGCTCTGCAGTTTCACACGAGGCTTATTAGTAGCTGGATCATTCCCAGTATGTGCTCACTTGATCTTGTCCAGAAAACCAGAACTAGCCTTAGTGAGGATATTTCAGACTCAGTTGACTGAATGGCTTTGATCAATTTATCCTTGTAGGCCTTTGACCTACTCACTCCTGTTGTACTTCGGGGGTTAAATCTTGTCCTCACTTACCCCTATGAGGGTAGGATTTAGCCAATCAGAAAGATTCCCAGGACCAGCCATCCTATTCCTACAGTCAGCAGTAGAAAACATGCAAACCAGAAACCTCTTCAGTGCAGTGAGGTGTGCGTTTTATACATCGTTACCATGGTGCATTCATTAAGCTTCAGCACAGTGTGTGGTGATCTTTCCCCAAACAGGTTAATGTCAAGCTACATACTGGTAGATCATCTTGCAAACATTATTTAGCTCCTTTCTTGAGCCCCTGGTGTCTTTAGCTGTCACTAGAGAGCAACACCAACATGGGAACTGCGAATCTGGGCTGGCAAAGCACCTCACAGCCTCAACTACACAAGAAAACAAGGGTCGATCCTGCCACCCTCACTTGCTCACATTACGTAGTACTTTCCTCCAGAATGGTCCCACTGAAATCTATGGGACAACTTGCAAAGTAAGACACCACTCGGTATAGGGTTGGCAAAAGGTGGTGCATAGCGAAACACCTTTGTAGGAAGTAAAATACTCTTTTTCATTCTTTTCTGTGTACACTTTGTACCATTCCACTTCATGAGTGAAAAGCCCAAATACTACAGACCTTAAATAAGGCCCTGAGCCTGCAAAAGAAAATCATGGAGGCAGATCCCAGAGCCCACCTGGAGCCTTAATCAAAGTCAACAGGGCTCCTCAGAGATGTCTGCCCACATCCATCTCTCTGCAGGATTGGGGTTTAAGCATAAGCAAATGTATGATCTAAATGCAAATGTATCTTAAACCTTGACTGCTTGTAGGGAATCATCATGTGGTTGTGGGAGGGACTGCTGAGTAGCATTTTCCCTTTCTCTCCCTTTAAGGGGCGTGGGGAGAGGCCCATTCGGGCACATCACGATAACAACTATATAAACTCAGATGGTTATAATAATAAATCCCTTTGGCATTGCCATTACTCTGCTAGGATTTTTGATATTCCCCCTTCCTGACATGCCTCAGATGTTGGTGTGAAACCTACAAGGGTGAATATTTACAGGTCAGTAACTTACATGCCTGGAGCTCCAGACTTTTTTTAAAAAACCCCTTTGGAAGGAATAGTCTGAAAGATCAGTTTTAAGGCACTCTAAGATTCCTGTCATTTCAGAAAACATTCAATGCTCTCCATCCATTCTGGAGTGACTAAAGCTTTGCTGGAATACTAGTTCAGTTCTGCATATTACATACCTAATCTAAATATGCCTCATTCCAGAGAGACTGGAATGGATGTCATGAATCAAACAAGCAGCCTTCATCCATCCCACCATACAAACTGAAAACAAAAGAAACATGGCTCACAGTCATAAATAATAAAAGTACATAAAACCCTTTATTTATCCCTGCGCCAGTATAATACCAATACCCCAGTCTGTAGCGAAATGCTAATGCCACATCTTCATAAAGCAGAACTCTCTCTGCAGTGAGGGATGCTACTAAATCAGACATTCTGTTCAGATCTAAATTGTGGAAAGTGGACACTCGTGCGCATGCTAAACAAATGAGAGAGTCCAGTGGATTTTTCACTCCATTTCTAGCACATTTTTATTTCTGTTGCAGCCATTTCTTTTGTCCCCTGCAATGCTACTGTTCACTCAGTGATGCTTAAATCTAGGCATCTCTCACTCTATTTGAGGAAAAGGAAGGGAAAATAGCCGCTGTCACTTCGCTTATAAAAACTACATCCAAACAGTGCTCCATCAGAATCATGATGGATGTAAGTTGCTGAATCCTGGTCATTGGAGGTTTTTAAGAGCAGGTTAGACAAACAGCTGTCTGGGATGGTCTAGGTTTACTTGGTCTTGCCTCAGCCCAGGAGGCTGGACTTGATGGCCTCTTGAGGTCCCTTCCAGTCCCACATTTCTATGATTCGATGTCAGCCCATGCACTGATATTCCGCATCTTGCCATGCAAAATATTAAAGCAGGTTCTCTGTCCCATTTACAGAATGCATTGAGAAGCATGATAGCTAAAGCTTTGGCTAAGGAGACTGTTCCATTAGGTACTCTACCCAGACAGCCATTTTCATCGCAACCTACCTCGTAGTGCTTATCAAGGGCACGCTTCATTTCCGAAACCAACTCTCACACTGCCTGGTTCCCAAAATCTCCTTTAAATGTTACATTTATTGAAAACAGGGGCACCTCCGGAGAGGGGGAAAGTTTTTAAATTGTGTCTGTGTCTTCACTGCAAAAAAAGAGGTGCGTGTTTGACATTGAGATGGCTCACTTGAGATAGCCAGCTCGATAGAAAATCCTAATAGAGAGACGGCACTGTAGTTTTTACCTTGATGTTGCTAGTTGAGGTGAACCCCAGGTCGGATGTATAGTGTTGACCTACACTGAGGTCAAACCTACCTATATCTTGTCTCCACTAGGATCTCACATTAAGAGAGCTATTTCACCACAGCTATCTTGATGGAAAAACACACCTCTTTTAGCAGTCAAGACAGAGCCTGAGGCCTGGTCCACACTAGGGGGGGATGTCGAAGTAAGATACGCGACTTCAGCTACAGGAATAGCGTAGCTGAAGTCGAAGTATCTTACTTCGAAGTACCGCGACTTACCTCGCATCCTCGCGGCGCGGGATCGACGGCCGCGGCTCCCACGTCGACTCCGCAACTCCGCTCGCCCTGCTGGAGTTCCGGAGTCGAAGGGAGCGCGTTCGGGGATCGATCTATCGCGTCCAGACGAGACGCGATAGATCGATCCCCGATATATCGATGGCTACCCGCCGATCCGGGCGGGTAGTGTGGACGTAGCCTAAGATTGTGATAGTCATTTTATAGTGTTTGAGAACAACAAGGTAGATGGGCTTTTGCCATGCCTTAGGAAGCATGAGTACCACAGAATATGTATTCACTAGCACAGAGTATAATCCTCCTAAACTCTCTTTGCACATGGCCATTCACATGCTTTATCAGGGCCTCTAAGCATCAAGACATTACTCAGCCAGCTGTAGTGTCTTAAATGAGGGGAATCTACTGCCTCCCCGGGGGGTCAGGTTGGGGGAAGGGCAGGGTTATCCCTCTCAGTCCAATGGCAGCACAATTTTCAGATTTATTTTTTCAACAGCCAAATCACCATTTAATCACGGGTTCACATGATGGATAAAGCAAACATCTTGTTACATAACACAGGGGTAAGTTACTAGGTCTTGCTTCTTCCCCTCCCACATCCTTTGCCCTTTTCATCCATTCTCCACCTTTCTGTCTGTATCTTTAGGTGTCTTTTCTTCAGTCTTTTTTTAACATCTGGGCTCTCTCTTCCACTAGTTTGTCTATAATTTTTCATCCCTTTAAATGTTTCAGTGCATTTCTCTTCTTCCTCATCCTCTATGCCAAGTTTTTCTTCTTCTGATCTGGTCTCTCTTCCCCTATTTTTACCTTCAGTGTTTTCTTTCTCCTCTTTTTCCCCACTCTCCCAATGACATCCCCCCCACACACTCCATTTCTAATCCTCTTCCTATGGACCCCTTCAGATGGTAGTTGGAGCACAGATCCTGCTGGTCCTCAAAATGCAGGGGATGAAGGTGTCTAGGCAGCAGAGTTAATTGGCAGCTGCTGTCCTCCAAAAACAGGTGAGCTTCCTTGAAAACTCTGCCAAATCCCCTGTCCTGGTCTCGGAAACTGTAAAATTCAAACCACAAAACACATACACACACTCCCCTGAGCCAGCCAGTGAGGAGAAAGCCCAGCTTACGAGGACCTGTGTCCCCACTCTCATTGTATGTACAGGATTCCAAAGAACATTCCTTTCTCTAGTTTAACCTAGGGATAGACACAGATGTCTTCCTTGTTAAGTGTCCAAACAGTAGAATGCGTGTGTATGGCCAGGGAATAGGGGGAAGGGCTCCTGGCTTTTTTGAAGCTCTTCCAACCTTTTACCTTTTGAGTGATGGAACAGCCACTAGTAAGAGCTAGTTATACCAGAATAATTATCCCGTTATATATATCAGTATATGTCTCCATGTGGACACACTATTCTGGAATTAAAGTGACTTTATTCCAGTATAATTACTCCACGCCAGGATTTATCCCAATATATAACTGTAGCAGAATAATTATCTTGCTGTAACTATGCTGGAAAATTTCCCTAAAAATCGGTGGAGGAAATAAATTTTGGAATGAAAATCTCCCCTCAAAAAAGCCTTTGTAAAGCAGGACCTTTGGAAATACAGGGTTCCTCTTCATTTATATTTGTCTGGATTCTCTGCTAGGTCGCAACTCCTACCTCTTACATCAGATGTTTTTACTCCTGGGCACAGGCACTGTCAGTATCCCGCTGTAGACTAAAGATTCCAGCAGACAGTGCCTACGCCATCGAATTAAACACTCCAGCATCCAGATTTACTCTGAAAAGGTGAGGAGCACCCACGTGCAGAAGGCCTGTGCAAGACAGCACCTAAGCCTGCCATTGTCACTGTGGGGGGAGGAGGCAGAATGGCCATGCAGAATGTGTCTGCATCCTGACCCCCTGTGCACCGTGGGCGCAATCCTGCCAGGTGCAGAGTCCTCTGGCCCCAGTCAAGCAAAGCACTTTAAGGAGGACTGTTCACATGCTTCAAGTGGTTTGCTGGGCTGGAGCAAAGTAAGCCAGCAGTTTGCAGGAGTCAGCTCCATGTTTGGGGACTCTCCAGCAAACCTGATTAGGCTGGAACAGAGGGACAACTGGATTGGCACGTGGATACAGTAACCAGAACTCCCACACAGGGGCATGGATAGGCTGTGACCACTTACCAGTCTGCAGACTGGAAAAGCAGTTATGTCTGCCCTCACGTCTCTGGGGTGGATTTTGTCCCTCCCCCGTCCCCAGCGGCATTCCCAGCACAAAGCCCAATTAATTGTGGTTTGTGTGGTATGCAGGAGAAAGAGGGGAGATGGGAGGGATGAATTTCAGCCAGCACCCCTGCAGAACCTATAGATCAATCATAGGAAAGCATCAGTGCTCCAAAGCCCACTGCTCGGGTGCATTTCACAGTCACCAAGACGAATCCTTTGACACCTATTTCCCTCCTGAAGCTGGCTTCCTTCCCCACCCTCCATTGCATGCTGGTTTATTATTGGACGTTTTATTGAAAAATTTAGAGTGATACCATCGCCAGGTGCCTAATATTTATCCAAAAAAAACCCACTAATTGATTTTTCAGCATTATGACTTAGCAACCTGATTTGTTATTGTAGGGTTGCTCATGAGAACTTGGCTACTGATGCCAATTTTTAAATTTAAAAAAAAATATGGAAATTGCACTGACTAATTATTTATTTTAATCCAAACCCTCGAACAGAAAGAATTACATGGAGTTTTAAGACAGAAGGAGAGAGAAAAAAAAATGGATCGAGTTATGGGCCTACTGACCTTAAACAGTGCCCCCTTTTAAGTCAGAGTGATCACATATTCAACTGATGGGGTGCGAATGCTACACACTCCCAGACGATGCAGTGGCAACACAATGCTGTTTAGTAACATTCTTCTAGAATTGTGCTATTTAAGAAACTGCACAGACCTTTCACCTAGATGCCCATTTTAATACAACGTCATCTGAAAACCAAGGCAAAAAATCCAAAATAAGGACACAACTTTATTTTTAAAATGGGCCTATTTACCACGGTTACCCTCATTTCTATCTTTAAAAAAGAAAATAATAAACAAAACTATTATTGAACTCTGGAAAACGTAACATTCAAAGTAAACAGTCCCCAAAATGCTACGCAACAAATCCACCCAACCCTAATCTTTTCTCCATACTATGCATTATGAATGTATCCCAAGGCACTGTGGTTTGTAAGCTGCATTTCATGGCTCTCTTTGCCTACTTACTTCAACACTCAAAACGACGAAGTGTTGCCTTAATTCTGCTGCATTAAAGAGAGAAAGACTTGGTGGGACTTACCACAGGCAATTAAAAAAAAATAAATCAACTGACTTTGCAATTCGTGGCCTTACCTGCTCCTGAAGTAACACATGAAAAGGGAATATTTCCAACAACAGCAGCATGCAAGCAAAAGGCAGCACCTTAGAAATGGCACCTTACACAGCACAAATGAAAAGTGCAAAGGTTCCATGCTACCAGAACTAGCCTGGCCTTCAGCAGAGCAGATAAAATATCAGAGAGACAAACTACTGATATGTGCTGCTAAGCCATTTAAGTTTAGAGAAGCATTTCCTCTAAGACAGTCTTTAGAAAACCCCAAAGGACTGAAGAATCAGCAGTAAAAACCTCTTAAATAAAGCTCGACATGATCCATACCTCTGTTTGGCTGTGCTGGCTTTTAAGATTTTCATCAAGGATTTCAGAGGCCTACACTGGTCTGTCCATGAGTTCCAACCCCACGGTAGGTGCTGAGGAGCATGCTCAGTAAGAGCTTTCTTACAATGCTCCACAGCTTCCTTCAGCTCATGGCACTGCAGTTGTGCTAGCCAGCTGAAGAGGAAGTGAGTGGAAGCAAGGTGCAGGAGATACTGTGTTACTCTTTGGGTGTTTCAGGGGGAAAGGAAGCAAATATTTCCCTTCCAAACAGAGAACCAGGACAGTTTTAAGCACTCCAGATCATGTCTCGGACTAAACTAAGAGATTAATCATTAAGCGATTAAAATGTGCAAACATTTTGCATGGTGTTCCGACTGCCACATTTAATATTTCAAACAACATCCACGCCAATATTATTCCTTAATTTAACATAACTGGATCTCGGATACATTTCCAACAGATTAAACCACAGAAATATCCACATGTTTTAATGAGGATTTGGCACTATTCAAAGCCAAACAGATTTTAGCAATATTTGTAGGCCATAAATTCTTTCAAAAGAAGGAGGGAGGGGAAGAAAACCCAATGGTAACATATCTGCATTCCCTACATTAGAGCCTTTTTGAATTTTAAATGCAAATAAAAAACCCTAAATATTTAGTGCCATGATAATTCCAGCAACATCTGGACAATTTTCTTTGCCTTGTAACAGATTTTAGCCAGCTTTTTCTGAGACTCAGTCCATGTTGTTCACACAGAAAAGGCTCCTTTTACATTTGCATGCTTCAATCAGATTCTGTAGTTTCTATGCCAACATGCATTTGTAATTCTTTAAAAAGAGCATTTGGGAGGGGAAAAAAGAGCCTGAAACATGTTAGAGGGTTGTTTTTTTCTTTCCAGGGCATCCATTCCCATTTTCTCTGAGCCACGGTAGCCTGAAAAAGGCCATGAAGCCATGATCTTAGCCATTTGAACATTTCCACCTGCTTTCATGTGCAGTGGCAACTCAGAAAGAGGAAACGAAAGTTTATTCAGTCAGTCTGGGTTTCTCAAAAAATTATTATTCCAGCTCTCCATCCAGGATTTTGTAACAGCAAAAAAAACCACCAGTGAATCCTGATGAGAAAGCTCTGGGTTAGGAATGACTGTGGCCACAATCCTGCAATTTGAAGCACGAGGGTAGACCTCAGTACCATCACGCTCATATCACTGGAACTCTGTTTGCCTATAAAGGTCCCTCTGCCCGGATAAGACTGCAGAATTGAGGCCTATGCATGTTCTCAACCTCAAAGTAAAAGTACCCAGAGGCAAAGAGCAGCTGTTGAACTATTACTGGGAAACAAAGTAGTTTGTTTTTTTAACCAGCCATAAGCAACAATCCCACCACACCCTGCAAACAACTCAATTTTTATAGTCAACACTCGTGCTCAGAACTATGCAGAACTGTAAAGTTACAGGCGCAGCTGCCATGGAGACAAAGAAAGCTGCAACCAGGGGGGAAAAAACAGCTTAAGAAAATCATGGGGATAAGTATCACCGCACTTGGGTCGGGGGGGGGGAGGGGGGGGAGACCCCTTCCGAATGCACTATCACTGTGGTTTTCTGTTTCACCTAAAGTTCATGCATAGTATGTGGCACTGCCTTGGGGTCTATTCTTCTAACACAGAGATGCCAAGAGCTCATTAAGAAGGTACCCACTGGAAAAATACACAGGCTAGATAGCGAAGCCTGAAGGAAAGTTGAAATGGGCCTTTCCCACGGATATGCAGAATTGACATGACTGTTTCTTAACAAGGAATCTCTTGTTGCTCACTAAGAAGAGGAGGTGCATGGACAGCACTGGCAGGTTTCTCGGTCTACAGGGATGCCTGACCATTTTCTCACCTTTGGGGTCAGGGGGGAGAAAGAGCAGAATGCAGTGTTTGGTGATCCATTTCAAGGGATGGAAAAGATCTGTTGGATCCTCAAATCCATCCCCTCTGCATGAGCAGAGTATAGTCCCCTAACACAGGAGGTGTCAGACTGTAAACTGCTACTATGATCAATCCAAGCCATGAGACCAAGAGGAAGTACTCCTGGGTGAACTCCTCCCACTGACTTCAGCTGGAGTTTTGGGTGTGCAAAGCATGCAGAATGGGCCCCTCGAAATCTGGATGGCAGGGGAGCTAGAAACAATGAGAGAGCGTTGGCTGACTATGGGATAAACGATACTATTCGAGTTACACCTCTACCCCGATATAACGCGACCTGATATAACACCAATTTGGATATAACGCGGTAAAGCAGCGCTCCGGGGGGGGCGGGGCTGCGCATGCCGGCGGATCAAAGCAAGTTCGATATAACGCAGTTTCATCTATAACGCGGTAAGATTTTTTGGCTCCCGAGGACAGCGTTATATCGAGGTAGAGGTGTATCACATATGTGTAGGACCCTATTGGCTTTGTAGAGCTGTATGCCTACGCAGTCTGCTAATTTACCGCTTCATTGTGTGCCAGCCCCACTGCTTTTTGTTCCTTCCTATGCTGATGCAAGAAACATGCTTGAGATACAAGTTTATTTCTTTATAGGGGTACGCACCTGTCACCCCAGAAAAATTAGCAATGCCGCAGATTAGGGAGCTCAGCCTGGTCTCCCTCAGGATGAAGAGTGTGCAGTTGTGTTACTGATCCTGCAGTATTTGGGTTTAAACATAACACCTGCAAAGCCTCAGAGCTTCGGGGATGAGTTTGTGAGTGGGCAAAGGAGAAAGGGAACGTGTGGAGATATATACATCTACATAGATAGTCAAGTCAAGCGTGTTGATCTAAGTGTCTTAACCAGTCAACCGATGAGGGAAGAGCATTGTACAATGTCCAGGATGGAACCAGGTAGCCCTGTTTGATAGGTGCAACCTGCAAATATACGACCTACACCTTTTAACAGGCCATGGTGGCAAAAGGGGGAGTCATGATCATTCCACCTCTGAAGCGATTGATTTCTACCCAAAGATGGAGCACCCAAAGATGGGGCTGAAGTCCAGGGCCCTGAGCCTTGTCAACTGGGGCTGAAGCCAAAGCCTGAGCAACTTAGCTTCGCGGGGGTCCCTGTGGCCTGGGGCCCCAGGCAATTGCCCTGTTTGCTACCCCCTAATGCCGACTTTGGCTTTTATATGCAGAAAATCAGTTGTTGTGACACAGGTGGGCCAGGGAGGTTTTATAGCATGCTGGGGGGGGCCTCAGAAAGAAAAAGATTGAGAACCCCCACCTTAGGGGAACTCTCCAAGTGGGGTGCCTTGAGCTGAGACAGTGGCTCAGTAAATTAAACCCATTTTTAAACAGGGATAGATGTGGCAGTCTTGTACCCTATGGAGCAAATTCTGCAAGGTGACTTGCTGCCTTATGTCCAGAGAGGCAATATTGGACAGAACGGGTAGCTAAGCTAGGTTGGTCAGTCTCATGGTACCTGATATTATATGAATGGTTTCATTCAACTGACTGTCTACTAGTCCTGTGTGAAAAGAGCTGAGCCACACCGTGGAGCAATATTTTGCTACAGAATAGTAGAAAGCAAGCCCAGAATTCCTTAGTGTCCTCGCACTCGCTCCCAAGGTAGGACCAGCTAGTTTGCTGGTCAGGTTGTTTCTTGTCTATATTTTCAGCAAGGTTTTGGTAAGGTGTTCCTTGCAAGTCAAAGTACAGCCCAGTATAACACCCAGATACACAGGCTTTGGGTCATGGTCCAGCTTTCAGCATGATGTGAAGATATCAAGGGGTATAATGCAGCTACATTCCTGTTGTATACCCCATAAGTAACCTGCTTCATCAGTTGCACCAAAGCTGCAACTAACAGGCCAAATCCTACTGATCCTGGTCATCGTGGTCTCTCAAGCAATCTCAACGTCTTAAAACACAGATGAAGAGTTAAACTCTGAGGGCCAGATTCTGACTTCTGTTAAGTATAAATCTACAGTAAGCATACTGGGCCCGATTCTCTTTTGCCCTGCACTGTGTGTAAACACACTGCCATTCTAATGTGGTACGATTTTACATCTGCTTTGCACAGGTGTAAACGATCACACAAGATGCAGTGCATCGGCCAGTCAGCCCCTTGACTTGAGTGGGTTACTCCAGATTGACACTGGTGGAACAGAGATCAGAGTCAGGCTCAGAGAGTGCTGGTATCATCACACAGTGGAAAACAGAGTAGGAGAGTGGCAGCAACATTAAGTCGACACAACAAGACAGGACTGTCACACTGGGGTGGACTAGTAATGGGACCCAGTTAGCCAAAGCAGGTGCAGCAGTGAAGCACCACAAAGAACTTGGAGGAAAGAGAGAGGTACCTGTAAAACACTGGGCCTTTAAAAAGACTGTTGAAGGGGACACAAGCTAGGGTCCTGAGAAGGTCTACAATGCCCTGCAAATGTTGGCCTCTGCCATCCATCCTCTCTACTCTTTGTTTTGCAGATGTCAAAATGTACCAATCCATTTTGGTTAAAACAAGTCTCTGGTCTTTCAGGAGCTTTGCTGTGAATTTAATAAACGTTGACTTTTCACCATGACACGATCCTCCTGTAATGCACAATACCTTCCAACTGTAACCCCTTGGGGTTTGGAGAGCATGGCACCTTTAAAACCTCATCCTGAGGGAGAGGAAGTGCTGGTTGTTCCAGGGGGAGAGGCGTCGAGAGAGGGAGAGGACAGGGCCGTGTGGTGTCTGTAGCTCCAGACAAGAGTGCCTACATCGAGCAGGCCCTGGCATACCAAAGCAGCCGAGAACCAGCTTGGAGCCCAGGAGGGACAAAGCAACCGACCAGGATGGGAGCCATGGGGAGCACTGTGCCAGGAAGGAATCACCTGAGAAGGACAAACCGGTGATGCTATACCCAGTATCACCATCATCACCCAGAACTGTATGGGACCAGGAGTAGTGGGGCTTGTGACTTTACATTGGGAATAAGGAAGGAGGTTGTTGCTCTGTGTGGATTTGCAGAGAGGGGCAGAAGAAGGCACCAGAGGGGTTTGTTGGGGAAAGTTTACTGGTGCTGAAGATGACCAGGAGCACCCAAGACTCATTGCTGGACTGAAACTCTGCCCAGGATTCCTAACCTCTGAGTCTAGACGCATTGCTCAGTGTCTATACTTTTAAATTGTGATACCCCTGGACCCTTGGGTCCTTGTGTTGGTTGTTACCCTGTATTACTGCTCTCCCTATCTTTGTTGTTTTTCTCCATTCATCCTTCTGTAAATAAATACTTCCCTTTCCTATATTCATTGTACCATTCCAGGGGAGGGAGGGATGTTTACTCCGCAGGGTACGGAACAGGAGTCCCTGGGGTGGTAGGGAGTTTCCCTGCTGCATTCCTGTGCATGCATTTTCTTGGCGGAAGGTGCCCTGCAGAGCAAACTCCATCTTGGCTATTAGGGTGCTACAGTTACACAAAAGTGTTTTTGACAATAACCCACCAAGAACAGATCATATCTTCACAACAAAACTCTGCATGGCTTATAGATTCAGCTTTCAACTTATGTATCAGGAACATCTGAAATACACTGCCTGTGGGCCAGATCCTCAGCTGATATAAACCAGCATAGCTCCATTTACTTCAGTGGAACTATGTTGGTTTATATTGGCAGGGAAACTGGCCCTGTGTTTAACTAAGGGACTGATCCTGAAACACTAAAGTCAATGGGAGCTTTCCTGTTGAATTCAAGGGGAGCAGACTGTGAAATTGTAAGCTCCTCAGGGCTGGGACAATGTCTTCCTCAATGTTTGTTAAGTGCCAAGCACGTCAACAGTGCTCAACACATCATCATCATCATATTAAGCAGCAAAAGAAGGAACAGAATTGGACAGCTTTATGCTGCAGCATATCTCTTGAGGACTTCAGACTGGGAAGGAGAGAGAGTTCTGTTGTAACATGCTATACAGACCAATGCTAAATCACTCTCTGGCAAAACAGAAAGCTATTAGGAGCCTCACTAATTAACTGTCTCGCTAGTTTGATGGTATTTAAATAAAAATAAAAGCCCACCCCAAGATCTATGCTGAACAAAGAGGGTAGAGATTTGTTCTCCCATACATGCCAAATTGTGGATGAAAATGCAAGGGATTTTCACCTGTGTGGTTGGGCTGATGGAAATATCCCTGGGCTCTTGATCCTTTGCGCTGAGCCTGCTCCCAGTGGGTCCCTTATGGGATTATTGCAGCAACCTAGTAAAACAGTTACTACTAGATGGACTAAGTGCTACGGAAAGATTGTGGAAATTAATTAACTCCTACCCCGCTCCTTACTATGACGGATTACCTTGGGACAGCCTCACAAAAACAGGCGGTGGAAACACACGACAGATACGCGGGATTTACTGCCATGTGGCTTCTTGGTACCCTTCTGTGTTGAAACAGCGTTGGAGCTGCCAAGGCTCTGTCCTTGCTGCCTTCTGATCATGCAGCGAGGTGAGGAGGGAGGTTTCAGACCAAACTCAGTCCTGGTGTAAGTGAATCCAAGGGTGATGCACCCACATATACCAGTGTATAATGCTGGTGGGGAAAGCGAATGGTTTGGACAAACAACCCCCTGTTCATTCCCTTGGTCTCTCCTGCCCTCATACCAGGCATGCCTTCGGTCAGACAGTATTCTCAGTTCTAAACTTTTCTGTATTTCCCACAGTTCAGCACAATCCAAACTGTGCCGAAACCACCAGCGTGTATTAGGATTAACATTCCCTGGAACACAAACTGAAGCACCCCTGGAAGTGCAATGGATGACACAGGCCCGAGCACTTGGCATTCCTGGTGGGCAGGAGGCTGATCAGATCAGCCACAAGAAGCCTAGTTTGCCATTTAGTTAGCCAAGTGGTTCGTCCAGCCCATGCATCATTCTGCCATGTGTTGAACCTAATCTTGTGGCGGAGGCAGGAGGAAATTTGGATGTGGCCGTTTGGGTTGGGAATTAATCTAAATGGCAAAATGGAGGGGCTGAATCGCCTCTCAGTCGCACCTGCCTGAATCTGGAGTCACTCCATAGATGTTAATGGAGATACACTGGTGTAAATTCCAGGGTAAAAGCATTCTTAAACAAGAACAAAATTTAGCAGCAGGATCAAAGACAATATGACCCGAGATAAAGATGAAATTCTCTTCACCACACACAGACACTGACCTAGATCTCTCTGCAGTAGCTACTCTCATCACTAAATATTATGACATTGCTTTTGATCTTTGCCAAGAAGCCATACAGCATTTTGCTGTAGTAAATTTAGCTTGTCCCTGTGCAGACAAGAAATCACGTGATATTTAACAGTCCGAAGAGCCAGGTATGATAGCAGTAAAAGTCTCATTGTTCCACCACAGCTCACTGAAATAGATCTTTAACTGTTTTCAAGCAGTTTAATGCAGCTGAAACTGACTAGCAGGCAAACAAGTAAACCCAATGAAAAACAATGACAATGCTCCACATTTAAAAAAAAATAGTTTGTGTTTAATGCTGTATAATTTTTCAATTCCAGCCAGTTCATATTACCAACAAAATCCTAGATAAGACACATTATCTATCACAACAGGTTTGACCCCATTTGTAATATGTAGAGAAAGGACTTCATAATCCTACAGAAGACTGAGCAAATGGTACTCTTTGTGGCAACTTGAATACTAGCCTATTAAAATCCAAACCCTCTCTTACAGCAACTCTGATTTTAAACACACATCCATCTTTTCAGCCCAGATTTTAAGCACTTTGCCTAGCAACTCTGTCTGAAGGGCAAATCACTCCAGAAATAGGCAGACAATTAATTTTCTTTTATTCTGGAAGAGAGGATTATTGGAATAAATAAAATAATCAGCTTAGCCAAGAGCACAATTGACAACTTGGAAAACCAGGGGACTTTCTCATTTTTCCTTCCCACTCAAGGTGTTCTTGGAGGAAGGCTGCAAGGCAACTGCAGAACTTGAGGAGGTAAATAGCTTGGGAGAGCTAACCCATGCCACTCCCTGGCTGTAATCAGCAGGAGGAATACTTAAGAGATTATCGTCATTTCAGACACTATTATTACTCATTTTAACTGCTATTTAGAAAGTAAAGAACAATACAGAAATTAAGGGCCAGACTGATCTCCTTGCTCTGGTGTAAATCTAGAGTAACTCCACTGAAGTCACTGCAGTTCGAATGGATTTCCATCCGTTTAGAGAAGACTGGAATCTGTACCTAAATTAAGTGTAGGAGGAAGGTTACTTGGACAAGGTTTGGTGCTGAATGCTGATTTCAGTTTCATTTGCTTATTCACTTTTTTTTTTTTTTTAACTATTTGAGATATTTGGTTCTCTGTTTTGTGATTAATCCAGTTACTGGGATGTCTGAAATACCCTACAACCTTTAAACACACAGGTGGATCTATTAAATATTTGGCATTTAATTCCCAATCTCCAACAGTAGAGAAGGGAGAGGGGAAAGGAGATCACCAGTGTCATACTACAAAGAGGGCAGAATTTGATTTACCAAGAGTTGTACACATACTACTGAAAGATTCCAGATTATAAACAGTTTGGGTTATATATGAGAGACAGTTTGGGAACTTTGTTCCAAGGTTGCTAAGGGCCTGAGAAGGAAACCAAAGACACCGAGATAACGTTTGATGGACCCAAAGATTCCCGAGAACACTAAGGACTGCAGAAGCACTGAGAAATCAAATGATCTGGAAAATAAAATGAGATTAAGATATATCAAGTTAGTGGGGGCTCCTCCAGGCACAGAGGCAGGGAAAGCAGACTTTTAGTTTGCAATGGATTATGAAGGAGGTTAGGGACAGATCATTTCTAATGCTCATAATGTGTCATGGTGAGATGTATCCCCAGGCAAGCCAATTAAGTAACACCTGTGTCGTTCTTGGGGAAATAGCTGCTCTTGCATTAAGGGGCTTGCACATTAAAGTTGGTAGATAAATCTGAGTCTGGTTTCAGGATTCCAATACTGTCCTCCTTCAGTATCATGATTCATAACACTAGAGTGAAATATGTGGTCCGGGGTTTACCCTTCTGCTTTCTCCAGAGGGTTCACTGTAAATTCCAGACATCTGCCTCTCCCCTTCTCCGTAAAGCTGATGCAGAGTTCCTGGAGAAGGCAGAGTGGAAAGATGGATCTATATCTTTTCTAAGGAGAACTTCAATTTCTTTTGTTTTCCTTTCTAACTGCGAATTACTGACAGCAAGTAGGCCAGGGAGTAGAGGACACTCTAAGAATGATCTGTTGTGCACTTCTTTCTCTTCACGGGCCACTATGTCACTTCCTCTCTTCAAATACTACCTTAAAAACCTGCCTGTTCCTGACTCTACACCCCACCCACCTGTCCTTTCCCGGGTCTTTCCATTCTCCCCTCCTTGTAACTAGCATCCTCGCATATATATCATTTACATTTCAGATCTTTCCCTTCACTGTTTCATTTATTGTTCTTCCCCTGCAAGTTGCACACCCATCACTCTCTCCTTTCACTGTATATCATTTTTCAAAGATACTTTATGGACAATAATAACATTTTGTTCCCCTGTAGCACCTTTCATCCAAGAACCCCAAGGTACTTTACCTATGCTCATTAATTAATTAAGCCTTGTTCTCCTGCTGGTAGCGGAGTGATTAACCTTGTTTTGCAGATGTGTAAAAGACCCTCTGTCCCTGAGAGAGAGCCTCTAAACTTTCTCTTTATATACCTGCCCTGAGAGAGAGCCTGTCCCTGAGATAGAGCCTTCCCACTTTCTCTTTATATACCTGCCTTGATAAGCCCAGGCAAGAATCCTCTTTCCAGCCAGTGTAACCCACACCCTGCTCTGTCCCCTCCTAGTGGCATCACACCATGAAGCTGGCCAGTTTTCCTGGGGCAGAACTCCCATGGCTGATTATGGTATAATACAGTCCAATTCTTCTTGCCCATCCACCACAGGTCATTGCAGAACACTCCACAGAGCTTGTGTATGCTGAGGGAAGGTGGGGACCTGACTCCGGCAGATGGACAGTCATACTGAATGAGTACGTAGGACTCTGATCCTGTCCCCCAGTAGTGGAGGGACTGGCAGTTAATGTTGCCAGAGCAGAAGGAGTGCAGCAGTTAGGAGCCCTTTGAGGGCTCTGAAAAGCTGAAATGCAATCTTTAAATTGGATTCCAAAAGGGCCAGCAAGCCAGGACAAGTGTTTGAGGAGAGGGGTGATATGATTCCACTTCTAGTGCAAGACCCAACAAGGCACAAGCAGAGACAAACTCCGTGTTTTAAAGAAAACCCTTGCACAGTTTCCCAGCAAAAAGAGGATTCAGCACAGTGGACAATTACAATGCTTAAGCCATATATCTGGCTTTAAGGTCATTACCAATCAGATAACGACTGGCTGAAGGAGTTAAGATACTGAAGCAAAGGCAATGAGCCTCCAATGGTCATTATTTGGCTAGTAATGACTGAGGAATATGTGCCATATAGCCTAGTTGGTGAGTTGCTTGTGCCTTCGGATCACTGCTGCAGCCCTATAACATTTCTAAGGACTGGTCTCAGATGTCTGAAAGGCTGGTCAGTTCCATTTTCTTTTATTTCTTATGAACTGCTTTTAACAAACTCAGGGGCTGATGTCTGCCAAAGAGCTAGGCAGCTACTAGTCAACAAGACTCTATTTTGCTTTCAGTTCCTCCACTGAATTAAGCAGAGTTGCACTAATGGAACAAAAAGCAGAAACTGGCCCTAAAGCTGGGATTTGTAAAAGAGTCTAAGGAAGTTAGGTACCCAATCCCACTGAAAATCCAATGGGATTTGGGCACCTAACTTCCCTAGGTGGGGCTTACAAAGGAGTCTAGGAGTCCAGTAAAAGACATCAAGGCCTGCTCTGCACTGGCGTTTTCCCAACACTGCACCAGCAATGGTGCAGCTCCAGCTACGACAACAATGATGGGAGCACTAATATCGACACGCTGTGGTGATTAAATCACTATGTTCTCCTACCTTGCTCAGATGGGGTCCAGACAACTGGTGGCTAACCTGCCTCTGGCAGTCAGTCTATCCCAGCACTCCTAGCAGCAGAGCTACACTGGGGGAAGCCCAGCCTCTGGCTCAATCAGCTTAGCACCTGTTAAAATCTACACTGCCTTGTCTACACTAGACTTTCAGAATGTGTTAGTTAGGACGTTACCTAACACTTCTAAGAGCTCACTTTTGAAACTTAGTCCAGACTAAACCTAGGGGGGTCAGACAGGGATGTGGCTAATTCCCTTCAAATGAACCAGTGGGAGGGCCTTGCCTGTCATGGAGAAGCTGCCTAGCGTCCTAGATGGAAAGAGAAAGGTGTTCTACATGGGCTCATCCACAGGAAGGGGAGGTAGCTTGGGGGATCTGTAAGGAGGAAGTCCTAGTGTCCTACCAAGCCAGACCAAGCTTTGACCAGGACACATGAACACCCTGAGAAGCTGCATGTTTGGTGACACCAAAGGACTGGACTTCTTGCTAAATACACTCAAACTGTTTCCTCTTTTTAGTCTGAACCAAGCTGAACAAAGCCTCAGTCCTACCCCAGGGTAAGCTGACCACTGCAGAGAGGTTCTGAGCCAAAAGGCATGTGCATTGAAGTGTCGTATTTCTCCTTGTTGAGTCTTCCCTTTAATTTCTGGTGCCAGACACTACAGCCCTCGACCACCTTCCGACAGGACAAGTGAGAGGAGGCCAGGCCAGAGGCTGGAAGAGATTTTGAGATGAGCATTTGGAATTGTTTTAGTGACTAGGTTAATTCTCACCCATCCCCTGGATGAGGTTGAGATGAATGAGGAGTGCGAAGAGCACTGATCCAGGCGCTATAGTCACTTTCTACAAAAAGAGGAAGGAAACAAGAACCGTCTGCACTTTGGGAGAGACACCATGGTATATGGATCCTACCTCAACAGGAGGTTCCTTCACTGTATGCCCACAGCCCTGGTGTTATGAGACCTTTGGATTCTATATTTGCAAGACACGCCAGCACTTACACATGGTGAGTTAATGTGAGATGATTATTTGGTTTGTGGTGGGCATAGCAATCAGATTTTAAGTCCTGTTTTAGTTTTATTGCTTCAATTTTTCCTTGTATTTTATCTTAAAAAATTGAAAACAGCCCCCTTTGCTTCAGCCAGTTGTAATTTGCCCTGAGTTTGAGTGGTTTTTCTCATGATGAAAATCCTTCTAGTGCCTGCGGATCCTTCACTGGCATCAGACAAAAGATAAAAAACCCTTGTTAGGAACACACACACATTGAGAAACCAGGCAGCATTGCTGGATCCCAGCAGAACTGTAGCTTTTCCAAGATGACAAACACAGCTTTGTTCGGTCACATTTGAAAACATATTCTGAAAACAATGCTCCTCCCCATATATATAAAAAACTCTTTCCTCGCACCCAACAAAAGGAAGACATAATTAACCCACCCTCAGGGAGACTACAATGGTATTTAAAACAGTAAAATGCAATCCATTTGCATTTAGTAGCTAATTATTCCCCTTCCATACACACCCATCAGTATTCCCTAAAAATGTCCACAGAACATTGTCAATCTGTGCTAGCCAAAGCTTTCGGAAACGAGGGAAAGAAGATGGCTCCGAGCGAAAAATAAACCTAAGAAACTCAACAACTGTCTGGCAAAATCTTCCTGAAAAACACAGTGCATCTAGCTCAGCAAAGTCTGTCACAGAAATGCCCTTTTGAACTCATTTGACTGCATTAACTTTCACCAGCGTATTGTGTTTAAGCCCACAGCTATTGCAGGAAGAATCCAGTGGGAGCCATCAGCATTTGCCTACCTGTTAAAACACAATCCCCTTCTTCACACCACCACCAAGGACATAAGTAGCCATTTTCCAACATGCAGCACTGCAAAGACATACTGCTGCTGCTGCTGGAAATTCATTAACAACGGGCAATGCCAGGACTAACATTACAGCCATCCAACACAGTTTCTCAATGGCATAGACTGTACAAAAAGAACTGTTGCCTACTGTTCACTCTTTCTCATCATATTGCAAGATACTTTAGCTTCCTCAGAACTAGGAGGAGTGCACCCTTCCCCCCTTTTGCTCCAGTAATAGTCCTGGAACTAACAAGGTAGGAAGCAATCCATAAGCACTCCTGCTACTGAAGACGGGTGAATTACTAAAGCTAGTGATGTCATAATCAATGCCACCCCACTCCAAAAAAAATCCCCAGCATGCTTCAGTGACAATTAGTTCACCTCGATTCCATCATCCCCCACAAGGATTAGTTAGAAGTTTTCAATGGCAAACACCCAAGCTGTGGGTTACTGAGCTCAGCCCTTCCCAGCACTCACACAGTGCTGACTCAGTCCAAGACAGAAACTAAACTGGGCTGGACTTCAATGGAGTTACAGCAGGGACCAGGCTGGCCCTTGATCTGCAGTGTCTTAAGCTTCTTGTTGCTGATGTTGTTGTTAATTAAAGTATGAAGGATGGTAAACAATGTTTTCCTCCGCCCATGCTTTCAGGGCAAGAGCTGATACCATGCTGTCCTTTCACTAATAACTGCCAGAGGATTTCACTCTTTCAGGCTGCACTCACAAAAGAGCGACTGAAAAACAAAATGGCCCAGTTTCACCTTGATACAGTCCTTGTGCACACAACAATTCCCTCGCCACCAAGACAGGCTTCCCTCAGCATTCAAAAGTGATCGCCCTTTAGACCAAAGCTAAGATATCTCACCAATATAACAAGTTGGCAGTTCTTTATGCATTTTTTTTTTAAAATTGAATAAAAAGACTATTCTTCTGCAAGCAATCAAAGCTAATCCCTTTACAAATTTACTTTCAACGGAAGCATGATATTTCAAACAAAACAAAAAAAATCACATTGGGCTATGCTCACAACTGAAAAGTACTGCGTGTTATCAGCTCCTTCCTGCCAACACAGCACAATGTGCAGCAGGCCTCAACTGGTATATTCATTTAGCCCAACATGAAGGCAGAACAGGGCTCGATCCACTTCTAGAAAGTAAACCAGCTTCGCAGTATGGCCTTGCACTGAAATAGGATTACAGTGGCCTGGAAAACAAAATAAACCCACAACATGAAGGTTACCCATAAAATCATAACAAAGATCCTTCTTTCCCAGTTCTCTATAGAGAAAACCTTTATCAACCCCTCTAT
The DNA here is from genome assembly GCA_003942145.1 of Platysternon megacephalum. NCBI lineage: Eukaryota > Metazoa > Chordata > Testudines > Platysternidae > Platysternon > Platysternon megacephalum. The sequence goes on from QXTE01000070.1 coordinate 7,292,261, forward strand.
GTTAAAGTAGAAACACAAAAAGATATGTACATTAGTCCCATGTACCTCTGTCAATTTTTTTTCCTCGTGTCTTTAGAGCAGTTGTTTACTGCAGCCAACTGCAGAGAAATTACAGTAGCTTAACTCTCCAACTCCCTCTAAAGGATTAATCTTCCAGTGAGCATGCTCACGCGAGATCTTTTTTCAGCAGTTGCATCCATTTCATGAAATGAGGGCTGCAGCAGACATGAGGAAATGCCATTTCAGGACTACATGCAAAGTTGAATAGCTCCATAAACAAGTGCTAATCCCTTTCTGAAGTTCTAGCAAGAGTCTCTGTCAAACTCCCTACCTCCAATGACTTTAAAAACCCTGAGACTAACATGCACTTCCCCACATTTTTTACAGTGGTTTCTCTATAAGACACATGGTTTAAATGTCTGCTCTTGACTTTCTCCCGACAAACTGGTGGAGGGTCCCTCTAATGAAGCTTTAGTCAAAATAGCTCCTTCTCCCTGGCATTTTTTTCCTTCTCATCATTTCTTGGCTCATCTCCGCTTTAAAAATGGCAGAAAAGATTTGAGGGGGGAAGTGTTTTTAGTCAAAAGGAACTGTTTTAAAAATGTAGTTTTCAATAGTGCAGCACAGTAAGTAACAGCTCCCGACAAACACATTTTACTCTACAGATTAAAGGCCAATGCAAATGAGGATTTGCTTACTGGCAACAAATCCAATAGCTAAACAAGACAGTTGGAAGTAATCTTGTCCACTCATTCTCTGGCCACCCTACATTATATCTTAATTGGAGCAACTTAATTCCCTCTCCCTCACCCCATAGCTGTGCGTCTCAATCAGAGCTTTCTTGGTTAAAATGACAACATTGCAACTGAAAGACAAAGACTGATCCCTTAGAAATAGATTCTCTTATATTCTTCCGTTTTTAGCTTCTTGTATTATCATCATAGCAACATTTCCTCCTTTGCCTTCTCATCTATTTTATGTCCCGTTACTTAATTACTCTTCATAGCCGGTAGGAATCCGAGCTCCCCCTCCCACCCTACCCCCATAAATACTCATATTTTAGGGCTATGATTGCTGCTTCAATCTAGAAGATTTAGGGGACAGGTCTGATCTTATGAACATCAGTGTAAATCTGGATTATCTCAGTTGAAGCCAGTAGCATGAGATCAGAATCCAGCCCTCAATTTTCCCCGCTTGATACTAAAGCTCTGAACATTTTAAAGAGTGTTACATTCTTAAAATATCACAAATCCCATTTTGTTTTTTAAACTATTCTTTTGAAACTGCACTAAAAATCCAAAATGTCATGGGAGTGTTAAATAAGGGTTATGTCTACTTTTTAAAATGAACTCAAACCAGAGTGACAGCATCCATAAGGAACGATAAACATTTGGTGACAGTGGATATTTTGCTCTGCTATCACCTAAATAGAGTCACCCACAGGAAGGAAACCTCTGTTACCATGCATTAAAATAGATGTTTTGTTTTATTTATAAAGTGTTCAAACTGGTTGGTTTTGATGTGTCACAGCACAGGCTGTTCAACCACCCCTCCCTGTTCCATGATTTGGGGATTCAGTGAATTTAGGGCCGCATCCATCCTGAAAGGTGCTGAGCTCTCTCAACTCCCATCAATATACACAGGAGTTGAGAGTGCTCTGTACGCTGCAGGAAGAGCTTAAAATAATGCATAATCTGGCCCTGAAATGCAGAGAAGGAAAATCCCAGACGTGAAAGCAGGCAGATATGAAAACGATTTTGTTCTGCGCTTCCTACATCGCGGCAGGATTACAGCCGAACACAGTCGGGATGTCAGATATGGTGTCGTCCTGACCCATTGCACCCAATTTGGAAACGAGTCTCACTCCTTGAAAGTTTATACTTTGAAGATTGATTGCCATTGATTCTTCTTCAAGCAAACAGTCCATGCTGGCAATCCATCAATAATAAGCAATTACTTGACAGCCTCTTATCTGCAGATACCAGCCCAGACAACTCGATTTGCAGAGGCAATGGGTCAATAAATCAAAGCCCTTCTCAATTTTAAAAAAATCAGCGTTTACAAAACCGCCCGACCTGCAACCTGGCTGAAAAGAGCAACCAACCCAGTGGTGTTCTGCCACAGGAGCAAATTGGGCCTTACTGAGCTACCAAATGGGCTGGTTATGGGTGATGCTGCGAAATCAGCCCAGGGCACTCCTCATTTTTCACTGGCATCATGAAAGCATGAGTTGGGTGTGGAATGGGCCACACGGGGGAGGAATCTGCTTAGTATAATTAGTTGCAGGGCAAGAGCAGAATGGAGTGGCCCTTGTGAAATGTTTACCATTCAAGCCTTAATCACTAGGGCCCATTTAACTCTTTAGCGGAACCCCAGAGCTTACGGATAAGGGTGTGTTTAATGGCACCATGCCAGAAAAACTCAGGTACTTTTCTCTTCTTTAAATTCAGCAGTGGAGTTAAATCCAATAAAATCAATAGTCCTGTTCATCTTATGGAAATTCACTTCTCTGTTCTTCCAAGTCAACGGGGAGTTTAACACGGGTGCCAACAAAGTGCCAATAAGAGGAGCACCAGCCCCACTCTGAAGATTCAAGACAGCTTGTTATGCTATCAGGTGCAGATGACTTTTAAAAGGCCCCTTCACAGGACAAGAAACAGGGATAGTTTGTATGGTTTGCTGGGCACTAAGCCACTACAAAGAGAGCCTAGCACAATCCCTGAGCAGGATCTCTTGGTGCTGCAGGACTATAAAAAACATGCATTTGTACAGCACCTAGCACAATCCATTATTAAGGCCCATGGATGCTCCGACAATACAAATCATAATAGTTACTTTCCTTCTGCTCCTGTTACTGGAGGCGGTGAGACAGTTTCCTCTGTGCCAAGTCTTACTGCAGGAGAGGAAATGGGGAAGCCTGCAAGTTGCAGAGCAGGCATGGAATCGGGGGGCCCCAAGGCCCCCACCTTGTTTCATGTGAGCTTAATTATTTTTATAATGATTAGGACCAAATCTGAACCACATGAGTAGCCCCACTGACTTCAATGGACTGCTTGGGTGATGAAGACGAGCAGGGATTTGGGGCTTAATACTACTCCCATTAGAATTAATAGGAAGGTTACCACTAAATCCAATGGAAGCAGGATCAACCCCTTCGTCCTTACTATAACATATGCTTTACTGCAGCATCTTCACTGAATGGGACACCAAAATCACTCACCTGATAAAATGCAGGCATTTGGGGGGGAGGGGACGGTTATACCTTGTGGCCTCCATTTTAAGTGACTTTCATAGCTTTGGGAAGAACGTGCAGGTGACGAAGGAGAGGCCAGGTGGGTGAGGTGGTATCTTTTATTGGGCCAACTTCTGTTGGTGAAAAAGACCAGCTTTCAAGCTTACACAGAGCTCTGCATAAGCTCGAAAGCTTGTGTCTGTCACCAACAGAAGCTGGTCCAATACAAGCTATTACCTCGCCCACCTGGCCTCTCTAATGTCTAGGGACCAATAAGGCTTCCACCACACTGCAAACAGGTGCAGAAGAACTGAAGATGAGTTGCTTTAATTGTATCATTCTTACTGAATACACTTGATGGGGTGGGTTATACACTGTGAGCTGTTGTAACCAATCACTGCAGAGTTGGGTCTGTTGAGCCTTCATCTCTTTACTACGTGAAATGCTTTTGGTTCTTTGTTTCATCATTGCCTGGGACAACAGGAAGCTGTGGGAAGGCATGCCAAAGTCTGCAAGGATCTCTCTTCCTCCTCTGACCCACAGAATTGCCGCAGATGACTGCTACCCCATCTGGCCTTGCCTTTTCAGTTTAATACTCTATATCATGGCAAAGCATAGAGGGACATGAAAAAAAAAAAAAAAAAGTGTTAGCAAACCCACAAAAATGCCAACCCCGCTGACAGAATCCCACAAACCACACTGCAGAACAGTCGCAGCTTCCTCGGTTACATGATCAATCAAAATAATTTTCCATAGAATCGCTGCTGCTCTTCCGAGGTAAAACTTGCTGCCTTTTTCCTATGGAAGAGAAGTGAATGACAACCAAGAGCATGACAGGTATATCCAGCCTCTCTGGGTAAGTGCATCAGCTGGATGTGCAGCTTGCAAAATGATTAATAACGCTGGCAATTTAAGGAGTTCTTTTCCTGATGGCGTGAGTCTGTCAGCTGCAAGGCCTCAGTCTTCCAGGGTTTACCCCAAGGGAATTTGGACCCCACCCATTCACAGCTGGGGCAGCAACACTGGTTTTTCTGGGAGCATTTGGGCTGAAGAACTGCAGGCTATGAAGACCCTCCATTCATACTGCCGATGTGTTTGTGGCACTTTCATGAGGGTGTTCTTGGCCCCCTGTGGTGTGCTTCCTTTATTTCCGATCAGCTCCATTGCCATTGGGAACCATTCCTCTTTGAGTTTGGATGTGTGGTCACAGCAATGAATTCTAGCAATGGGAGCAAAATGAAGCAAGGCTCCTGGCTGGGTACCACAATGGATGCTCTCTGCGGAGGAGATCAGGGACATAAAATGGGAACAAGTTGCTTCCCTTAGAACAAGATACAGTCACTGTGCACTGCAGGGAACATTACTTGGTGGAAGGCGCTGGGTAGGCTTTAATGGACCCGATTCCCCACAGCCTTGAATACACACTGGCATAAGTGAGCAGACAACTCTGACTTGGCCGTGATTTGCATCCACTCTGCTCAGGCACAAGGCCAGGCCCTGTTTATCTTCTCAATGTGATGTTAGCAGGGGACCAACCGCCAACCACAATGGATTTGATGGGGGTGACATCAATCCTGGTGCAGCTGATCAAGTTGGGAAACACCCCACCTGTGAGATGTGACATCATGGCAACATGGCTCAGCATCAGGTGGGCATTCCTGATCATTGCTCCGGGCTGTTCTGTCCTGATGTGTTGCAGCGCTCCGTGATCCACTCGGATATGCTCAGCCTGGACATACCATTGTGGGTTGAAATGTTTATAGCTGGTAGTGTGTGCATTGGTGCATTGGGTGAGGGAGCTGGAATTCCACCTAAGCAAACTGCTACTTGGGTTTTGTAGTGGGTAATCCTTGCAGGGGGAGGCTTCATGGAAGTATCCCTGATAGGACACTTGTGGTTAGGCCTAAATCCAGGAAGGGCATTAGGCAGGGGAGTTAATACTAATCACCCAGCGGGATATGAGTAGATCCCAATTATCTACCAGGGCTCTTCCATTTTCGGGGTGTCCCAATTGCTTGCATGAATATAGGCATTTTGTAGAACTTTAATCATGCAGGCTGGCTCAGGGCCTGTGTACTGCTGCTACAATCATCTCCAGAAAGGTTGGACCCAAGGTGGATTTAGATGGTTCTATCTGCAAGGACTACCTATTGGGGTGTTCTATGCGATTACATGATATGGCTACAGCCTATTGCCAAAATCAGCCCATTGTAGTTGTGGTTCCTTGTGGCATGTTATCTGTGATAAAAGTTTTGATTCTGGAAAGATTTGGAATAGGGGGATGATCCTCAGAATCCATGGACGTCATACACTCATTTGGGACTTATTGTTCCAAGTCTCGCTTTGTTTTCTGTCTCTGAAGAGAAACAAATTGTTGCTCAAGGTAATAGTGCTTCTGAGGATTGAAAAGTAAATCTTAGGACCTGATTCTCCCCTCACTTACCTAAATGTAAAGCAGGAGGAAGTCCAGTGAAGTCCATGGGGTTACCATGGTGCAACTGTGAACAGAGAATAGCATTCCCCAATTCTAGACAAGTGATAAGAGTTTGAGGCCAGAAGAGGTGACCAGATCATCTAGTTCGACCTCCTGTATATCACAGCCACCAACCCCACCCAGCATCTGCCCACTAAACCCAGCCACCCAAATGAGACCATATCACAGCCCAAAGGAGACTAGACTATGATGTGTCACAGGCAGAGAACAGGAGGGACCAAGACGCACCAATGCCTGAGGCCCCTGCAATGGCAGGGAAACGACTGAGTGAGATAGACCTAGATAATCTTGGCAAGCGACCCGCACACACACACGCTTCAGAGGAAGGCAAAAAACCCCAAGGTCACAAGTGGTTTAGCAGAGTGTAGGAAAGGCAAATACTCTTGCACAGGCTTGTAAAAATGAATCTGCAGGCTTACTGAATACAGAGCTATCCATAGCTCAAGCTAATAACACTATTTAGCCGTCAAACAGCCCTTTATATTTCAAAGCACTATAAGCATGTTACCAAACTAGCACTAACGACCCTGCCAGTGACGTAGGCAAGCCTTATTATCCCAATCTTACAGCGGAAGAAACAGAGGCAGAAAGGTTAAGTAAGTGGCTCACAGTCATGGAATTAGAAACTGACCAATTGCTTAGCACTGGAAATAAGACAAAAAGGGTCAAATTGTACAGTTTTGAACAGCCATATCTCCCAATGCAGCCAATGGGAATTCAGACCAGGACTGCAGGATTTGGCCCTAAGCTTTTGACATCTCCTGACCTTGGGCTTGATCCAAAGCCCATAGGAGTCAGTGGAACGCCTGCCATTGACTTCAGTGGGCTTTGAATCGAGCCCCTTTAAACAATTTACTAACAGGCCCTCCCTAGTATCTGTTAGTAGTCATGTGTACCATGCTGTAAACGTGCAAGGAGATCAGGGCCAAACACAGAGCAGGTCCAGTGCTCCGAAAGGCTCACAACCTAAAGGAACCTCCTGTGGGGGACCTCTCTTACACCTTGTTCCGGGAGCATCTCTCTTGTTCAACAATGCACCGTTTACCCAGTATGCAAAGCAAGCACGCTCTGGGTTGGGCTCCCGCTCTGGGAGCTAAGCACTAGCTCTACTACACATTATACCAACATTTCTCACCGTTTCATCTGAATGAGTGAAAACCCGGGCAAAGACAACGACTGTCCTGAAAGGGTGTGAGAAAGAAAATGAACCCAAGGGTCTCATCAGATTTCACCCTGGTCTACACAGAGTTTTTGTACCGATACTATTTTGGTTAGGGGGGGACTTTATAATGAAATATTTATACTGGGACAATCCCCAGTGGGAATGCAGGTATACTGGCATAAAGGTGCTTATATCAATATGGCCTATTCCTGTACATTGACAGGAATAAGTTATACTAGTACAATCACCTTTAACTGGTAAAACTGCATCCACACTAGGGGTTGTATCAGTATAACTATAGCAGTTTTGAAACTGACATATTTAGAACAGTACAAAAGCTATGTGTACACAAGCCTTCACTCTGTTCACTCTTACCCTTGCCATGTACCTTATACTCATGGATTTTAAGGTCCAGAAGAACCATTGTGATCCTAGTCTCACATTTCATCCAGTGGTGCCTGCATTAAACCCAATAGCATGTGATTGAAAGCCAACAGCTTGTAGCTGAAAATACTCCCTTATTAGGTCAGCTGGCATTCAAACTCACAATCCCTAATTTAGGAAGTTGGTATTTTAGCCATTAGGCCGCTGGGCTTTAGTGTTCTCGATAGGCCTGATCCAGTGAACATTAAGGCCTGGTCTCCACCTAAAACTTAGACCAACCTAGCTACGTCACTGTGAAAAATGTCACATCCTGAGCAGTGCGGTTAGATTGACCTAATTCCCAGTGCTGATGGGGCTACGTCGACGGAACGACTCTTCTGCCTCTCCGAGAGGTGGGTTGCCTACACCGAGAGTAAACCCCCTTCCGTCGACATAGGAAGCATCTACACTACAGCGGCAAAGCTGTGCCGTACCTGTGCCGCTATAGTGGCTGCAGTGTAGACATGCCCCAAGGCACAGTCATAACTGCTACTCAAGTGCCTAAGTGCCTGCAAGATCAGGCCCTACCTGTCTGTCACTGTCATGTATTTATAGAGTGCAAAACTCGGTAGTATGCAGTCCCCACCCCCACCAAGTTTAGACCTACACTGTAGCATTATAAGAAATACCCTGTTTTTTATTCACACTTTGAGCTGTGTTTCCATGGGAAATCTTTGGCCACGGGCAGGTCACATGGCTCGGTCACAAATATCATGCTGTGCTGATAGCATAGGAGATAGTTTACAAGTGACATTGGGTCCCTTGTCCTAGAAGAGGCTGCAATTGTCACAGAGGTGACCCAAAGTATTCACTGGAGAGGGGACAGATTATAATTGCTTCTCCAACCCCCTACTGACCCCAGGTACCCAGCCAAGAGACAGCATCTAGTTTCAAGGAAGACAGTCATCACAGCTTGCAAAGTTCGTACCACAATGCAGCTGTGAGCGTACGGGGAGGGGAAATGTAACCTAGAAAATGACAGCATGTGGGTGAATAAACAGTTAGCTCTGAGATCAGACTGTGGACAACATCATCCTGAGGTTCCTGGGGCAAAAAAATATAAACAATGATTCAAATACAGTTGTAGAAAGCAGCTGGGGAAATGACTGCGTCTCCTGGAAATCTGTTTACAGAATGAACAGAGACTCCCAAAGGTGGCCTGGTTCTGACATTCCCTGGATTACTATGCTATGAACAGATCTGTTTACCCGTGTGTGTCTGCCAACCCAAAGAACTAACTAATGGGTAACCTAACATTGCCTTTCAGATCCAAGAGTTCCTTTACTTGGGTCATATATGTCCAATTTCTTAAAAAGCTCAAATGCTGTCTTGCAAAAAACCCAATCCTGGTTAGTGTTCCTTACATGCAATTTAACTTGTACTTGCATTACACGGTATTACTTCACAAAAGGTGAAAAAGACCCCCTGCAGAGAGGGCCAGAGCAAAACCTTTCTAACTGAGCATAAGACTTAAGTAAGATTTGGATCACTAACCCTATCCTGCACCCCCAGGAGTCACAACCAATCTCAAGGCTATTCAAGTAACTGTGCAGATGTTAGAGCACTTAGAAGAGACCAGCTTTAAAGAGAAAGCTGGTTTAGACCTTAACTATAGTAGACCTGGTGGTCCATTATAATTTAAATTGTGCATTGGTCTTACAATAGTGCTCTGCTCTGAATTTCAGCTAAACTGAACATGAAGTTGAGTAATGCGCAATTTTGCCACCCTTAGAATAAAAGGAAGTACTGTGAACTCATGCTAAAAATATTAGGGCCTTTATTCTATGCAGAAAGAGGTTACATTGACCAATGGTACACAGCTTTTTACAATGGTTATGGTCTTCGGGTGCAATTGTCTCATACTCTTTGAAAGAAGCATTTGAATCTGGAATGGTAAAGAAGTAGCTAATTGAACAATTATCCATTCAAAGTGACACTTTCCTATACATCATTTCTCAAGCTACCCTGGAAAATCACTGACAATATTTCAGAGCTAATTCTGTTTGTTTGTTTTTAATGATCAGTGTTAAAAAGGGTATATAAAGAATGTGTAGTAGCTACCATATTTGTAAGGGTTTTTTTAATATGTAACTTAAGAAGCCAATGAGAATACTTATCACCTATGTAGCTCTTTTCTCCTTCAAAGTGCTTTGAAGACATAAACTACCTAATCCTCACAGCACCCCTCCGAGGCAGGGATATATTATTATCCCCATTTTACAGAAACACAGAGAGATTAAGGCCAGCATTTTCAAAAGGGGGCTCTAAACTGGATGGTTCAGATTTTGAGTATCCCAATTCAGACACCTAGCGCCTGCATGCAGCGGTGCTGAGCATCTGCAGCTCCCGCTGACCCTGATCAGAGCTGTGGATGTTGAACGCTTCTGGAAATCAGGCCCAAGTGTCTCAGCCAAAAACTGAAGCACAAAAAACCTGTGACCCTTTGTGAAAATTTCAGCTAAGTGACTTGAAGTCAGTTGCAGAGGAAAGCGGAGTGCTACCTAACAATAATAATGAGTTGCACTTCTATAGCACCTTCCATTTACAGATCTCAAAGCAATTTAGGTATATAAATGAATTAAGCTCCTCTGTGGTCAAGTTAGTAGCATTGTCCCCATTTTACAGATACAGAATGGAGGCAGAGACAGAGAGTAAATCACTTGCCCCTGATCACAGAGGAAGGCTGTGGCAGATCAGAAAACAGAACACAGCTCAGCCAGTGGCCAGTCCCAGGCCATACCTACAAAACCATACTTTCTCCCCATTAGATTAGCACTACCCATACCACCCGTCCACGTCTATAAAGAAGGGTTTAAGTGACTTGCTTAAGGTCAAAGAAAGAGAAGCAGCCTGCTAGTGCTCACCGAACTAGAAAACAACTGGTATAGAAGCATACTTGTCCTCAGCAGACTATTCCAATTGCAAAATACATAGATCTGGACTTATATATGCAATAATAAATAAATCCAATTTATTGACATAAAATAGCAAATTCACAGAGAGCAGTGCATCACCACCTCCTCTATAGATGTGCCGGCTGCTGTTTGTGCATGGCTGGATGTTGAGACACTGCACTACAGATTGCAAGGGCAGTGTGTGTTCGCAATAGACTAAAGCAATGCAATGATGATACAAGGGCAATTAGCAGAATTTTGGACATGTTGGATTTAACAAGTCAACTAATACATTTCGGACACAGCTGCTTTTCAGTTGAGAGAAATTCTAAAGCTCATAATCAGGCTCAGCCAACCAGATCTTCCTTGGAAGTTTCCAAGGCCTCTGTATTAAAACTTGAAAAGAGAAAAAGATCAAATTTTGTTATAAATTGCTGAATGCTTAAACATACTAGGGGACAATCCCACTCCCAATGAAGTCAATGGCAAAGCGTCCAGGATGCAGGATCAGATCCCAGGAACATTTTTAGTTCACTGTTCTGCCTTTGTTGAAAACCCAGGAAGTGCAGCCCTCTGTCTTAGGGGCTCTGCCTGCACAGAACTCCCATTGACTCACCCTGATAGCTCAGCACAGAGCAAGTTTGCAGGTCTCTACTCATGCATCTCTACATTCACCACTAGTGACCAGCCTTGAAGCTGGGCATCTTCTTCTCATTCAGAGAAGACAAATGTGGTTTTTCTTTCAGTTCTCAGAAGCATAGTCAGCTTCTCAATATTTTACTTCCTGTATAAAACATAGACCAGAAGTTCTATGGAAGCAAACAGTTCCTACTCTGCATTTGCAAAGCACCAATTACAGTGCTATAGAAATTCGTTTTATTAATAATATAGTAGCAAGAAAATGTTAATGAATTCCCAGCAAAGGGAGGGGAGGAATGTTCTCCAATGCCCCAACATGGACTCCCTGCTTTGGCAATGATCAGTGGCAGCATTAGCACGGCCATCCCAGTGCAAGCTCAGACATCTAACTCATCACAGAAATAAGAGGGGAACCATAGGCCTGCATGCCATTGACTGTTATCCTTTAAAAAAAAAAAGATATTATTGCATCAAGCAGTAATTATGGATCTCTCCATTCTCACTGGTGATGAGGGAGCTTCTGTCACTTGAAAAAACTGTTCAGGTCTCTGTGGGTGCTTAATATCTAAATATGTGCCCATGATGGGGCCTCTTGTACCTGGCTTGTAGGTCAGGTGAGGCAAACTTGCCCACCATCTCCTCGCAATCTTTTCCTTTCTAACCAGACTGCACAGAATCTTTGACAATACTACAGTGAGATGGGGTCATAAACATTGGGTATGTCTACATTGCAAAAAAAAGGTGTCTCCTTCACTCAGGTTAGCAAACCCAGGTTAAAATAGCAGTGAGGACACACAACTCAGATTTTAACTCAAGTTACCAGCTTCAGTTCAACCCACAGGCTTTAACTCGAATTGCTAACCTGAGGCCTGGTCTACACTGGGGGGAGGGGGGGGAAATCGATCTAAGATACGCAACTTCAGCTATGAGAATAGCGTAGCTGAAGTCGACGTATCTTAGGTCGACTTACCTCGTGTCCTCACGGCGCGGGGTCGACTGCCACCACTCCCCCATCGACTCCGCTTCCGCCTCTCGCCGCAGTGGAGTACAGGAGTCGACGGCAGAGCGATCAGAGATCGATCACTACCCACCAATCCGGCAGGTAGTGTAGACGTACCCTGAGTTAAAAGCCGAGTTGCGTGCCTTTGCTGAGTTATTTGAAGCTGAGTTACCTAATGCGGGCTAGCGAACCTGGGTTAAGAACACACCTTTTTCTGCAGTATAGATACAGACCCTTAAACTGCAAAGGGCAGGGGCCAACTTTGTGTTATATTTGTGTACAGCACCTAGCACAAGGGGTCCCTGATTCCTAACAGGGGCCTCTAGCCACTACCACCATACAAATAATAAACCACAATAATAACAACAGGAGGTATACCTATTAGTACAGATGCACAACCAAGGGGTATTTTCATCCCAAAGCACTCATTCAAAGTCTGGTCTAATACCACATGGGGGTCGGAGCAGGATAAACGTGTCTTTCAACATCTTCCCGGCATTCTCAGTCTAGTAGCAAAGACTTTGGAAAGAAATTAAATCAATGAGCCATGAATGATTAAAAACACTTTGCTATAAACATCACGCTGGATCAGGGAGAAGGCTGGGACTGTTAGGAAACCAGCAGGGCAGCCGTGCCACCAGGATCTAGGGTATCCTGTTTGGGAGAGGATGCTATCGAATACACAACAGTCTGATTCCAAAAGTTCAGAATAAGCATAGCGCCCCATATTTGTGTTGAGAGAAACCAGACCTGCTGGGGCTACGACTGTGACAGTCTCCAACTCATAAGACGGACACCGAACTAAAGACAGTGTCTGGAAAAATCAAAACACACTGAGGGAACAAACTTACACTTTCTCCACCATTTCAAATGATGTAAGTTGGACTCTCTCTATACGCTGTACATTCTTCATGGACCAAAGCATAAACATTTCCAGCAAATGCGCTGAATATAAATTTGCTGGGCTAGTGGTGCTGCCTCCTTGTGTAAAACAAACAGACAGCATGACCTCTCCTCTCTGCAAGCACATGCACCCCTAGGACACAGTGCTTGTCAGCAAGGGTGAAAGGCTTTGTGGGAGCTTCTTGTTGAAATACTGGTAGCACATCTCAGTATTAATTGCCATCTGCACATGAAGGGACAGTAGGAAAAGGAAATATTACACCTAGCTTTGTATAGGTGAGGTCCACTTTTTTAAAAAGTGTTAGTTGTTTATCCTCAATGTTTTGGAGGGAAGTTGAAATATTCTAGGTGAAGCCTCTAAATCCTATAAGACATTTGCTTATGAACAACAAAGGTTTGGACTTTAAAGAGATTTTCTTTTTAAAGAATCTTATAAACACCAAATTGTAACACTTCAACCTGGCTTGGTGTTAAAAAACACCTCTCCCATTGCAAGGACCACAAGGTAAATTCCACGTGCAAGGAAATCACACTCCCTTAACATTTAGAACTCAGACTAATTGACAATGACTATTATTTACATGCATTCGATTAAAAACTCCTAGTATCTTGGTAGGAGCCTGTCTGTGGGTGCAAAGATGCTGATTTAGTTTATTAAATATTTATTATGCCCCTCAATTAATACATTATTTAGACTCAGGCTCTATGCTCTAGCACTCTGGACATCTTTACATAAAAGGTTATAGGGCAATAGGACACCAGATGGAACTAGATAAAGTAGTCAGTGCCCATGCCCATCAACATTTTACTCTCTATATACTTCTTTAACACCTTTTACAGACCGTTTACACCAGTGGTGGGTGGCCCGCAGCCCGCCAGCGGATTACCTTGACAGGCCACGTGCGCCCCACTCGTTTCCACTAACCACTTTTGATGGTTTGCAGTTTGTAACTACCCCTTGCACCTAACAGACCCCTCAAAATTCCCTGACCCAGTACTTCTTCAGGCCCCTCTGAAAACCCAAGAGAGTTAAGCACCCAGATAGGGTAGGTCTACCCTGCACAGTTAACCTGGATTCTAACTCAACTCCCCTACCATCCACGCAGAAAAATCTAAGAAAGAAAGAAAGAAAGAAAGAAAGAAAGAAAGAAAGAAAGAAAGAAAGAAAGAAGATTCTCACATGACTCCAGGAGCTGGAGCTTGGAAAAAAACACCAAATATCATAAGAGTTGGCAACACTGCAATTTGTATTTTAACATATTAGCAGTTCAAGGTGAACCGTAAAGGGAAATTTAGGATTCATCTCGACCAACTAATATGCATTAAAATACAACTTGCCCTCTCTACACTAGAGGTTTAAAATGTGTTAGTTAAAACATCTAAGCTAACAGGTTTTACAAATACACCTTTCATCGTAGTCTAATCAGGGCTGAAGAACACAGCATTTCTGTTCCCTTCAAGTCATACAAAAGTCATCATTAGCTCCTCACAGGTCCCCTCATTTCAGTCCTGGGTCCCCATGGCTCTCTGTATAGCCATGGTCAACAGATTAATTCTTGCTACTCTGTACTATTCATTCTCCACACATGGAAGAATCCCTGCGTCCCCTTCCTTTTTTAATCAAAGTACAACCACCAATGAGCACATCACACCACATGCAAAATCACTGATTTCCTGCACTGTGCTAAAATACCTTATTTCAAAACCCAGCTGTCTGTCTCTAAAGTGCCTGTCATTGTAGCCTTTGGGCACCAATATTACCGCTATCTATTCATTCAGCCCCAAATGTTGTGCTGATCCTTTTGGGTGCTCTATCCACTATAAGCCCCAAATCCTTTTCCTGATCTGTGTGTTGTGCTGTCTGCCCTGAGAAGCAATAACCCCTTTTTGAATTTTTGCCCTTGCTCACGTTACTTTACATTTCTCAACACGGAATAGCAATAGCCATTTACCTGGTGATAATCCTAATCTATCCAAGTCAATCAGAATCTGCTCGCCTCCTTTCTCTGCACTTATTTCCTCCCTAGCTGTCCACCTGCAACTTTCCTCCCTGTATTCCATGCTGCTTCTTCCAGACTATTGATATGCAGACAGAACTAGGCCTGAATGCACTGATTTACCATTCCGATCCACTTGCCGTCCCGCTTACCACTCATCACTGCCCTTGAGAAATCCCCCGGCAAAGACACTGACAGGGGTGAATTTAATATTGAATGGCCTGTCTCTACCCTCCATCCAGTTCCTTATCCACACAAGTAGTTTACTCCCAGTATCATACATGCTCATCTTGTTCAGTAGTTATCTGTGCGTTATAGCAGAGCAGCAAGGAATCCTCTGCAATGTGTCATCCCGTGGAACCAAACTACATTCAAATTTAGACTCAAACAAAACCATGTAATATAGAAGCAAACTGCAGGATGGTAAGGAGGGGCCCAGAATATAGCCTTAAGAATGCAAGCAGTCCTCAGGGAAGAATATTTCTCACTTGTTGGAGGGTTTATCAGACCTCCTAGGCTCTGTCTTGATGGGCATAAAAGGGGCTTTCTTCAATCTTGTTTGCTCAGTTGAATTAGAAGCAATTGAAAAGCCCTCTTTTAATGCTCCTTAATACACAGGCTAACACATTTGAACTCATATTAGCGGAATGTATGTAGCTTTGGGTTTGTCTACATAGGCAGAAAAGGGTGCTAGTTTAACATGATTAAAGCCCCATTGGGAGCATTCACACTAGGAAAAAAGGTGGTTTACTAGCAACTAACATAGACAAGGCAATTGGTAATTTTCATGCTTCTTAGCAGGATAAGTAAACCCAAGGCATCCCCACAGAGTTTACTGTGACGTGCTAACGTGCGAAAACTACCAACTGCCTTGTCCACATTAGGATCTTACCAGTTAGCTAACATGTGGTAAACAAACAAACAAAAAGACAAACACCTTTTTTTCCCCAGTGAAGACTAAAACCTCTGAAGCTGGATTAACTGGCGACATTTTAGCCTAGAGCAGAGCTAACGTGGCTGCAAACACACCCATTTTTGCCTGTGTAGACGAGCTCACACTGGCTTACCGTTAAGCTAACTCTACTGAGTTAACACGATTGAAGAAAACATTTTTTTTTTGCCCATCAAGTCATGGCCTTCTGGATCACTCATGTGAAAAAGAGAGAGAGGGATTTAAAATGCAAGAGGTTTTCTTATTTTAACTTACCTGAAGCAGCTTATGTGTTAAAAGTAATGGGCCTAGGCAAGCAGAGCAGAGCACTCTCCTCACTTGTGAGCCGGGGATCCTGAGAGGATATCAGCCATCAGGAAGTAACTGAAAAGAGGAGGCAGAGCAGGGCAGGACTGAAAGAACCACAGGAGATCACATCACCTGCAAAACTGAAAGTGGGAAACTCTGAGGAAGTCATCTATGTGGAGTGGTTTCTCATTCTGCCCAGTGCTCTTCCTGCATCCTACACTCAATGGCCTATTACAGTATTGTCCTTCCAGCCAGGGAACAGAAACCCCCCTTGAACCCGTAAATGCTGTCCCTTAATCCACAACACAAAGTATTTCCAGGGGTTGATGGATGAGAGAGCAGACCCAACCCTTGCTGGCTCAGGGGTTAAGAGCAAGCCTCAAAGCCCGGCAGAGTCTTATCACTGAGCCACCTTTTCAAATGTGCTCAGCATATTGGTGCTCTGTTGAAAAGCTAGCCAGGCGTGCCACAACAGGAGCCCTGGGGGGTGAGTTTCTCGGACAGTCTGGTCCCAATGGTGGATGCTGAGTACTTGAGAATCTGGCCCTATGGGGTTGGCTTGTCATCCGTCATCTGTAAAGATAAAAGCATCTCCAGAAAAAAGATCTTACTGATGAACAGATAAAAGAAGAAAAAATCATTTCTAACTAGAGCTGGTTTATTCAAAGCACAGAAACTAGACACCAATTTTCACAGAAATTGCTCTGGACCCAGGAGGAACTGCATCCTTGTTGGAATCTCCTTGTTTGCAAACTTATCTAAGGGCTACTCTTCCAAGGTGAAAACTGCAGAACCTGTTGGGGACTGTATCACACAACAGATGGGCCAGCAGCTTTGTTCATCAACAGGCCTTGGGAAGACATGCCTTGACTAGCAAACTGACACAACCCTGACACAGATGTCTGGGGGGGGACATACCCTACTTCTTATTCATCACAGATAAAATGCACCCCTTAGGGGCTTTGCCTGGGCCCCATGTACTGTAGAGGAGCTTTACCCCCAAGTTATCATTTTAGAAAGTGCACATTTCCAAAAGACCCAGGGCTTGAGGTTCTTCTCACTCATGCTGGTGCAAATCAGGAGTATCTCCACCAAACTCAATGAACCTGCAGCTGCACTGGGGTAAAATTGGTGTGAGCAAGAAGCAAGTCAGGCCCCCAAGCTTTAATCTTCAGCATGCTGTTGACTCTAAGGCACGGGTGGGCAAACTACCGCCTGCAGGCCGGATTCGGCCCGCAAGCCGTTTTAAGGCAGCCCGTGAGCGCACGCTGGAGAGCGGGGTCTGGGGCTTGCCCCACTCTGGCACTCCAGCTGGGGAGCAGGGTCGGGGGCCGCACCACGCAGCTCCCGGAAGCAGCGGCCTGTCCCCACTCCAGCTCCTACGCACTCCAAAGGCCCCCTCCAGCGCTCCAATAGGAGCTGCAGGGGCGGTGCCTGCGGACAGGGCAGCGTACAGAGCCACCTGACCGCGCCTCCACATAGGAGCCGGAGAAGGGACATGCTGCTGCTTCTGGAAGCCGCTTGAGGTAAGTGCTGCCCAGAGCCTCCACACCTGAATCTCCCCCCACACCCCAACCCCTTGCCCCAACCCTGATCCCCCCTCCCGCCCTCCAAACCCCTCAATCCCAGCCCAGAACACCCTCCTGAACCCCAAACCTCCCAGAGCACACACCCCCAGTCGGAGCCTGCACCCCTTCCTGATCCTCGACCCACTGCCCCAGCCCAGAGCCCCCCCACACACCCTGAACTCCTCATTCCTGGCCCGCACCCCCAATCAGAACCCTCACCCCCTCCCGCACCCCAACCCCAATTTTGTGAGCATTCATGGCCCGCCATACAATTTCTATTCACAGATGTGGCCCTCGGGCCAAAAAGTTTGCCCACCCCTGACCTAAGGTCTAAGACCTAAAGAATCAAACTAACCTTATGTAAAAACCTGTAATGAACAAAAATCATCCACAGGAGAAGTAAAGAAGGCAGGTATCCCCTGTGTGGGTCCTGTCTGTATCATACTTGCAGGACAGTTAATTAACTAGGCTCTCAGCCATTAGCTACCATGCAGATGAACTACTCTAGGTGTAAAAACAGAGGGATATCTACACTACAGACACTACAGGGGCACAGATATGGTTCTACAGATAGGTCTCAAAATGCAGCTGTAAACAGGGAGTCATTATCGAGTGGGTGTGTTTTCAATGGGTTCCCGCAGATATTAGTTCCTGGCCCTACACTATTTATCATTTTTATCAATGATCTGGAAGAAAACATAAAATCATCATTGATAAACTTTGCAGATGACACAAAAATTGGGAAAGTGGTAAATAATGAAGAGGACAAGTCACTGATTCAGAGTGATCTAGAGTGCTTGGTAAACTGGGTGCAAGAAAACAATATGCGTTTAAATACGGCTAAATGTAAATGTATCCATCTAGGAACAAAGAACGTAGGCCGTACTTACAGGATGGGGGATTCTATCCTAGGGAGCAGTGACTCTGAAAAAGATTTGGGGGTTGTGGTGGATAAAAAGCTGAATATGAGCTCCCAGGGTGACGCTGTGGCCAAAAAGCTAATGTGATCCTGGAATGCATAAACAGGGAAATCTCAAGTAGGCGTGGAGAGGTTATTTTACCTTTGTATATGGCACTGGTGCGACCCCTGTTAGAATTCTGCATCCAGTTCTAGTGCCAACAATTCAAGAAGGATGTTGATAAATTAAAGTGGGCTCAGAGAAGAGCCAAAAGAATGATTAAAGGATTGGAAAACCTGCCTTGAGGTGATAGACTCAAGGAGCTCAATCTATTTAGCTTAACAAACATAAGATTAAGGGGTGACTTGATTACAGTCGATAAGTACCTACACGGGGAACAAATATTTAATAATGGGCTCTTCAGTCTAGCAGAGAAAAGTGTAATACAGTCCAATGGCTGGAAGATGAAGCTAGACAAATTCAGACTGGAAGTACGGTGTAAATTTTCAACAGTGAGGGTAATTAACCATTGGAACAATTTCCCAAGGGTTGTGGTGGATTCTCCATCACCGACAATTTTTAAATCAAGACTGGCTGTTTTTCTAGAAGATCTGCTCTAGGAATGCTTTTGGAGACATTCTCTGGCCTGTGTTATACAGGAGGTCACACTAGATGATCACAATGGTCCGGTCCAGCCTCAGAATCTATGAATCCCACCCTATAGGGCTTGCCACAAGGTAGTAATCACTGGAAAACAAACCTGCCTTTCAGTGCTTAGATTGGTGCTAAATACTGATTTCTGCCCCCAGCCTCAGCACGGGCTTCATTACTCTAGGCATTTCCCCCTAGAGTTAACGCATTGCCATTTAACTTGAGGTACTTAACACGTTTGTAAAGTCTGGTGTGGACATTGCCCACATGTTTGTTCTAGATTATAAAGGCTTATTCTTTACTTAGGGTAGATCAGACATATCCTGTTTTCTGAGCACAAAGCTCACACAGGAAAGAACAAACCACGACTCTTGGCCACAACACAATTCCCCAATCCCACTCAATTTCTTCGCTAAGGTCCTTACCTCTCGTGTAAAGTGCTGTGAGATCTACTAAGGATAAGTGTTATATAAGAGCTAAGTGTTATTATCTGGCAATACAAATTGATCATGGGATGACAGAGAAGGATCTGTCAGTCCCTGCTTTCCCATTTCAGTTGCGGGATATAAGGGCTACTCCTCCTAAGGGCTAGCCCTTACAAACCAAACTGCAGCCTCTAGTCTAAAAATCTGCATCAGTTTCCAATATTCTGCCCTGATTCACATGCACTTCATCCCCACTGATGTCAGTGGGGTTACATATGGTATAAATCAGGGGAGAATCTGGTCCCTAAACTTCTTGGAGCTGGGAGGGACAAAGGGGGAGGAAAGACTAAACTATGAGAGTGATCTAAATAACTCACCATTTCCCCTCCGCCCTCCATGTCCCACTGCTGTAGATATTAAGCCAGTGCCCTCAGAGCAATAATACTCAATAATTCTCCAGAGAATTGTATACGGAATAGCCCCTCAGCCAAGATCCTTGGAGATTTCCCCCACAATATGTGTACATTTTTATTTGCAAGACTAAACTATAAAGAGTTCATGGGGAAAGAGCCCTCAGTTACAACCATGCAGCGCCACATCAATCAACCACTGTAGCTGAAGGCAGAATTTGGTGTATTAAAATGATGGAATTGCCTGGATACTAACTCTTAAATCACACAGCAAGATTAATACCTGATCCCCTTTAAAAGCCCTACTGTTATTACTCACATGAATAAGGGCAGCAGGATCAGGCCTCTAGACTGCAATTGTGACTGAATACGATGTATATGGTCCTTACTTGAGCAAAATGCCTACTGAAGTTAATGAAGGCTTTCCCTGAGTAAGAAATTCAAGATCTCACCCGACAAGCATTTAGACTGAGCGTTCCACCTTCGAACTATTTTACAAAGAACTGCTAATGTTACCATCTGCGTAACTCTGCCACAAACTTCAATGCACATGGGGCTGAAATTTCCTCTGCCACACTGCAGTATTTTGGATACAGGATTAAACCAGAAAGCTGTGAAAGGTTACAGCATATACTACTGCACACCTGAAATAGCAGCTATTTGTATCCAGTTGATATATAAATATACAATACCATTAGTATCCTGTCTGTTTTCTTATGCACATGAAAAATCTTGTTCACTGCTGCAAGCTAGTGTTTACTCTTCACTTCAGTGCAACTTGTATATTCTGAAATGATGTTCAAAAAGAAAGCTTGGGGGAAAGTCTTAGTCTTGCGTTCGGTAGCAAAGCAAACAAAAGGCATCTTCGCTCAGTGTGATGCCTGTATTTCTTTATTGGGACATTTAGAGCTATGAATCTGATGACTAATTGCCATCATGTGGTGAGGGTAGCTGGCAAACACCACCTCCTTCAGGGATTTGGGATTTGAATTTGATATATTCCCTAGCATTTCAGACTCGGTGCATTTCAAACGACTGAACGTGAGTGTTGAGTCAAAATAAAATCTTCATGGATGAAAACTTTATGGTCTGAGTTCACTGACAGATCTCTGACAAAGTCCCAGTACATTCCACCTCCCACAGAAAGTGTGTCACAACCTCCAACCCCATTTATGACCCAGGGGGCTCTCCAGTCCTTCAACATCACCTTTTTCTGATCAACATAACCTTGACGGTAGAGGCTGCTGCACCAACTCAGGCTTTAAGGCCAGAAGGGACCATCGTGAACATCTAGTCTCACCTCCTGCACATCGCAGGTCACAGAACCTCACCCACCCACTCCTGTAATAGACCCAAACCTTCTGGCTGAGTTACTGAAGTCCTCAAATCATGATTTAAAGACTTTCAAGTTACAGAGAATCCACCATTTACACTAGTTTAAACCTACAAGTGACCCATGCCCCACGCTGCAGAGGAAGGAAAAAATTTAAAAAAACAGGATCTCTGCCAATCTGACCCAGGGGAAAATTCCTTCCCGACCCCAGATATGGCGATCCGTTAGGCCCTGAGCATGTGGGCGAGACCCAGCAGCCAGACACAAGGGAAAGAATTCTCTGTAGTAACTGGGAGCCCCCCTCATCTAAACTACTGCCAAGCAGGCAAAGGGAAAGTGAAAGGATGCCAACGGATACACACACAGTAACCAAAGAGCAGCCTGGAATCTCCTTTGTTTTCGTGGAACCCTAAAAGTTCCTAGGCCCCAAAAGTTGTTTTCTCCAATGGAAACTTTGCCTACCCCATTCCCTACAGTCCCATCATCCCCACTCCTACTCAAGATGCCAACTAGCTCTTTTTGAATGCTCATTTTCCTCAATGTAATTTGGAATGGGCCTGTTTAAAAAAAATGTATTTCCTTTTCACCACCTCCAACTTCACTTGTTTGATTGAGAAGAGGTTGTATTGATTTGAAATGCATCCCTCCAAAATCTCCACACATCCTATAACTGAGGTGAGTGGATGGTAATGAAAAACTACCCCCTTGATTAATTGGTTGTGCATATGGGGGGGTTATGTTGTACTCATTGGTTAAGTTGGAGGAAGAGGGAAATTTGATATCGATTTCAATATGCGGGGGAGGGCAGAGCAAAAGAGTATTGACGCAGTACCCTCCGAGTTACTTGGGACTGTGGTGATACTGATACATTAGTCACAAGGTTATTTTGCGGGGAGAGGGAGCTGGTCTTGAGAGAAGCCCTGAATGTGTGAATGTGGAGGGTAAGTGGGTATCAGCTGTCCCCACTGGAGTGGGGGGGGATCATCTCCCCCTCTAGTGGGTGCTTAAAATCCCAGCAGTGAGTAAGAAACACACAATCGTCCTTTCATAACTAACCATTGGGTCCCACACTATGCAGCTCCCTAGTGAGCTCTGGGGTCAATGATCCCCAGGACTCATTCCTCTTGCCGGGACAGGGCCCTCAGAACCTGCACCCCAGTGTCAATATGTGATGGGTGTGGGGGATGGTGTTTGAGGCACACATGTGATTAAGCAGCCCGCTGTCAGTCACCGGTTCAGCACCCTTCAGACGCGGAGCCTGCAGGTTTTACGAAAACCAGGACGAAGAGCTGCTTCTTACAAACCTGGCCAGGATGGAACAGGGCTAAACACAGGGTTCAGGGACACACAGTCACCCTAAAAGGCTGAAGCTCCCCCATGCCTCCAGTTACAGCCCCCCAAACTTCCATGTTCATACCCACGCACACCCCACCAGGAGCCGCGCATGGCTTGTCCCTAGTGGCACTTCAAGTGGAAAGCTTTCAACCACTGCTTTAGGGTCGGCAACTACTTGGCAAACGGGTCTCCTGGGGCCAGTGACACCTGAAACCGGCGATGCCCATGCAGCCGGCGATCCCCCTGGGGCCAGCAATGCTCATGGGCCAGCGATGCCCATGCGGCCGACGATGCCCCTGGGGCCAGCGATGCCCATGCGGCCGGCGATGCCCATGCGGCCGGCGATGCCCATGCGGCCGGCGATGCCCCTGGGGCCAGCAATGCTCATGGGCCAGCGATGCCCATGGGGCCGGCGATCCCCCTGAGGCCAGTGATCCCCCTGGGGCGAGCGATGCCCGCGCGGCCGGCGGTGCCCCCGGGGCCAGCGATCCTCATGGGCCAGCGATGCCCATGCGGCCGGCGATGCCCATGCGGCCGGCGATGCCCATGGGGCCGGCGATGCCCATGCGGCCGGCGATGCCCCTGAGGCCGGTGATCCCCCTGGGGCCAGCGATGCTCATGGGCCAGCGATGCCCATGCGGCCGGCGATGCCCCTGGGGCCGGCGATGCCCATGGGGCCGGCGATGCCCCTGGGGCCAGCGATTCCCATGGGGTCAGTAATGGCCCCATGGGGCTTCCAACCCCCTCGGGGCCCATGATGCTCATGGGGCCCCCGCCCCCCTCAAGCATCCCCAGACTGGCTCTGAGGGGGACCGACCCCTCGCGAGCCCAGCCCCCCCCCACACGTGACTGCCCCGCCCCCTGCCCGGCTCATCCCCGCCCCGTGGGCCCAGGACACTGAATGGCTCATAACACCCCGCACGGGGCCCTGCCTCCTGAACGGCTCAGAGGCGCCTCGGGCCCGGGACCCTGAATGATCCATACTGCCCCCCAGCGCGGGCCCCGGACGCTGCATGGCTCAATTCCACCTCTGCCGGGCTCACAGCCACGTGGGCCCCGGAACCTGCATGGCTGCTGCCCATCGGGGGCCCCGGCACCTGTATGGCCCATACCACTCGCTAGCCGGGGAGGGGTGTGAGTTATACAGAGTCCCGGGCCCCACACACACAATGGCAGCGGCTCCCACATTCTTCCCCTCAGCGCGGAGTTGGACTGAACCATGGGGCGGGCGGACGGGGGACAGGGCCCCTCCTCCCCTCCCACAGAGCCTGTTTGGCCCTGGGTGATACCACTCAACCCTCCCCCCCCCGGGGTAGATGGACGCTGCCGCTCTCACTCACCTCGGTATCCACAGTGGCCATGGCCGGAGGGAGGGAGCGGCGCCCCGGAGCCTAGCCCCGCCCCTTCGGCGGCGCCTCACGCTTCGGCTCCTCCCCCTCCCCGGATTCTTCTCAATGGAGAGTCTCCGTGAGCGACCACGCATGCGCCTAATATCATGGCGGCACCCATGTCTCCCCCTCTCCCCCCGCGTAGCGTCATGGCGGCTCCCACGAGTGCTGATTCCGTACAGCTCCGAACACACGGGCGGCAGAGGCACACGCGGCGGCGCTCGGGCGCTGGGACCCAGAGGCAGATCCGCGCAGCGCCCAGGGAGAGCAGTGGGGGCGGGATCCAGCGTGTGTGAGCTGGTGATTCATTAATTACGGTAGTTGTGCCCGTTTGTTTGCCACCTGTCCGTTTTACGGCGGCTGCCCAGGCGCGGGGTGAGCGTGTGCTGGATCTCTGCCCCCCAGGTGTGGACCTGCCTTCCCGCCCCAGGCTGGCCCAGCCCCATCTCTGCCCCGATGACACTGGAGGTTCAGAGGTAGAGACTTTGCCTTTACTGGGGTTGTTACGATACTACCGCTACTAAGAATAGAGCCGAAGAAACTCTGCCCCAGAAAAGATAATTTAGGGCAGTTTTAACAAACAAACAAAAACTTCCTCAGGTGAAGGAAATTGCTGCATGTGTTTCAATGAGACATTTAAAATCTTACCCGGGTTTCCCTCCTCCTTCCCCTTCAAATATACTCTTATTGAATCCTCCACAGCACTGCAAATGCCCCCCCCTCCTCTCTATATATATATATAGGATTACATTGCACCCTTTATACTGAAGGATGTTAAAAATTTTAGCAAACTACATAGCACGGCACCCGGAAAATCAGCCACTTCTTGGGTGCAAGGAAGAAACCACCCAGCATGCTGCACAACAATGGAGCATTTTGGCCAAATCCTCTAATCTTATGAACCGTCAAGGGATTGTTAATGGGTCATGCTGAGAATAATCAAAAGAGCACAGGAATGTATATTTTATTGGTTGCTGAGGGCATTTATGAGGAATGTGCAACAACTACAGTCAAGTGCATTAGGCGATCATGTCTCTTGTGATCCTTTCTGACATTCTCCAGGTAAATGGCATTAGCTTTGCTTTTCAGACAAAGGTGGCTTGTTATTTAATCATAAAGCAATTAGTGTCCACTGCCCAGATTCAAGTTCTGAGTACTTGGTGCTGTTGCTTTCCCTGTGAGCACCACAAAATGTCCTGGGCCAAGATTTTCAGTTTGGGCTCCTAAATCTGTATTTAGGTGCTCAAATAAGTGGACAGATTTTCAAAAGTGAGGAGCACGCAGCAGTTCCCATTGAAGTCAATAAGGGAAAGACATATGGAATAAAGCAGCTAAAAGAAACAAAACAGTAACTGGAGAATCTTGGTACCTTAAGGATCATTATTTGTTCAGATCATAAATGTTGATTTTTATGATTTCACAGCAGGGGTTTCCTAGGACACTAGACGCTCAGAATTCTTTTCTGTAGGAAGCTGGGTTTTGATTTTTGTACAAGAAAAATCAATCCTATCTCATGCCTGCTGCATATAATAAACTGTCTTAGGATGGAAAATTACCAGCATTCCCTGTAAAAGAAAAGGCTGGTGGTGTGTTTAGGGGGGGATAAGAGTGGGGAAATCCATTAATTTTTAACCAAATACAGATGTGTTAATGTCTCTGATTAATAAAAGTCTCTAAAATTCAAAAATATTTTAGAATTACCTAGTATTAGCCGCGGTTTTAGCTGATGGTGTCCAGCAGCGAGGTGCTAAGGCCGAGGTTGGCAAACTGTGGCCTGCGGGACCCTCCTGCCTCTTGAGCTCCCAGCCGGGGAGGTTAGCCCCCAGCCCCTCCCCCGCTGTCCCCCTCCCCCACAGCCTCAGCTCGCCGAGCCACCAGCCTGCCCCGGTGCTCTAGACTGCGCGGTGGCGTGGCTGGCTCTGGCCAGGTGGCGCAGCTGCCAGTCCTGGTGCTCTGAGTGGCATGGTAAGGGGGTGAGGAGCAGGGGGGTTGGATAAGGGGCAGGGGCAGACAGGGGACAGGGAGATAGGCTGGTTAGATAGGCGTGGGAGTCCCAGGGGGCCTGTCAGGGGGCGGGGGTGTGGATAGGGGTCGGAGCAGTCAGGGGACAAGGAGCAGGGGGGGTTGGATGGGTCGGGAGTTCTGAGGGGGGCGGATAGGGGGCGGGGGCCAGGCTGTTTGGGGAGGAACAGCCTTCCCTACCCGGCCCTCCATACCGTTTCGNTCATGCTGCAAAACCTCTGTTAGTCTATAAGGTGCCACAGGATTCTTTGCTGCTAGTATTAGCCGCGGTTTTAGCTGATGGTGTCCAGCAGCGAGGTGCTAAGGCAGAGGTTGGCAAACTGTGGCCTGCGGGACCCTCCTGCCCCTTGAGCTCCCAGCCGGGGAGGTTAGCCCCCAGCCCCTCCCCTGCTGTCCCCCTCCCCCACAGCCTCAGCTCGCCGAGCCGCCAGCCTGCCCCGGTGCTCTAGACTGCGCGGTGGCGTGGCTGGCTCTGGCCAGGTGGCGCAGCTGCCAGTCCTGGTGCTCTGAGTGGCATGGTAAGGGGGTGAGGAGCAGGGGGGTTGGATAAGGGGCAGGGGGCAGTCAGGGGACAGGGAGCAGGGGCCGGTTAGATAGGCGTGGGAGTCCCAGGGGGCCTGTCAGGGGGCGGGGGTGTGGATAGGCGGCGGGGCAGTCAGGGGACAAGGAGCAGGGGGGTGTTGGATGGGTCGGGAGTTCTGAGGGGGGCGGAGGCCAGGCTGTTGGGGAGGAACAGCCTTCCCTGNACATATATCTGCTCCCTTAGGAAACAATATTCCCCTCCCTTGCCCCATAAATTGATTGATTTCCTAGAGCCTGCAACCCGTTGGGGGCAGGGAGGTTCACTCCATTGTGCAGCCAACGCAAAGGACTGGCAATATTGTGTTGATGCTTCTGTTTGTCTTTGGCAGATGGCGAGGTTCTCTGTGTATTGCTATTATTATATATTTGTTTCATGGTAGCACCTGAGCCCTAGTCACCACCCAGGACCTCATTGTCCTTAGGTGCTGTACAAACCCAGAACAAAAAGATAGTCGCTGCCCTGTGTGTTTATTCTCTTTACACATTCACATAGCTTGTGCTTTGCCCACTTATCAGGTTATACATCAAATTAGAAGCTTATCACGGGCCTCTGAACTGTAACCGGCAGTGCTGAGTGAATGGTTTGATTTGTACAATATAGAACTAAATTAATTTAAAAAAACCAACCCACACCTACCACCTCCGCTTTTCCGGGAGCTGCTGCTCTCCAGTACAGGGTGCTCACTAGAGAGGGGTGCAACCAACAGCATGCAAATTGTGACTCACTTCTGGGGTGATGCAGAGTCAGGGCTTATAGTCCAATATAGAGGTAAGGGCCCTTTGCAACATTCTGGACTCTGGCTCATACTTGAAACCTCCTCTCGCTTCCCCACCCCAAAGTTCAGGTGTGTTAATAATAATAACATATAGTGAGCTA
This sequence comes from Platysternon megacephalum, assembly GCA_003942145.1. NCBI lineage: Eukaryota > Metazoa > Chordata > Testudines > Platysternidae > Platysternon > Platysternon megacephalum. The sequence continues at coordinate 7,319,735 of QXTE01000070.1, forward strand.
TACCTACCTCATAGAACTGGAAGGGACTTTGAAAGGTCATTGAGTCCAGCCCCCTGCCTTCACTAGCAGGACCAAGTACTGATTTTGCCCCAGATCCCTAAGTGGCCCCCTTAAGGATTGAACTCACAACCCTGGGTTTAGCAGGGCAATGCTCAAACCACTGAGCTATCCCTCCCCCTATTAGAATTTGGAATGGGCCCCTCTCTATTAGGCATCTTTGTCCCCCTGTTCCATCTCTTCACACCATCTCTATGCTCTTTCAGGGGTGAGGAATGAGCAGGTACCGGGTCCCTGTGACAGCTGCCATTCTGTCACTGAGTTATGATGTGAAACAAACATGGCAGCCAACAACAGACTCAGGCGAATCCCAACTTCTTTCCCTTGTATCCTCTCCTAATCACCTCAGTTTGAACTTATCTGGCCATCTGACCTCACCAAGAATTCACTGGGAGAGGAGAGGGCATTAAAGGCAGGCAGCTCTTTGTGTGTGGGTGGGGGGCGGGGGCTTTCTCCCTTTCCCTTAAGAAACTCCCCATGAATCTTGACAGTTCCCTTTGTACCCTGCACAAGAGAAACTGGCATCTTCTTAATGTAGTAGGTGTTTACACAACAGGGTTGCCCTATCCAAAACAAGTAGCTCTAGAGGAGTGGTTTTCAGCCTGTGGTCCGTGAACCCCTGGGGGTCTACAGACTATGTCTAAGATGTCCAAGGGGGGTCTTCACCTCCATTTGAAATTTTTTTAGGGATCCACAAATGAAAAAAGGTTAAAACCCACTGCTGTAGAGCATTGCTTGGGTAAGGCTTGCACAGAAATTGCACCAGTTTCATTAAAGATTTAGTGAAACTGGTGCAACTGTGTGTGTAGAGCAGGACTTGGCATTATAGGGACAAATTCTATTCCTTCCTATGCTTGTGTCTACGGTTGTGTTAAAAAGGCCCACTCTAGATTCACACCAGGGTTGCTAAGAGCATGATTGGGTCCATGTTTTCCACCATGATAATGTAAAAAATTTCTATAGAATTTAGATATGTCTGGGTAACAAAATAAGGGATACATTTGTTTGTGAATTTGTCTGATGAAACTTAAGACCAGAAAGATTATGCACCTGTTGGAATTTAACGCAACGGCCAACAATGTGCTCTTCTTGTCTGTGCTGTGTTCACAGAGTTCCAAAGCTTTTGATTCAAGAAAGAATTGTTCAAACCTGAGTCCTCTGGCCGATTGCTTGTTTGAGTGAAATCCCAGGTAGAACTCAAGTGTTGAGAGATACAGGCAGATTTTCAGTTTTCCCCCATTTGAGGTGCTGCAGTTTTGGGGTTTCCACACTGAGATGTCTTCTGCTTGATTTTCTGTGGTGCAGAGGACTCCTTAATTCCCTAAGACGCATCTCTGAACATTGGGCCCTAGGCCAGCTCTACCCTACAGACTTCTGCTGGCCTAGCTATAGTCAGTCAAGGGTGAGAAGAGGTGTGATCCCTGACTGACAGAGCTTTGCTGGCAGAAGTCCCTAGTGTAGGTGCAGTTGTCCTGGCAGAGCTGCGCTTTTACCGGTAGAGCCTGTTTTACTCCTGGGGGTGGTTTTACTAAACTCCTGCAAAGCACAGCTTCACCTGGACAAGCTAAACACCGGGATCACTTTGTGGATATAACTATGCCAGTGAAGTGCTCCTAGTGTAAACATGGCCTAAGGTGTCTTAAGTAGAGCACCCAAAACTGGAGCCACCTGAAATCTGTAAACATTTGGTCCTGAAATGAATAACTGCGTTTTCAGGGGCAGTTCGGTGCAATTCCTGTCCCAAAACTGCAGCAGTTTCCTCCAGTGGTTCTCAAACTTTTGTACTGGTGACCCCTTTCACACAGCAAGCCTCTGTGTGCGACCCCCCCTTATACATTAAAAACACGTTTTTACATATTTAACACCATTATAAATGCTGAAGGCAAAGCAGGATTTGGGTTGGAGGCTGACAGCTCGTGACCCCCCATGTAATAACCTCGTCCCGACCCCCAGTTTGAGAACCCCTGGTTTACTCAGTTGCTTCTTCCACCTTTTCAGTGTGAACTTGGTATTGCAGGAAGCAGAGGTTCCTGGGTGTGTTTTGATGAGGCTGCTGCCTTTTCTGGTAGCAAGAGGCTCTTTATTCTTTGGGTCTGGGAGATGCAGACAGTGCCCACAGGCAGGGATAGACACCATCACATAGATCATCAGAGAGAAGGGCATCTGTGCTTCCAGAAACAGGAGGTAAAGAAAGGAGCAGGCTGGAAATGAAGATGACTCCGAGCTCTGCACCTGCCTGAATGCTGCTGCAGTTCCCCCCCCTCTGATTGTGGTGTGTGGTGGTAAATCCCCTAACACAGTCTTTCTAAAAGCCCCAGGGCAACCCCAACGCCTTCCAGGAGCAGCTCAAACATAGCCAGGTAAAGGGGAGAAAAGGGATATAGTCTCATTCTCACCTTGTCATTTCCATGGGGAGCTCAGCAAAAGCAGAACTGCTATGGAATACTAACCGCTCACCCTAAATATGCTACAGCTGGGTCTGCTTCCACTGAGTCCAAAGTAGAAATGGCTCAGCCAGGAAGGAAAATTATCAGGCTGCTTGTTTCATGTGTTTCAAATGTGGCCACCCAAAGGGAACAGCTGAAAACAAAAATCAGATGGGAGCGTTCAATAGAACCATATCCTGTGCTTCTCTGGGATCCTTTGATAAAATGTGCTGAGCTGCTTCACCACCATTAATGGGTAAAGATTCACAGCTCCCTGGACAAGGAGATATTGTATCCTATTTTGTAGATGGGGCAACTGAGGCACAGACAGGTTAAGTGATTTGCCCAAGGTCACACAATGAGTCAGCGGTAGAGACAAGGATAGAGCCAGGAGTCCTAACTCCAAGGCTCCCTGCTCTAATCACTAGACCAGTCTGCCTTCTACTAGTTATAGCTAGAGGCAGATCCGAATGTTCTCTCCATTCCATGTGGGTGGGAGGATCCTATGGGTTTGGGAACCCCACCCCCCCAATCCACTCCCTAATCCAAGACTGGCAGGGGGGCCACACTCCAGGTATCAGTCTTCTCAAGGTAGGTCTCCATACAGGATCTAGCTTGAAGCCCAATGCGGGGCTATTTCCCAGCCTCTGGAGGAGTTTCTCTTTGTCTGAATACCACTCAGCCAGGCCTGCTAGGGCTGACATCTGGCCCTGGCTCACCATGATATTTCTGCAGGTCGATTATATTGCTTTTAGAATGCACTGGATCATACCAAAAAGGCAGGTATGGGGAAAACAGCCCAGGGCCCTTTCCACAGGTTTGGTCGCTTACCCCCTGCCACAAATCAGCAGCTCTGAGCACCATCTCTCTGGCCATGAGCGGATCATATGGGCCACATCCAGCCTCTGACGGCAGGTTTGGGGTTCTGACAGGGAGCGTAGTCATTGCTGCCCCTCCTTGACAGCGCTCATGTCCTTTCCCCCCAGCATCAGCCATTTCAAAGAGACATAAAAGGCAAACTCAACAGGCTTTGCAACTCCCACTGGGTAGGCTCTGGGTTCTTGCATTGCACGGACGTGTAAGTAGGCCCGTCATATGCTACACAGTGGTGCCTCATCCCAGGGCTTCTGCTTTCCCCTCCACCTCCTTGCTGGAACCCTGAAGACTCCCCAGCGAAGGGGCTGGAAGGGGAGAGGAAAAAGCAACCCACGGATCCGTTGCAGAACACAAGCCGCACAAAGGCAGAAGGCCACAGGCCTGGGCGCCGCAGCCTAACTAGGCCACGGGAGCCCCATGCAGGAGGAGAAGCAGAGATGAGAGGCAGGCTACTGCCACCCCATGGCAGCACGGCAGAACGAGCAGGGAAGGCTGCAGTCAAAATAAAAGTCCTTCCCTCCCCACGCCTTATTGCAACTGGCAGGAGAACAGGCCTGAGCCTTGCCAGCCATCCCTCCAGAGCAGGGACGGAGGGAGTGGAGCAAAAAAGGGTGGGAACCCAAGAGAAAGGAGCTGCTGGAGGGCGGTTGCTGCTGTCTTTAAGGGGAAGGCAATCCCCAGGGCTGTGCATCTTCCCCGGCCTAAGAACCGAGTGTAGACCAGGAGCTGTAGTGCACCAGGAAGTGGGGCTTTGTACATGTGTAGCTTCTCGGCTCTCTGTGAGCAGGGAGGTGAAAACATTATCTACTTTCTCTCTTGCAAAGGGTGCTCGGGTTACAGGGATTTTAATACCTCCTTGCAGTGCGAGTGGACTGGGCGCATGGATCCAGAGGGCTCACTCTTTGCTCAGCCCCTAGAGAACCATGAGCTTCCTAACACACGCTTCAGCACACCCATTGTCTTTTGTTCTCTAAGAGGAGGACATGGAGCTTTAATTACCTGACAGCTGTCAGTTCCGCCTTTGCTGTGCAAGGGGCGGGGGAGAAGGGAAGCCAGCTGAGAATCAATGCAAATTGAGGCTAAAAGTGGAACATGCCGGATATGCTGTATGTGTCTGATTTCCAAGAGCACAGGGGTCATCTGGTTACGATCACAGTGGGATTGCTTACGCTTCCTCCTTCTGAACCGTGTTTATGGAACCGTATGAAAGCTTCAAGGGAGGCTACAGTAAAATCAGCTGAACTTCTGGGGCAAGGGAGCAGGGGAGACAGTCTCTTCAGATTAGAGAGACATTGATCTTTGCTATTTCTTCTTCCAAAGACCCAAGTACTCCCTTCAAAGTCCATAGGAGTTTTGTCATTAACTTCAGCAGAAATATGCATTTCTGCACATATTCTGCACAACTCAGATCTGGGTCCAATAACCATTTATATGCGACCGGTCTTATTACCAGGTAGAGCTCCTTCATTATGTTATTGGCTCTATAGAATTCTCTCTCCTCCCCCACCCCACAGCCCTCAGACCTTGTAGGTATTTAACACAGGGACTTATCTTATCGGGGTGCCCTGCAGCTTGCAAGGCACCTGGTCACCTTTGGTTCTCATCTCATTGTTATGTAGGCCTAATAGGATCTTGCAGGTACCAGTCTCTTCTGCCACTCCCCAAACTGCAGAGCATCCTCCAAAGACAATTATCCGTGAAAGACGCATGCAACAGGGGTCTGTCCAGCCTCATCCAGAGGGACAAGTTTATGTCAAAATTAATCAAGGAACCAAAGGATACGCAGAGAAGACATTCTTGAATGGCCTCTATACCACTGCTACAAGCCTGGGTGCCAATCAAGAGGAAATGGACTTGCTCATTTATGAGCCTAAATTCGATCTAGTTGGTATTACTGAAACCTGGTGTGCTGATTCGCATTATTGAAGTGTTAACAATCAATGGTTATAACCGATTTAGGAAGGATAGAGTGGGGAAAGGGGGAGTGGCACTCTGCATCCAAAAAGGCATTACCTGTTTCTGAGTGTCTGATAACTCAGAAGACAGTGATCTTGAAGGCTTATGAATCAGTGTCCTAACAAATAAAGCACAAGCGGGGGGTGTCAGTTGATGTTTGCTACAGACCAAATCATCCTAGGGAACAGGATGACCTATCTAACATGTGTAGGGGGAAAAAGCTGTGTGATCATGGGGGACTTCAATTTGAGTGACATATGCTGGAGGTCTCATGCTGCCAGTACTAAAACATCCTCAGAATTTCTAAACATGATCCTAACTCCAAAAGTGTTGCAGCCAACACAAGGAATTCTATATTAGACTTTGTCTTCACAGATCAAAAGGAACTGATCACTGAGCTAAAAATTAATGGTAGCTTAGGTACAAGTGATCATGAAGATCACATTTATAATGTGCAAGCAGAATAAAGCCCAGACCAGTAATATTTATTTGATGTTTTAATAGGGACAGTTTCACGAAGCTGAAAACAATTATGAACCAAATCTGCTGGGAGCAAGAATTTAATTAGAAAAATGTGAATAATTGGGAATCATTTAAGAACATGTTACTATAGGATAGTCAATAGGCGAACCACAGGCCAAATCTGGACGGTCAGACACTTTTGAATAGACTGCAACATTTTTTAGTCACTTGTTATTGCGGTGTGAAAAATGTTTCTCTGGAGTCTGATTCTTGACTATACCTTGAACAAGAAATTTGGACCTGGACAAAAAAATAATTGACTACTCCCTACCTTAGGTGCCCACGAAATACAATCAAAAAGAAGACGGTAGTGGTTAAAAAAACTGACCTGGTTTAGCAGGAAAGTGAATGGAACTATATAACAAATGGAAGAAAAGAGAAGTTGATAGTAATGAATATAAATCAGAAGTTAGGAATTGTAGAAAACTAATAAGGAAAGCAGAGAGACACAAGGAGAAAGCTATGGCCAACAGAGTTAAAGACAATAAGGAGTTTTAAAAATATATTAGGAACATAATTAATCCTGACAATGGTATTAATCCATTACTAGATGGAAATGGTAGAATTATCAATAATAATTCAGAAAAGGCAGAAGTGTTCAATAAATATTTCTGGTCTGTATTTCAGAATCAAAACAGATGAGATAGTATTTTCATTTCATTAGTATTCTCAGCAGGATGTGAAACAGAAACTCCTAAAAGTTAGACATTTTAAAATCAGCAGGTCCAGATAACTTGCATCCAAGAGTTTTAAAAGAGTGGACTGAGGAGATTTCTGGACCATTAATTTTGATTTTCAATAAGTCTTGGAGCACTGGGGAAGACTAGAAGACTAGAAGAATGCTAATTTTGTGTCAGCTTTAAAAAGGGTAAATGGGATGTGTGACACTCTATAGCTTGGGGGAGCATCCTGGAACCCCATATTCCTCATTTTTTTTTATAATCATGATCTTACATATAAAGCATGCCTTGTAAGGTATCGGGGGAAAGGTTATGATCTGCTGAACGTAATTTCTCTATCCATAGATGTGTATCATTAAAGCATATGAAGTTATGACAATTGTGTGGTATGGTGGTCACTAAAACATGCTGTAAGTTGGGGAATCAGCCAGATATTCGCTCCCCAGAGGCAACAGCACAGAAAATAACCAACACCCGGGCGGGGTCTCAATCAACCCATCAACAACCATTGTCCAGCAAGGGAGCTACAATGCAATGACTCCTGCATGAGGCCACACCAGGGGAATTGCTCAACCTTGCTGGGAGACCCAGCATGCCTGGACTTGTGTTTTCCAAGCACATGGACTGAGGGTATAAAACCGACAGAGTGGCCATATGCTTGGCCCCTTCTCCTGCCCCAACCTACGCTGCAAGCAACTAAGACTAAGGCCTGGTCTACACTACGATTTTAGTTCGAATTTAGCAGCGTTATAGCGAA